>VZRZ01001998.1:1650512-1949265 GCA_013398175.1 Climacteris rufus
AATTAGAGGGGTTTTTCTCTCTCAGTATCCTTATCTCACCTTGGAAAAAAATTCCTCTCTCCTGTTTGGTTGCAGAGGGGAGGGAGTGGCTTTTCATGGGGGCTTTGGTGTTCGGCCAGAGCTAAACCATGACAGGACAGAAGAAGACTCAAGGCTCCTACACAAGGAACTTAATTTTGCTTTCAAGCTCCACACAAGAAATTTTTGGGTTTTGGTTTGTGGGAGGAAGACTGAGTTGGGGTTGTTCAGCCTGGAGAAGAGAAGGATCTGGGGAGACCTTAGACCCCCTTCCAGGGCCTAAAGGGTCTACCTGAGAGCTGGAGAGGGATTTTGGACAAGGGCAAACTGACAGAAGGCAGCTAATTAGATATTAGGAAGAAATTATTCCTTGTGAAGGGGGTGAGGCCCTGGCACAGGTTGCCCAGAGCAGCTGTGGCTGCCCCATCCCTGGAAGTGTCCAAGGCCAGGTTGGACAGGGCTTGGAGCAACCTGGGACAGTGGAATTTTTCCCTGCCCATGGTAGGGGGGTGGATCAAGGTGATCTTCAAAGTCCCTCAACCCTAAAAGTTCTACAATTCTAAGTTTGTATTTAACTGTGCAGGTTAAGTCCACATTAAAAAAACCCTATTCCATGTGTGCAGTCTGGGTTTGAAGTTATCAACTGAGTGCTGTGAGCAGGGAACACGCACAAGGAATGCAGTGCAGAGAGGACCCTTCTGTAGGGAAGATGGGTTGGGTCATTCAAAAGGCTTTGCCTGAGCATTTCAGCTTCTGACTTCCACAAAGGAGTTCTGTCTGTCTTTGCTAATAAGCTGAAATCTTCTACTGGCAGTGAATGCTTGCACTGAGTCACATTAACTTCTGCAGCTATTCACTAAATAAATTGGAGGAGTTGCCATGGCAACCTGCTGCATAAAACAGCCATCCCTGCAAGCCCAACAGGCCCGTCTGATGTCCAACTCCATGGTGTTCAGGAGCTGCTTTGATCCCAAGGAGCCAGTGTCAGATATGTGGTGAAGGGGACAGGACTGCACAGACAGCCTGTTCTGTGTGCAAACAGTGAGCATTTCTTCTTTGTAAGGTGAAACCCCACTACCTGCTCTTTCTTTACATTGAAAACACCAGCCATGCATTTATTTTTTAAGAATTATTTTCTTTTACATTGAAGCTAAGGCAAATAATAATCACTGACAACTAACTGTGACCTTTGGTGTTTTGTAATGAGAT
Source organism: Climacteris rufus (assembly GCA_013398175.1). Lineage (NCBI taxonomy): Eukaryota > Metazoa > Chordata > Aves > Passeriformes > Climacteridae > Climacteris > Climacteris rufus. Next base: position 1,651,740 of record VZRZ01001998.1, read on the forward strand.
AACTCTTAATAGTTTGTTTTCTAATGAGGAATAAATTATTTTGTGATTACATTAATTTCGTCATTATTGTCCTTGCATATGTTTTGCATTATCTAGTCTATCAGTCTTTGTAATATTTTTTTTTCATTTGCCTTAGTCTGTCACTCCAATAACAGAAAACAGTTTTCCTTAATTTCACTAATAATTTAATTTTTGGCATATTTGAGGCAGAGCGAGTAGACTGCATTAGTAGTTGATTATTACAGAAAAGGCTCTGGAATGGTTAAAACCAATGTTGTAAAAGCAGAAATGCTACATCATTCACACCTTGCTGCTTCAGAGGAACAGTGTTTGTAGAAAGGCTTAATGCTTAGAGCTAGAAGAGTACCAAATATAAAATAAAGCAAGCAACAAAACCACCTGATGAATTGGTACAGGATTTACCTTCATGATACTCATTTTTCTTTCCAGTCTGTACACTTACAGCCTTTACTGTGGAGACAGAGCATTCTTGTGTTTTTCATTGAATTTGCTGTACAACTTGGGGGTTGTTTCATTTTCAACCAAACTGCAAAGTTTTCTTGTTAACTCATATATATAGCTAAACCTGACTTCATTTGCAGAGTCCTCCCAACAATCAAATGCTTTTCCTGAATTGTGCTCATCCCTTTAAACTCTCACTGGACAGCACTGGACAGGAAGCTTGAAGTTGTTTCAACAATCCCTTTAAGCATTTTGGGAATACAGACTTAGAAAGGCCTTCCTCTACAGAGGTTGGTTCTTTAAATTTATCAAGCTCATTTTAGAATGAATACATTCTTTCCTTTTTTTTGTGTGTTCTTCCTCTCCCTCTCCCCCTACCCCACAAGAAGGCTGTTTCAGCATCTCACCCCTTTGGGAGTTATAAAGCAGTTTCTTGTTTGTAGCCTAAATTTCTGCTTTGCTTTAATGCTGATGTGACAACACTATCAGAAGCTTTAACAGCTTTTTTTTTTTCCCCAGTGGTTGCTATCACTAAAGTATTTGTAAATTACAGTTCTTCAGTCAATAAATAAACTTTATTGTGTATTTAAGCTTATGCTTAAAGTAATTCTGGAACCCAGAATGCCAACAAATTTTCCCTTGATTTCTCAGCAACAAATTAGGCTGAGTCCTGAAGCTCTGGTGAAAATAAGAATGTGCTTGCAGACTCATGTGTAGGCACATTCCCTTGAGACAGGAGGAGATAAACTGCTCATTAGAGATCCTGAATATAGCACCACCACCTCTTCTTACCATCCCTAGTTCTCCGTCCCAGATCTATTTTCAGCCTTTAGAAAAAATCCAAGACTCCAAACCGTGTCAAGATAGAGGACTAAGACATAAAAGAAAATATCAAGAAGCTGCCTATGAAGAACTGTGACTCCTTTGATTAGAACATAACAAAGGTGACCATTAGGGTTGACTGTAGATTTCAGCGTTGATACTTAATTACAGTTTTCTTATTACCTGCAATTAATTAGCCACAAAAAAAAAAAAAAGGCTCTCTCTCACTGAACAAGATCTGAGAACCTGGTTTTGAGAGAAAACTCAAAACTCATAAATGAAAGTTACTAATTTTGTATTGAATTGATGCAAATAGGTGTTTCAATAGAATTTACTAATTTAATTCTTAATAACATGCTAAACCCTGAAATTTCTAGATCTAGGCAAATAACTTTTAGTTTGTAAATGTTTTCACCTACTTGAAGACAATGACCTATTATACACGTTTTGGCTCTTAAAAGGCTCTCTGAAAAATATTTTAGGCGCACAAGTTCAGTGTAACTTTTGGTAGAAAGTGATTTGCCTTAGCTGCCATTGCGTGTAGTGTTTTTTGAATTCTGGGAAAGGACTGGAATATTACGATGTGCAGCATTAAGATGAACATGGTTAAAGGCTGAATGAGTGACAAATGCCTCTGGAGATGTTTAAAGAGAGCCATCCTTTTCACAAGGACACTTGAAAGAAAACAGCTTTGAAAAGAAAAAAAAGAACACTAACTTTTTAATAGAAAAAATGGACTATATTTTATACAGAAAATTTCTCATCTAGTGAAAGGATCACATGTTCAAAGAGATGTATTTCTTCTTCAGCAAGAAAAAAATCTTACAGATTCATCTAAAAGAAGGGAATATTTTTCAAAAAAAAAAAGTACAATTTTTCAATCCCCTATATTCAAAACTAGCCAGATTTCCTTTTATTTTCCATGAGATGTAATCTTCTAAAGTCACAGCAAATTATCATCTCTCAGGATCTGGATTTTAAATAACTGAGTGAGTCTTCAGGGGCCTTAGATACACAGAGAGATATAGAGAGAACTGTAGCTACACAGTTACGTAATCAGATAAGAATTTGGAGTTTAAATACATTTGAATACCTGTTCCTTGCAAAATGAATTTTTTCTTCTAGAATGGATTTTCATATAAAATGAAACACACAACAGTATGTGTGAGTTTCTTGGTTTGCAATTAGTTAGCTATTTTCCTTTGAAAAGAGCTGGCTTTAAGGCTTAACTTAAGGAAAATGGAGAAGACCTGGTTTGGCAGTGAGGAACTGCAATATCTGGTCAAAGAATTTTCTGTATGTTTTATTTTCTAACTACTCTTCATCTTTATATTTCAGCAGTGAATAACATAACTCTTTAGTTGGATACATTCAAAAGGTAAAAATTAAACTTAAGACCTATTTGCATCACTATTCAGTTGAAGTTCAGTAACTGCTTTTTATCACTTCAATTTTTAGAAGAAAATATTTATATGAGAGAAAGGAGTTGCTAGGTCTGATCCTTATAGTTATTACTGATTAACGCTTAGTAGATGTTTGACACCGTTAACATTGAAAACAAAGGGATGACTTTTTAAACTCAGGAATCCAATCTTGTCTGCAGATAAGAAAAGGTTTAGAAGGAATATTTTCTATAGACCCCTATATTCAATTCTTAAATGTTCAGCTGTATGTACAACAGTTTTCTGAACTGCTGCATTCTGTAAACAAGCACATTTTTAAATTAAAACCAAGTATGTTAGACATAGATCTGCCAGCTTTAGGTATGCATCATTCATGTTATGATAGTCACAACTTAATTGTTCTTTTGGCACAGCAGGGAAGAAACAGGAGAGGCCAGCATTGCGCCCTTATGGGATTGCCTTCATGAAGGACAGAAGAGAGATGAAAGCACACTGATGTATTTGCATTAAAAATACATTTAACAAACCCTAGGAAAGAAGCAGGTAAAGAATATTTGAGTACTTTCCCAGCCTGATATTCATATTTCCAACTTAAATCTCCAGCATCTGATTAAATAGCACCACTGATTCCATTAAAAACGTGTATGGAATTAACACATGTTTTTAACATTAGGTTCCAGAAGTAATTTTAATTAGAAAGAAGGCACATTTTTGTATAGAACAGAAAATTTTATTTTTCTTTCTTTTGTTCTCAGTTTTAATTGGACATAGTTTCTATGAAAGTTATTAGTTATTATGATACGTGCAATTTTGGAAAGGGAAAATATATCTTCCCATGAGTGAAGATAACCTATCTAAAAGCACAAGGCTTATCATAACTTTTGAATGCACTGCATGAGAAAGATCCCCTTTGTAAAGAGTACTATTTATTATATTATTAAAAAATTATATTTATTATTGCTTTTTCACAATAGTGGAAAATAGCACTGTAATATTATCTGTTTACATCAAATGTCACATCACTTACAGTTAATATTTTCCTGTGCTTCTTAGAAATCTGAATTTGTTTTACTAATAATAAAAGAAGCATCTGGTTTTTTCTTACTGAAAAATTTATAGAAAAAATATATTTTAAACTGTGTGCAGCATACTTTACCCAGAACTTGAACACAGTGCAGCTTAAGTGGATAGATTGTACAAAAATGGGAGTAGGTTTTTGTCAGTTTATGTTGCCCACTGGAATTTGCAGTTAAGCACTGAAGAGAGCATAAAAAGTGGGACAGAGAGGCTGGAGAGTGTTCAGTGAGGAAAACTAGAAGAGAAAAACCAAAATAGATACAGGAGGCAAATGCTGAAATATGTATTAATTCCTTCTGTCTGCCTTTAATTGTATTAACAGCAAGGTTTTAACTGTAATCTTTTCATTTTCCCTCATTAAAAAATAATGATATTTATTCTGTACTCTGCTATATTAGTTTTATGTGGGGGTGACTTTAATACAGCTTTTGAAATCAGAAGCCTTGATTCAATATGTATATCACAAAGCACAGCCTGCATCCACCTTGAGTGAAATCCTGACCCGGTGAAATCAATGGCAAAATTCCCATTGACTTCAAAGAGGGTTGGATTTCACACCCAATCTCCTCTTCCTTTTTTCTTCAGCCTCTCTGCTTTTGCTTAATGGGATTGCTTTTCCCAGATGGACCTCTTAATGCTATGCACAATGATAATTTCCACTTTCTTTTGTAAAATGGCACAAGTCTTCTAAGGAAAATTCTGTCTTTTCTGCTTTGTTTCTTTTTAGTACAATACTGATGTCCTCCATAGTAAGGCAAAGTGTCATTCTCTTGTCTTAACAGCATTTGTCTCTATTTTCCTCAGAATTTTAGAAGGCATGATTTTCAGAAGTTGACATGTTAAATATTGTTGGGTTATACATCATGGGAGCACAAGTTTGCCATGAGAACTCTTCTACAAAGAACATTTATCTCCCCCTTTAGAAAATCAGATAAACAGCCAAACTGCAATGTGTTTTTAATTTCCACCTTACTTGTAACTTAAATTCTGCTATGTTTTAATCACATCATGTCATGTTCCTAACACTTCTTTAAGAAATAAACTAGAATATTTTATGTTTATATATTTGAAGCAGCTGACCACTTGTGCTATTTTTGACATTTCATTTAAAAGCTGAATTCCCCATTCTTGATTAAGTTTTTCCTATGAAGACCACCACCATATTTGCAGTTATGGTTGTTCCTTAATTAACAGAGAGAAGGATCTATTTAATGCATATCTACTGTTTTATGTAACTGTTATGCCTTGTCCCTGGACATTGTAAGTGTATTCACATATCTTTAAGGATTAGGCCTTTCCTTAAAAATAACTACTAAATAAGACTACACCATTTACTAACAACAGGAAATGTTGGAGCCAATAGAGCCATTTTCTTCGCAGTAGTTGCTGAGGGGTTATAGCTTTTATCTTCTGTAAATATAATAAAATCTTTTTATAACTTGTTACGTTATGAACTATACTTGTGATTATATATTCATTAGAGAGAAAAGAAGCACAGATTAAACCTTATTTTATGCCATCTAACATAAGAGATTTCCATAGGTTTGAATGGCTTACTCTTGCTTGTTCATCCAAAGCTGGTAAGTCTAAAATTTCCTTTTGAACTGAGCTTTTTTTTGCATCTTATATGCACATACTAAATAGCTACAGAAAATATGTGGATAACTCAGTAATTTGAATGCATTTATGGAAGACTGACTTTACCTATAATAGGAGTAGGTGCTGAACTCTATTATGAAAAACATGCTGACTACTCTACGAGCATGAAGCTCTTAATCAGCTGCTGACAATAGTCCCAAGCTCATCTTCCTGAAATGCTGCTGTTCTGTTAAACTTCCTTGAGTTAGAGAAAAAAAATCTTTTATACCTCTGATAGAAACATCTTGTTATGTCTTTTGGATCTGCTTGACCCTAATTTAGGGGCTTTTTTTTCCCACATTAATTTGTCTCTTTTATTTTGTTTCTTATTTACTAACTGTATATAAAGTATCTCATTTACTGTTATTTTCTCCATTCCTTTTTGTGCTTCCTTCGCTTCTTTTCAGGCATCTGTATGTGCTTTCCTTCTTATCTATTATTTCTTTCCTACTAATGTGATGAAAACAGTCTGCCAAATGTTTTTTAACATCAATCCCCCCAAATGCCAACAATCACAATTTACACCCCTTGCAGCTATCCAATAAAAAAATCTGTGCCACAAATCTGATTGTTAAAAAATCAGATAACCTGATGAAATCAGTGGCCAAACCACACATAAACTAGTAATGTTCTTAACATAACACAGATAAAAAAGTATGATTCTTTAAAATTATAATTTAATAGGATATGTTCCTGAGGTTATAATAATTAATTAATTTACATTTATATTTTGTTTGATATGCTCTTACTGTCTAAATATGTAATTTGACATTTCAAGAGTTATGTCTATGGTTCATGCCTGAAGTACCTAGTTTTCCCATACACTGTTTTGTGTTCAATGCCATTGAATAATTAGTATACTTTAAAAATCATACAGAGTTTTCCGTGGAAAGTCTACTGCAGATGAGCCTACAGAAAAAAATGCAACTATCATGCAGAAACAAACTTATTGAAAGCAATATGCATTAGACTGGTTAGAAATGGCATTGGTTGAAGAGCTTTATGGCATGGGTTTTACAGATTATAATTTTTAACTTTTTGGAAATTCTTTTTGTCTAATATGGTAGTTTTGTCATTAGCTCTGTTACCTTGAGGCTGCTTTCATGTACCTGTCAGGATTACTCTGCACAGCAGCTCAGCCTCCAGAACATCAGCTACTCCCCCTATTTTGGTATTCTGCAGATTTCCTTGTGTGCTCTCTGTCCCCTCCTCCAGGTCATTAACACATTTTCCTCTACTGGCCCTGAGGAGTGATTATTCACTGGCCACCAGCCGGATTTTGAACTCCCAACTCAACCCAGCAGCTGATCCAATATTCCATCCAGTTTATGATTCACTTACCCACTTTGTATCGTACCAATTTGGCTGTAAAAATACTGTCAGTGGCTGTGTCAAAGGTCTTGCTAAAATTGTAAATTAGGTTAACACCAACTGATGTCCCCTTGCCTACCAAGCCTGTCATTTTTTCATGGCAAGCAATCAAATTGTCAGGCATAACCTGGCTTTGGAAAGTCTTCCAGAAGTATTTGCTCCACAGCCCTTCTAGGGACAAAGATAAAGCCCATCAGCTTTCATCTACACGGTGTTTTTGATGAGCTGGTCTGAAGCAGAAGCCTAGCACAGCATCACCTGTGTGGATCCCTTATCCTCCCCCACAAGCTCTCCCCTGGCCCAGCAGTTGCCACAGGACAAAGCTGTCTGTGTTCCAGCAGTTCCTCTGCACAGAACACATCCCTTTCTCCACGCCTTCCCAGCTCTTTACTGAACAGCCTCTCTCTATCTATGTTTTCAAGTTTGATTTGCATAGGTAAGGTATGATTTTGGTGGTCACATAAGAAAAAAAAAGGGTCTGTGCACTTCGTGTTGAATGTGGGAAATACAGGAATCTGCTTTAATAACAATGTCTCATACCATGTCTCTGTCATCAGCAACTACAAAGAACTGCTTCATAAGAGATATTTTATCTTGAAATTGGTGCAGGTAAGAAATAGAAGAAATAAATCTAGAGCTTATAAGCAGAGATGTTTTAGAAAAATTGTCTTAATATTGCCTGTGACAGATAAAGAGTTTGGAGAAACTACCCATACTTTCTATTTATATTTTCTTTTTATCTTTGAAACCATATACTCTTCTAAAATAGTCACAGACACACACAGAACAATAACTAATGGTTAGGTAAGACTTTCTGACGTCAACTTTGTTTTTCATTTTAATAATTCTCTTCAATTAAACAAAAAGTGCATATCGCCGGTAAGTAAAGTGCTAGGTATTCCTTCAGCACAACTTTCAGCTTTCATCTTGTTTTTGCTTTTAAAAGCTACCCAGTTTATGGGTATATAAGTTTATGGCTATATATTTACCACAGCTAAGGTTAATAATTATGGTATTACTCTAATAATTTGCTAAGTAATTAATGGAATAGCTTAAAAGTTGAAAGTATTCATCCATTTTTGCTCTTCTTAAAACATTTGCTCCTGTGCAATGGAAATTTTATTGTAGTCAGAAGTTATGTGGGATTTAAGGTCTGAGTGGGACTGCTCAGAATTATTCCAGAACTGTATCCAGTAATAACAATGGAAAAAGGAGTCTAAAATATTCTATTTTAAATATATTATGATTGTCATTTAGAGTAAACTAAATTGAAATTATGCTGTTTAATGTTTACCATATTCATCATTGTATGTTTGGTTTGGTAAAGGTTAGATACTTTTATCCTATTAGTGCAAAACTACTAGTAATTGTATTAGAAATATAACATTTTTGAATACCTGTATAATAAATTCCATCAAAGGTTGTTTCCTAATATAATATATGCAGTTTGATGGTTCTGTAATCACTGCTGTCTCTCTTTAAAATTAAATTACATGTTCTTAGCTGTAAGAAGTCACACTAGAAAACATCTTAGGTAAGAACAAAAATGTACAGATTTACGATCTCACAAGGAACACCTCTAAAGTGGATCTGACACAATGATTAAAGATAATGCTTTTGTAGTTCATAAAATTTCAGTATTAGACAATAAAAGATTCTAAAATTAGATACAAGAGTTTCTAGGAACTCAGACTAGCTAGATTTAACTAGAATGCTATTTATTTCTATTATGTGTGTAGGGAAATGTTAAAGAAGTTGACCTTCTACTATGTAGCATGAAAGCATTTACAACTCCATTAAAGTGAGGATATATGTTTCAACTAGTCTGTGTCTTCCTCTGAGACATTTAATTTTGCCAGCATTTACTTTAGTTGGAAATAAAAGGAATTATATCAGTAAACTGGAAACACAAGTTAATGTGTCAGGATTATGAAACATCATGTTTTCTGATTTTTGAATTTTTAATGGGTGAGACTGCCATGGCTCTGAAGCACTGCACAAAAGAAGGATTGCAGTTAAATAACTCTGATAAAACCTGTCCTTCACTGACCTTATAGATATGTGCCTCCATCTTGAAAATTCGTGTTTTCCTTTTTGAAGTTTTACTACTACAAAATGGAAGTTGATCACTATTTTATCAGCTTATCAGTGTTCTGAGTATTTATTTTCTTGCTTTCAAAATACATAAAATATTCCATTATGAACCATTTACCCTTTGGGTTTATTATTAATTTTTGAGTGGTCAAAAAGAGATTGCAATTTACATTTATGATGACATAAGAATATTGACATAAATGAATGAAAAATACTAGTTCCAGGGTAATTTTTTCTTCCTTTTCTGCAAGCATAGTAAAGTACTAGGACAAATTAAGAATTAAACTGTATAATCAAGCTCAGATTAGTTTCAGATAATGGTGTACTGCTGTTAGGTGAGAAAATTGTTTTCCAAGTTGTCTAAAGGATAGGATGATACAATTTAAAATCAAAGTACTGTCAGTCACATTTGCTTATGATCTGGTAGGAAAATGGTAGTTGCCACAATATCTGACAGAAGCTCTTTGATGTTTTGTAGAAAACTATTTTGTTATTGAAAGTTGCATTGGTTTCTCCAATTCACATTAACATTGCAATTTAAAGCCTGTCATGGTGTGAGAATTATGCATAAACCCAACAATGGCTGGAAGGATTAGCAGAGTCAAGTGGAAAGAAGAAGTCCTTTAATGTGCTACATGGACAAGTTTGATATCTTCTAGAACATTTCCCTTTTGGCCAAGTCTGTAATCCTCTTCCAGGGGCTGACTCAAGTGAAATGCAAGGAGCTTCAAGCCCCTGCCTGCTGTCCACAGGGAAGGCATTTTCTCATTCATTGTTTCCTTCAGAGAAGAAAGATGAAGAGGAAGTCAGGAACGAGGAAAATAAGGAGGCCAAATGATTTCAAAGGTCAAACAAAAAAAGAAAGTCAAGGATCCTCCTGTGAAGCTTTTTGAAGTTAATCAGAGTGTTGGTTTGACATCTGCCAACAGTTCCTCTGACATTTAGATGGGCTTTTTGCTTATGTCAAGTGAGTAAGCTCTGGTTTATTTTATAGCTTTCCATATGTTTGTATTCTTAATACATTTTGAACGGTGTCATTAATGACTCTTTTTGTCTTTCAGCAGTCAGTCAAATCATGGTTTTTTTTTAAAAAAGGGTTAAAAAGAGATTTTTCACGCACTTAAAGGCAGCATCTACATAACAGATTAGGTTAGATTAGAAGTCTTTGGTTAAACATAGGCTATAAGCTTTTACGACAAAACAAGAAGCTCTATTTTTTGTAGCTGAATAACTTTAGTCAGATGTGCTGCAGGCTGTGGTGTGCACAAAGTACAATATAAGCTAGATAAGATTCTTTTGCATTATTCTAATATAATTTTAAAATGCAACATAGCTTAAGGCTTTTTATTGATGTAGATTACTCATTTTTTGTGAATAAAGAGATTTATTCTGATACTTCTTGGTATAGTTTAAGCAAAATGCACTTGTAGGACTTGCAGTTGTAGAGTCTGGAATACTGATCACTGCTGAATGGAGTGATCTTACTACAAAACATGTATCTTGCTAATGGAACTTTCTTAATAATATTTGTAGCTGAAAAACGTGTTTAATTTATCCATTGATCATGTCTTAAAAAAATAAAAAGAGAGAAAGGTAGAAATGTTTCCCCATACCAGTAATTCAGATTACTAATGAGCAGTCACATGAGTTACAAAGTAAATTTTAATATAAAATTATTTACTTATTATTACATTCAATGTATTATTTCATTTATTTGCCATTAAAGAAAATAAGGTATTGTGTGTACAAACTGCAATCCAGTGGGTTAAAATGGTGACACTGGATGACTGCAATCCATGAGATAAGGGCAACATTTTCTGTATTTTTAATGAGTTCTTTAGGTTTGAATCTGAAACCTACTAGAAAAGCTTAAAATTAAGATGATGGATAAATCATTGTTATGCAGGTAAAAAGAAAACCAGTGCTCTCAAACAGAAAACACTGGACTAAAGCATGTACTTCAACAGAGTACAGCAGCCTGTTTTTCTGATTACCTTCAATTTTCTGATTTTAACATCTCGCATCCTCTCTAAGTTTCCAGCAATTTTGGATTTCTGAAGAGGTTTCTGAGAGATTTACTTCTGTTACCTTAGTCTGGTGGTTTTCCATCTTTACCTTCCAAGGACTGATTTTTAAATATCCCAGAAGTATTGTTTCAGAAAAGAAAAAAAGAAAAAAAAAGGTATTCAGAGTTGTCTGGTGACAACCTGGTGAAGATAATACCTTATTCTTACTAAAATTGACCTTTAGGTATTTTTAAAATATGCTTAGAGTTTTGCAAAGTTATGTTAGTAAAACTATTGATGTTTATTCTTTTTAATTGAGTCTAATTGCCACATAAATTTTACAGTTAACAGAGGAAAACTGTTCTCATTTATCTATTTATATTACTGTCTGTAGCCAGTTAACATCCAGAATATGGGGGCTCTGGTTAAGCAAGTACATTCTACAGGGTCATCCCCACGCATCACAGGGTCCTCTGCCCAGATACAACTTCTACAAAAACACACAACAATGAAGTTAAACAAAAGCTAATTATCAAATGTGAACGAGTTGCCTACAGCACAGTGTGCTGAAGTAGTCATTTAACAAAAGAAAATTATGCAGAATTCCAGTGCCTATGAAAATATAATTTTACCAACATTATATGCTCTCAGGTTCCCAAGATCTGACACCGATGTAAATATGTGAGTGAAAAATTAGGAAACTTTGAGTGGTTCCTGTAAACCACATACGGTATACATTCCATTTGATAAAATGCATGATTGAACAATACAGTTACAAATTAGGGAAAAACAGAACAATTTGCATTTATGGTTTTTTCATTTCCCTCTCTCTCTTTTTTTTTTTTTTTTTTTTTTTTTTTTTTTTTGGTTTTTTTTTTTTTTTTTTTTTTTTGGGGTTTTTTTTTTTTTTTTTGGGTTTTTTTTTTTGTTTTGTTTTGGGTTTTTTTTTGTTTGTTTGGGGTTTTTTTTTGTTTTCTTTTTTTTTTGTAAGGAAGGGCCAATGTTCTTTATTCTATTCTTTGCTCCACTCAGTCTTCTTCTCAGCAACATTTTCTAAGTTTAAGACAAAACAACATTTAAATCAACCTTCCTAACTGAATGAATCTGCAGTTTCTTTTGAATTAAGCTTCATATAACTTTATGCCTCCAATTTTGGAGTTCATTTATGCTGTAAAGAAATATTTGTTCAAGGCATGTTCTGTATCCCATTTTCAACGTGCAAACTACCACAGAAACATCAGTGGCTAAATCACAAACTTTCTCATAGGTCCTCTGTGACTAAATCATTAAAGCTCCTTCTGTCTGTAAAAACTTTGAGTAGTTGCTGCCAGCATCTGGACACAAGTAAAGAGATAATATTATTCTGTTCCTTTTGAAGATCTAACCAGAAAGACTTTTTATAAGCAGAAATTCACAGCATAAAGTAATTAATTTTCAGCACTGTCCTGAAGGATAGATTCATGACAGAGCAGACACATGTATTTTTATTAGTTAAAGTGATGTTTATCTGTAGTGAAAGCTACTGCAAGTCTCCAAGGCTGAAATTCTTCTTTGTGTATCCAGTTAAGTGAAGGAAGGATTGCAAGTTTCCAGCCTTGAAGAAATAGCAGAATTATTGCAAATGAGGATACAACTTACCTTCCTGTTGAAACCTCAATCCTATGTAAATCTCATGAGCTAATTTTGAAAAAGTTATATTACTTGATAGTGCAATTACAAATAACTTTCTAAAAATGGCTTGAAGGATATTGTAGTTTTTAATCATTTGAACACAGAAGGAAGTCTGCTGTAGTCACCTGGGGCACCAGGAGAAAAATCTCTGCTACAGAGTTTCCTCTTTTTTTTTGGTGTCAGATATCTAATTGTCTATCTAAATTGCAATAAGGACCTCAAAGCGTAGATTACACTTATTTCCAGTTAATAACATTTGAAGATAAGAGAACATTTTCCCCTCAGAGCTCCACAAAAAACAAAACTCAGACTGAAATTGTTCTTTTAAAATGAATGTAGTTAAATGAGATTCTGCAAAGAGTAAAGCAGAGTATTTATGATAATGTACGCAAAAAGAAATCACTTGTCTGTGGTTTAATTGGTACGTTCATGAGGCAGTTTCCTTCAAAACATTTGTTGCACAGTTATTTTAGCCTTGTATCCCAAGGAAATGGTGTTTGTGTGATAGCATTCTCTGCTTGCTCTCCCTTGCTCCCTTCGGTAACTGTTGAATCTCTGGGCCAATTTCAACCACATTTGACAAAGGGACAGAAGTCTCCAAGATAATTAAGTTCCTACAAATTTCATGACAAGTGGTGTACAGGGGATGAGGAAGATCTCAGATTAATACTTTACTGAGAAATGCCACCAGACAATTTCTGGTTTATCCACTCAGTGCCTTGTGCAGGGACACTGGTGCACAACCACTGTGTGAGGTGCTGCAAATAAAACGAGGGTCTCTGGGGTACAGACAGCTGAATCCAAACAGAAGGGCCATAGAAAATATTAATAATTAAAAGATGGGCAATAACTGGTTTGCAGTGGGCATAGAGAGTAATTTAGGTTGTGTGACGTTAAGGAGAAAATAGACTCTACAAAATCAGTTACCTTAATTCTTCCAGTGACTTGAGATTTGTTAACAATTTACAGAAAACTGGAGCTGGTGAGTGTAAGAAAATAGAAAATTTGCTATTCTCAGAAGGCAGGACTTAGTAGCAGATTGAATGTAATTTCGTAGTGATGATGATAAAACTTATTAGCTGAGATGAAAAATAACAGGATACAAAAAGTCTTCAAATGTTCATTTGAATTTAATGGGATATTTCACCACTTTGTATCCTTATTATTTTAAATTAAAAATAAGATTTTTTTTTAACATTCTTTAGCTTAAGCATTAAATTTAGGTAGAATTTCCTTCCCTGTAGGAATTGCAAACAATTTAACCAAAATCTTTATAGTTTGAAGTAATCTCAACATTTTTTAATGGGAGTTCTATTTGTGACAATTAATTTTCGGTATGATCAATAAGTTACTAATGTAGAAATTTAAATGAAATGCATCAAAATTAATTAGTTGATAATCTAGTTATAGGTTTCACTTTTACCAGAAGCGGTGGAATAAATGTTTCTCAGACCTATGAGTGTAAAATGGGTGACTACAAGTAAGAGAATGGTAAGTGAAGAATTATTTTAATTCTAGTAAATCTAATTTGAAAGCAATGGATTTTTAAAATTCCTCTCAGGTTAAAAAGTGTAAGGTATTACAGAATGTTATAATTTTGGTCTTTTAAATGTATAATTTGGTATTCAATTATATAGACCATATGTTTCTTGACTGTTTTTTCTCCCAGAAAGAGAAGGATAGCAATGATATATATGCATACATATTCATGAGATAGGCACACAGAACTGCACAAAGTTACAGTCTATTGAAACAAACAAAACTTTCCTTAAATTTAAGTAGCTTCTGCAAAATGTTCACCAAAATGTGTTCCTGGAAGATAATTATTTTAAAATGCAGTTTGAACATATAGGAACAAAATATCTAAGAAAACCTACAAGCAGATATTCCTCTTTTTATTTATTTTAGATTTTTATTGTAGTTCATAGTTTGGCCTCACCTTGGCAGAATATGAATTAAGCAACAGCTTACTTATCTGCAATAGGTTTTGCAGATTAATGCAGTCTTACCTTGTGTTTCCTGTATTCCTTCCTTTCAACTTGTCAGTATTCAATGCAGGAAATATAACAAAGTTGTGTTTGAAGTTAAAAACAAAGAAAAACAAAACAAAAACAACAAAAAACAAGCCTCTGGCAACTATAAAGAACTAACTGGGATCAAGATTAAAGACAGAAGTGGCAAAAAATGCATAAAACTATTCTAAACCTCTAGGCCTTGTGAAAGATAGAACAAGAAATGTTTATATAGATAAGGCTGCCCTAATGAAAGAACAGAAATTTGAGCACTACTGAATTTTATCATGACATTGTCTGGAATAAGAAATGTGGATCAAAAACTCTGACAGCCTTGCACAGCTAGGTAGCCTTACAGAGTTGTCTCCTGTATTAATCAGAAAACAATACATAGGAAAGAGGAAAAAAAGAATTGTGCCATAGCAGCTTGACCAGATATGGCAAATCGGATAGAATTTCGGGAGTGTCTTTGTAGTGATTCAACTAGGGAAAAAGCAGACAAACTCAGGATATATACTTCAGTGGGTAAAAACATAAAAGTATGTCAACATTGCAGGCTTGTTGAACAAATGTAAGTTGGGCAGAAATACAGTGTTTGTTCTTTAAACAGGCAAGGGAGGTAACAGCAAAGTAGTGACTGATGTAAATCAATATCATTGATCCCAATAAAAAATATATTAAGAGGATGTAAACATATAAGAGGCCATAAGTTTTAATTTTCAATGCCTGCACTGTATCTTTGGAATAAGAATTTCTGGAAGGAGTCTGTCTTCCACTGACTTCCTGGCAGCTAAAAAGAAAAGATTTTTTTTTTTTTGTGACCTATGTAAAATTCTAGAATAAGTTGTTTAGATTCAAGAATCTATAGGAAATAGCCTTAGGATATCACTAGGATAGATATGTATGCTGCACAGGGCCAAGTCCTACAGTTTAACAATTTTTGTGAAAACAGAGGTTGCTGCAAGCCAGTTAATGGAGGAGGCAACTTAGTAATTGAAACTGTAGAAACTGAGTCACTCAACATCATAGTTAAATTTGTAGCTGAAGAAATATTTCTGTTCTAGAGTGATAATGAGACACAGAAATATGTGGGAGTCTATGAACAAAACAGTAAGGGCAAAAATTTGTCTGGGTCAACAAATTGTTTAAAGAAAGAATGAAAAATACATGGTTTCTTTTACTCTGTATATTAAAAAAAATTACAATCTCCAACAATTTTTTAAATCCTGTATTCAATTAAAAGCCTCAGAAATACAGATTTTCTGCTCTGGTACAGTCTATTTGTTTCAAGAAAAGTAGACCTACCACATAGTGTATTATTCTGGATTTTGGCAAGCTATTGATACAAATATTGTAAATGTTTGAGGGAAAACATTTAAATGGATATTATACTTTCAAAATAATTATTAGAATTGCACATATCCTCCCAATGCTTAAATTATATGTTTCTATTACAGTTATTACTGTAAGTATATAACTGTTTTTTTAATGATCTCTAACTAAAAGGGTGGCAGTCCTCATAAGATTGCTTGTTTTAGAATGCTAGATTTGCTTTCCTTTGTCTGCATTTTGGACAGACTACCAAAGAAATTTTTTCCCTTAATAAGGTAAATTGAGCTCCTCTAGATTTTGAATTGAAAGAAAAAAATATGTTGAAGTGTAATCTTAGCTGTATCCATGGAAACCAGTTACTTCACTGGAGAATATTCTGTATTCCATTCAACAGACTTGTGTACCAGAAAAGAAAAGCGGTTTAGACTGAATCATTATCCTCAGGAAAGCATAAAGTCTAAGGTTACCATAAAGGTGTTTGTTGTTAAAAACCATTCAGCCTAATAGTCCCTCATGTTTACTCTGAACTTCTAATCAGGGTCTTCTGGCCCATCTAGGCTGAACCATTTTCCTCTGAGTCTAAACCAACTTTAATCCCAAATAACTCATTTTGTTGTTATTGTTGTTGTTGTTTGTGTGAGTGTTGTTAAGGGGTATCTGATTCCCCAAGAGAATTCACACATTTCTGCAGAGCCTTAGCGTACTTTCCTCTTCTGTATATGGTGGAGCAAAGGAAGTGAAAACTATTTTCCATAAATTGCTTCCCACTCTGAAAAACTGAAATTGTTTGTGAAAAACTGTCTAGTATTATTGTCCTCCTTCTGTCTATGTCAGGAAGGATTTGCAGAATATAATGAAGACTTTCTAAAAGTGTGAAAAGTATTGGTGTCAAGTGAAGGAGAAAGATGCTATATCTGAAGAACCTGAAAGTTCCAGAAGAATGTGCCTGCTGGAGAGGAGAACAGTCTGTGCCCCAGGAGTGTGAGAAAAACGTCTGAGCTGTTGGAGGTGCTGCTAAACAATGGCACAGATAAAACTGACAACCTCAGAATAGGGGTAGAAAAAATTCACTATCAAATTCCATCACAGTCTTTGGAATTATCCAGCTTTGCCTCACTTTTCCTGATACGTTTGTAAAATTAAAAGCAAAAAAAAGGAAACAAAAAAGTATTCTCCATGCAACTGGAGTGATTTTATTTAATGGTTCATCTCTATGTCTTTGTGAAAGAGGTAACAATTGAAAAAATCAATTAAAATGCTAAATAGTTTATAATATTATAAAAATATCAGGCACAGAAAAGAAGTAGGAGGACATTGCAGGATGCTTATCCTGAGTACTGTGTTAGGAACATCATGCCCTTCTGTAATCAGATGGAGGTTCTGGCATAAATGACAAGTGGGGTCCAGGGTCTTGTGTGGGATGAGGTAAAATCAAAAATTAGGAGCTAAGAGATCAAAGTTAAGTTTTGGGTGGTTTTTTGAGTAGTGGGAAGAAAATAATCCAGTATAATGCCTGCTGCTGCTACCTAGCTTGTGAGACCTGATTCAGATTAATTGTGAGGAAAAACGGATAAAATTCAAATCTGTACTGTTTCATACCTCCAAAATAATATAGTGCTGTCTATTTAATACCTCATTTATGCACAGTTACAACAGCAAACTACATTTCTGTAATTTTACTCCTTGGAATGTATCATTGAAATGGAGACACCCATCACTGTAAAGCCTTACAGTGCTCCTGTACTCTGAATTTCTGCAGCAGCCTCTGTGGGCAACTCTCGGAGGAGCCCAGAACATTTTAAAATGTGGCTTTTTGGGCATGAGTTCAGAAAGACCTGACTGTACTGTGAAATGGGATTTCACAACTCCTTGACCAAGTCTGTTAGTGAATGTTTGCAAAACTCTTAGGATGCATTTTCTGAGGCTGAATAGGGAATATGCTTGACTAGAGAAATCTTTTGGTTTACCGAACTTTGAAAAACAAAGGTTATACAGCCCATCTCGCACTGAGCATCTTACAATAAACAGTCACTTTAAAGACCAGAAATTTTGACTCTGTCCTAATTTCTGTTAATATATGTTGTTACTGCCATCTAGAATAAGGACTTATTTGGTGTTTTTTAGCAGAACTCCGGATATTCTTACAGCAGAATTTTAGTGTTTAGAGACTTGGAAATTTGAAGAAATATTACTCAAAAGGATTTCCAAATAATTTTTCAGAGACTATTCACATTTTATTATTTGATTATATGTTTCAAAAAGGAAATAATTTCGGCATGATTTTCTTTTGATACTTGGTCTACATTCAGTTTCAACAGATCAATGCCTCTATTTCAGGCCACTATTAATGTTCTCGCTCTGATGTAGTTTAACTTCCTAAGGTTTCTGATGTGGCCACATGTGATGTCTATAAAGGATTCCTTTTGAACGTTTTTGTGTCCATTCATTTCAAAGAGAAACAGCAGTAGCATTTATTTCATCAATTAGAGATTAATATTGACTGAAATCAAGAAAGGTGTTTTTAAAAAATACATCAAACATTTTACTTCTTTTAAAATCATATTAGAATTTGCACAAAACTCTTTAAGTTATCATTCAAGTGGCTTTTGTCTTTCTTTTATTATTAACTAAATACTTTTGATTAATGCTTCTGTGATTTTTATACTGAAACGAAATAATTGTTTGATCAGTGTATGAATTAACTAAAAAGGGATATTTCTTATAAGAAATGCACAAACCACTTAAACTCACAGTCTACTTTTTATATAGTAATCCAACAATTTAGTCAGAATTCAAAGCTCTGTATGTCCTGATTGGTATCTGCAAATAAATCTATATATTACCATGTTATTCAGTATACTTCAGTATCTGAGTGCTGTATAACATCTTCCATTATCTAGGGAGTTCTTACCACTTAGAAAAGTTTTTCCTAGATAATTAAACTCCTTTGGGAGAACCCAAACCACAAATTCCTTGAAGTGCCTGTGGCAGGACTTGGAGTAAGGACTGGTTACAGATTATTTCAGCAGTAGAAACTAAGAAATAGCACCTCCTTTTCAAGCATGAATGGATAGATTTGCAGACATAGTAAACCTGAAATAGGGAACAAAATGAAAGCAAACTGTTTTGATTGCATTTCTTATGTTGCTGAAGGAATGGAATGAGCTATCTTGGACTCAGAGGGTGCTGGGGCACTGACCAGGCTCCCCAAGGAATGGTCACAGCCCCAAGGCTTCCAGAGCTCCAGGAGCATTTGAACAACCCCCTCCAGGACAGGGTGGGGTTGTTGGGGTGTCTGTGCAGGGCCAGGAGTTGGACTGGATGATCCTTGGGGGTGCCTTCCAACTCAGGTTGTTTCTATAATTTGTAGTGCTGACATGGAACATAGATTGTTAAAGCTGCATTATACAGTTTTATAGTTATGCAAAATTCACTCTGCAATTCAAGTCAGATGATGACCTCAGAGAATAGTAAGTTTGCATAAAGTAATACCAAAGGTTTTCAGTAAAATCTGAAATGCAGTTTTGAATATTAAAAAAAATTGTTATTCCAGCACTTTTTGCAGTTAGACGTCAGTTTAATACCAGCCAAAGAGGTCTTTCTCTGAGAGTGTGTGGTAGCAATGTGGCTGTTACAATCCTTTCCTACAGAATGGCTGCAATCACCCAGCTCTTGCTATGAGATCTGTGACAACACTTGCTCCTTGTGTCTTTCCTTTTGTGGCATTGAGCTGACACAGTGTTGGTGAGAGAGAGAAACACAAAAGGAAACCATGTAATACTGCAAAGGGGTGAGTTATGTTTTATTGCCTTATACCCGACTCCAGGAGTGATATGTTCTCTCCTTATAGAGGACATGTGGAATTACAGAAATAAAGAGAATTGTGTATAGATTGAAAGAAACAGAAAAAGGAGCTCTGTTGGTTCAGATTCCTGCCAGTGCTACAGAACAGCTCAGCTGCAGGTGGTATTGCTTGCTGGATCAGTCAGCACTGGATCTCCAGTAAAAGGGATCAAAGTTCACATCAAAGTTAAGAATAAATGCAAAGTGCTGAAGCTGTTGCACTTGGGGATAGCTCCCTATGTTCAATTCACATGTTTCTAACAATGTACCTTGGACCACTGATGATTGTAGTTAGACCAGTATAGTCTAGAGACACTTTTAGATTTCAAGAACTAAAATGAGAAATGGTTCCGAGTATGAGTTTAGTTGCTGCAGTATGTTGTCATGGAAATTTCTGGCTGTGTGCTTATTTTATAAAATCTGTGCAGTTCATTTGGGGAAACAGTTCCAATACCACGGGTGAATGCACCATTCAGACTCTGTCCCTGGGGCTGTAGTCAGGAGGGAAGGACAAACAAAAGAGGCAACCTGCAGTGATGCTTCTCCCAGCTCCCACTTCTCATGGTCTGTGCTGCTGCCAGTGTTGAGTTTCCCCATGTTACTGCTGTGGGATGGGATGTGACCTCAAGGGAAATTCCCTGCAGCTTCAGATGCTCCTTCAGCACATTACATGGGACAGTGGCTTTTGAAAGTGGAGTGATGGAGTGACCTCTGCAACTTTTTGCACTGATTGATTTTCATTCCCACTGTTCCAGCACTTCACTTGAATGTATCAGTTGATCTGTGACTCTGCAGTGCTGAAGAGTATTTCACTTTCAAAACTAAAAATCTTAGCCTTTAAAAGAAAAAAAATTAATGAAAAAACAAAGCTTAAAATGTTTCTGAAACAGACATTAACAGTGGTAGAAAGAAAATAGTTTCTATTATTTGGCTGACATTAAGTTAACGTATATTGATTTCGGTATATATATAATTTTTTTTTCCTGTTGAGGTATCCCAGATAGTTTTACCTAAGTCTTTTTCTTTGAGATCCCAGAGGCTTAACAAAAGCACTGAACTCTCTAAATCTTGGAGATACATATTCTT
Source organism: Climacteris rufus (assembly GCA_013398175.1). Lineage (NCBI taxonomy): Eukaryota > Metazoa > Chordata > Aves > Passeriformes > Climacteridae > Climacteris > Climacteris rufus. Next base: position 1,672,557 of record VZRZ01001998.1, read on the forward strand.
AGGGCTGCAAGTACAAAGTAATATCCTTGATATGATGGTTTGGGAAAGCAGAAGTTTTTATTACTTCATTTGGTAGAGTTTCATAAAAGAGTATATGTCACCATAAACCAGAACATGTCATCCTCAAACACTCGGGAAGACTAACTTAACCTTGCAGCTTTCAGCCAAACAGGGTTTGGAGGGGTTTTTTGTCTTGTTTTTGGGAGAGTTTGGGTGTTTATTTGAGAAAAATTATTTTCTCATCATTGCTGCTTGGTCTGTTCAAGGCAAGCTTCTCTCTGATGGTCAGTCCTCCCTGTTACCTGCTTTGCAAGTCTAATGTTTATTTATTTATTTTATTTAGTAATTTTTCTGAAAGAACTTGCCCAGGTTCAAATCAATAAAATGCTTTTGATATGAAGGTAAATGGGCACTTAAATGCAGTTTTTAAAAGCTAAACTATCTTTCATGTCACTTAAATTGCCTTACTCAAAAGCAATTTGGGAAAGAGAAACATGCCTTTCCTTATGTTACCTTACTTCTGTATTCAAAAATGTTCAGTTTAACTTCAAGTTTTGTTGATAACTTTATGCATGAATGTGAAAGTTACCATTAGAGTTCTGAATTCCCACTCCCAAGGAAGAATTATTGAACACAATGAAGGATGTGTACTTAAATTATACCCTGAAATATTGAATGAGCCTGAGAGAGAAGTTAAATTTATTTTTTAATGCCATTTCTGAAAACGCACTCTGTTTATCATGAGTCATTTTCTGGTAAGCCCTAAAGTAGGGGTATTATACTTTAATATCATTTTCCGTAACATTAAATTTGCAATGGAGAAAGGCACTAGGTCTGATTCATCATTTCATTTCACTGCTCAGGTTTTTTTGACTTCAACAAAGTAAATTGGTGTAAGATAAAGGACAATCTGTTTTCCCTTCTCTTAAAATTTTTTTTATTAGCTTTTTATTTTTTCATTTCAGAATTTCCTGTGTTCTAATCTGAGTGTAATCATCAATGAACCAGTTTAAAATATTGAAGTTTTTTCCACTAAAATTGCCCCAAGTAACTAAACTGATTAAAACTGAAGAGTTTCTCCTACAGCTTTAGAAAATATTTTAAGGAAATATGATTTAGTTATAACTTAATTGTGATTCAAGAATCAATGAATGCTTAGATGAATGAAAGAAAGCTCAAAGAGACATAAACACAAAGAATAAAACCACATTTGCCTATTGTTTTCCAATTATTTTCTCAAACTGCTAGTTATGTTTCCCTTACTGGTTATTAATCTTTTGCCTGTGCTTTAACGTAAATGGGATTCTCCAGATTCTAACTCTGGTTTTTAAGCATGTTTTGGGTAATGGTTCTAGGGCCACCCTCTGTAAAGATGAGTTGCCAATATTCAGTAACTGATGTCAGCATTTCAGCCTATGCAAATGCTAAATATTTGCATAGGCTGAAAGAATTATAAATAGGACTTTTCCAGTCTGATTTATAATACACTTCATCAATAAGAAATTGTCTAAACCAATCAAACACAAAGCCCAACACCCCAATAATTCTTTGTTCTCTGCTGTGTTCCTTGGTATCCCTTGATTGTGGATGGAAATATGTTCAGATTTTTATTCTTGAAGGTGATTGAGATCAACAAGAGTCCTCAATCACTGCCAGACTTGTAGCTCCTCATTTTTCTTGCTTTATTTGCAGAGTGGAATCCAGTTCATCTTGTGTCAATGTGTGAAAAGGTTACCAAATTCAGAGCCATAGAAAATAGCTGCCTTATCCCAAGGATGTGCTCTTAAATCTTGCCCTTGGGAACATCTGCACAGTGGATTCAATGTCTTCTCCACTCTGAAGTTCTTCCTGTCAATAAAGTATGGAGTGTAGGATCATTTCCATTCTTTTTCCTCCAGCAAGGGATGGAAGATTTGGAGAGTATCAAACAGGGTGAAGAGAAAACCAGAACTCATAAAAGAAGTCTCAATGAAGATTCTATACTTGAAAATTATTTCACTTTACTGGTAAGAACAATTGTGCTCTGGCTCTGTCTGACTGACTTTAATAAGTTGAGGTGCTGTTGTCTTCCAGTCCATCCCACAGTCACTTGTATAAGCAACAATACAGTAATGGTGCAGGAGAAACATCAGGCTGGAGATGGTTATTAAATCTGGAGCTCATACTAAAGCTGAAGCTCATAAATTATGTACAACCTTCCCAGTTTATCACAGCTTGATCCTCAAAATACAGTATGAACCAGAGGTCCATAGCAATTCATATCTTCCTGTAACTTGGAATCTAAATTACTCACTCAGAATGACGACCTTTAAAAACAGTGTCTTTTTCTCATTACCTAAAAAAGTAGGAGTAAACAGAAATTAAATATAGTTGTAAGAACACTGCCAAAACTCAAGAGTGCTCTCAGAAAAACAACCTAAATCGTTCTTGGATTGTTCTTGGTCCAGTGAAGTGATGATTGTATGAGCAATTCCCACTGTTCTCACCCACTTGGCATCTTTTCCACCAAAGCAGTGAGAGCTGAAAGCAGCATGAGGAGAGAAGGTCCTGATGATGGCTGTCATATTTCTTATATATGGTGCATGTCCACAGAGTTTTAAGTGTTTTATCTCAGCTGCAGCACTGAGAAAGACCTGAATACTGCATTCAGTGTAGCTTCACTAAAAACTAACATTCTAAATGTTACTAAGAGAGAGCAACAAGACTAAAGGAGGATGGCATTTGCAATGCAGAAAGCTCTAGACAGGGAACTGAGAAGGTAGAAATATTTTCTATATTGACAATCAAGCATACCAGAGAATATGGTACAGGCCCAACATGACCTTCAAGGCTTTGTAGCCTATGATGTTTCATTGTGGTTTGTTGAGTGGCATATTTGACTGATAATATTAGATGTATTTCTAAATTTAGGATCTTTTACATATCTTGGTATTTTAGCTAACTACTCTTTTTGAGCTTCTGGGACCTTTTTTTTCCTTTTTTTTTTTTTTTTGTATTAATTTTTTCATTATAGATAGTGCTTTCCTTCATAAATATCTGCACATGGATGTATTCAGAGCAGTGCCTTGAAGCTCTTCTGTTTATTGATGTACAGATCTTTCTTATGAAGTAATAATGGAGACATTTAGTTATATGTAATAAATAGGAGGTCTTTAAGATTGAAGACTGACATTGATGAACACTCTTAGTGCTCAATCAAAGATTTTAAACCAGCCTTGATACTTGTACAGGAGTCTTAGTGCTTGAGATTACCCTCAGATAACTCTCTTCTTCTTTGGAGAAAATATATGTATTTTATACATATATTTCAAATTCTGAAACTGGAATATTCCAAATTCCATACAGAAAAAATGCTATACAAGAGTAGCTACCATAATTTCTGTGTAAAAATCACAGGTTTCCTGCTTACACACACTACCAAAGTTCTTTTTAGGCATCTAAAGGCAGAAACTATTTTTATTTAGACAGACAGCCTAATGGAGTCAAGCTGCTGTTCATGTGTTCTTGCCTCCTGGGAATGATTTCCTCTTTGGAAGCAGAAATGGTTATTGTAGGACAAGAGCTGCAAAATACTGCATGTCACAACCTGCATTTTTATCAGCTGGTCAGCTTATGCATCCCCCATTATATTTTTTCCCTTTTCTCTCAGATTAGAAGTTTAAGCATTTAAATTTTTTTTTCTTTTAAAGGGAGCAGCTGAGAAGCCACAAATTGTGTCTGATGAATAGACTAGTAATAGAGGGAATATATTAGGGAAAATTAATGCACCAAGGTAAATGATGTGGATGAAGATACAAAGAAAAATCAGTATAGATGGAACATAAGGATTTCTTGATCTTATTTCTCCTCTTTGTCTGGTAGATTAAGGATCTCTTTGTCTCATGTATTTGATACAAGAGGAGGCTGCCTTTTGTGCTGTGGATTTGATTATGCTGGCTATTTTAGGAGCTGTGTTCCAAAGCTGTTGACTGACTACTCTATATTGGATGCAGTTCTCTAGAAACCATTTGGACAGGATGGTGTTTTATGCCAAACAGTCACTCAACAAGCAAAGTAAGCACTCACTGGATGCCTGTGCACGATTCTTCAAGCACTTGAATAACACAAAGGCTGAGGAGTCGATTGGCAACCCAAATATACATCCTAAGCATGGAATAATAAGAATGTATGACATGGCTGAAATCACCCAACATGGCAAATAGTCAAAACGTTACCCTGAGTACAGCCTGGTTATAATTTCCTGAGGTTTGCTCATTGCCCAACAAAGACTTTGGGAGAGGAGCAAAGTGCTGAATTCAATGAATCTTAAGTACCTTAATTTCAATGCAATCTTTATGTACTTTTTTAATTACTGAATTCAGCCCTGTAATCAATCCTACAATAAAGCATGTGTGCCCACCACTAAAAAAGTGAACCAAAGAAGTGAATAAATCAGTATCTTTTGCTTTACCATCAGAATTGTCTGTATTTCCACATATAATCTAAAACCTATGGGTAAACTAAGAAGGCATTTGATGCATGCTAATTTTCTAATCTTAGTTTTGCAAGTAACTAATTATAATAGTAGCCAAAATCTGATTCACCACAACAAAATGTGTAAGATTTGTAATTTATGACTGTGTCTTGGAGCAACTTTAAACTGATTTTTTTCTTCTCATTTCAGTAAATGTTCCATCAGACTCCACTTGAAAACTTGCCCTGATTTTTAGCTGAAACTTCCACATTTCACCTGGAGGTAAGATAATACTGACACTCTTTACCCAGTTTCATGCATTCAACATGTGCTACTAGTTGCTGTTTAAGCTAAACCTGCTGTGCTGATGAATTAAGAAATGATAGGATTTATGTTTGCCCTAAGTTTCTTCTCTTAGAAATTTAATTTCCTGCCAACATATTCATGCTGATACACCCACTGTTTTTTGGTTTTTTTTCCAAAGAAGGGGATAACAGCCAACTGCTCTCAATATATTAATGATCATGTTTTTCAACACTGAGGACTTGCATGTAGTTCTCTATTAGTTTCACATATACATTTTTATTAAAAATACCTGTCCAAAGTCAAATTCAACAAATTAATATTTCTGGTACTCTTGCAGTCATGGAACCTCACTTATTTGTGAGATTCATGTAGGCAACATGACCGTGTATGGCACATTACCACTGAAAACATAATGTAAAAACATGCATTTTTTCCCCCTGGTCACACTAACTGAGCTTTAAGAAGTGAAATAAGTATATCAAACAAAAACTTTACTATAGCAGTTAAAACGTCCATAAGTGATTTTAAATATGGTTTCTATTTCCTTTTCTGTGTACAGAGTAATTATGCAGAGTAAGTATTTTTTGTTGGAGTAAAAAATTAGACATAAAACATTAACAGTTTTAAAATGCATTTATAAGTGGGTGGGGAATAGTCTCATGTTTGGGTTTCAGTTATGATTTACAATTTTAGGTGTTTATTGTTAGCCTCTCATTCAAACCTGTACTTCCACTGACTTTAGATAGCATTTTTCTTTCAAAACCACCCCATGAAAGCCATTGATGCAATGTCCTTGTATCTGTGCTCAGCATAGCAAAAAGGGCTGGCAAAATTTGGCTAAACAGCAATGAGATTAATGTTAGTATTTGATTCTTGCAATATTTAGTATGCAGAACACCAGGTTTTGCCCAAAACTTGAGGAAGTAAACATGGGAGACTTAAACACCTACGTAAGTCCTAGAAATGCTAATGGATGTTTGGCATGCTGTAAACATGATCCTCCTGGCAGTATTCTTCAACAGGTGCTAAACATCTGCACCCTTTATAAAGTTTTTTAGAGCTGTGGATGCTCAGAGACAGCTTTAAAATGAAGCTGTTAATCTCAGTTTACACCTAGTTTTTCTCAGACTTAAAGGTACTCTGCTTTAAAGGAATATTAGAAAAGGGACAAGAGAGACATGAGAATCACAAAAAGTTGTCACTGTCACTGTTCAAATTAGAAGTCCTAAGTGTAAGTATCCTGATATGCTAAATGGGGGTCTGAACACTGACAGTTTAACCACCTGTTAATCATCTTTATGTTTGGATATTTTGGGCTTTTTAATAAAAATTTTCAGGGAAGTAACCAGAGAAGTTGATAGTTAAATATCTCAAAAACTATTTTTTTAATGTAACTGGGTTCTGATATAGAATCAACTAGTAAGGGTTTTATACCCAAAATGCTGTTAGTCTGGCTATATTTCCAGTAGCTTTGTCTTTAGTCTATCTTATAAATTTTGGTTTTGAATGTCCATTGTCATGAGGATAGGTTTTCTCACTAAGGGTTTTTTCCTGATGAGAACGTTAATGGAGAAGAGTGAAATTCTTGTTAGAAATAACTATGGTGCTCTTTAAAAAAAATAAAAATTGTTTTTTAAAGGTCTGGAGATGAAAACCTTTTTTTATTCATTTTATCAGAATAGATTCACCTGTTCAATAGGAAACAGAATGTAGCAAACTGCAATATTCAGCTCACAAAGCCTACTAATCAATACCTCTACCAGCAACATAATCTGAAAAGTAATTCACTTATTGGCACATTTAGCACTTCCTATTTTATGCATCACTCTGCCAAGACTGATTGGAATCAAACCAGCCAAACAGTCAAATTTACTAATTCTAACAAGCAACATCCTCTGGTTACTCAGTTATCAGAAGAGTGCCCTCACTGAGCCCACTGCGGGGAGGATCAATGCAATTATCATCCCCTGACATATGGCGAGGAGCTATGAGTATTTTCACAAGAACTAAATTGAATGGGACACAAATCATTGACTTATGTCAAGGAAACCAGAGACAGCACCTGAAATACAGCAGATTTCAGAGGGTGCTGACAGGCATTGAGTGAGGAAAACAGACCTGCGTGTTGGTGATACTGTTCTCAACAAAAATCACTCAGCCCCTCTGCAGCTCAGTGTTTGCTTTGTCACCCAGTGCAAGGGAAGTGCAGGATGATATGCTTCTTTTATGTTTTCTTTGTTTATGCAAGTGTTTGCTTACTCATTTTCATATTCTTTCCAGAGGGTAAATGCCCTTATTCTGTTTAACAAGTAAATTTGGTAAAATGTAATCAGGAGTGCTATAGCTGCTCCTGGCAATCTATAGGGAAAAATAGCAAGGATTTCAACAGTTGAAATGTTTTCTACACTCTTGCCAGCCTCAGCAATGAAGATAACAGTTTAAAAAGATGGGAAATGCTACTTTCAATTTTCTTTTCTTTTTTTTAGTCCAAACATGGACTGTCACTTTGTGAATAAAAGTAATAGTGACTTAATTTAATTTGAATACTGGAAATTTATTACAGCTTGTTAAATCCACATTTGTAGATGAAAAGGAAGTGTGGTTCAATGTGTTTAGTTCAGCCTATTTGGTACTTAAAAAGATAGTTGCATCATCTAACTTCAAGAGCTTTTGGTCCCTAAACCAGAAAGTAATCTTCTTAAGTCTCCAATGAAATTCCTGACAAGAGATAGAGATTTCTCCAGAGGGCAATTCAGAGTAAGAATTTAACTTAGGTACTTTATAGTGGACTCCTCCAGACAAAACCCAGCTTCTACTTTTAGGTATATAGTGTGTGACCAGCTTTCTAACTTAGGCCCTTTAATCAGAGGAATGAAAGAACATGTGAGTATCTCGCGTAGTTTGATATTTTCTTGCTAAATAATGATTTATTTGCAAAATACAGTTTTCATATCTTGAAATAGTTCATGGATATAGGTAATATGAAAGAAAAATAAATTGAATTCTACAGCTAAATTGAGTGTAGGGAAGTACAATTTCCTGATGAGTGGTAGTTGTGCTTTTTATAATTAGTATATCCTAATGTCATTTCATTTTCACTATACTTTTAGAAAATATTAATTGAATGATATGAATATGAATTGAAAATATGAATGGCTGTGCAAAGGTTAAATATTTTCAAGAAAGAAATGCAACAATGATTAATACAGATATAATTTTGTTTCATTAAACGTATTTGTCACATTGTTTTAGCAAATATTTTAAATAGTTTTGTGAGTTGCCCTGAGTGATATATATTTGTTCAGATACAGAGTCACTGAATTTCATCCGATGAATTATTTAATTTTTGTTAGTCTTCAAGTCAATAGGTGGTTTAATATAATCCTGCAAGCTATTTGGTTAGACTGATATGCTTTTAATGTAAAATATCGTTTGTTTTGAGATAGACACTGAAATAGAGGAGTTGGCAGATGCAGAGCATGCAGGGATAACCTTGACATAAGGTTCAAATAAGTTTGATTCAGGTTTTGAGTTGCTGGAGTCAGTGTATTGGGAAGGATAGAAATTCTGAGTAAAGATCAGAGGTTCATTTCTTAACTTTTAGCCTACCAGGGCCCTCTGATTGCTTTATGCTGGTCCAGTTTTTCAGGAAAAATGGAAAACAACAACAAAAAGCAGCTGCCTACAGATTCACTTCAGTGCTTTTTGATTTTTCTCCCTTTTGCTTCCCTTGTGCTTGTCAAAACCACCTTATCCTCTCAACTGTCCCAGGCCTGGGCACGCTCTTTCCATAGGACATTTCCTTCTCAATGCCTTTTGGCTTTTAATCAAGCCTCCATCCTTCTCTGAAAAGCTTTAAAGAGAACAGCGCTGCTGAAAAGTCTGGAAACATAAAGCAGCTTTCAAGACTTTCATACACTGACTGAATAAGAGAAGAGTGGAGAAAAATTAAAAAAAAAAAAAAACACTGAAAAAATATTGGACAAATGGTATCCCTGCCAAGGAAGGTGAGTTGGAACTAGGTGATCTTTAAGGTCCTTCCAACCTGAATGATTCTATGACTCTATGAAATAAACTTCTGTGAGTACACCAGACTCTCATAGACTCCTGGGACATTATATTCAGGAGAAAATGACAAATAATCAACAGACATCCTTATCCAGTTTGTCCATCAGCTGACAGCAAAAAGATGGCTCAAACCCATTTTTTGCTTCCAGTTTTTGATGTGTTTCAAAGGTCATCATGGCCTAGGAAAGAAAGCACCCTCAAACCCTGCAGCCTCTTAGTTAAGTTCTAAGTAGCCAGAGTGATACACTCCCCTACACTCCTGTTAAAGTTTAAACATAATGTTATTCAGAATATTTCTGTGATTTGTAGGTCTGTACATATACATACACACAAAAAAATCAAACCAAAACAAAACAAACAAAAAAAAAACCAAACAAACAAAACAAACAAACAAAACCAACAAAACCAAAACACAAAACAAAAACAGCCCAGAAGTATTAGATCAAGGTTAGAATATTTCTCATTGCTCAGAGTGGAAGAGTCTTTTCTGAGTTTAAGCTGCTATACATAGTTTTACCAGTAAGATGAAGGGTTAAAATGAGTTTGGATATTGCTATGTTGCACAGCAGTCACTGGAGCACAATTAACTCTCAGCCAGCTAATCTTTGAAGAGCAGATTTTTCTTGCCTTCTTATATATAAGATGTTTTTACCTAAGCATGACTGTATGATTAACTTATTTCAAGATTTACATCATACTTAAATGGCTTCTAAAGCAAAAAGGCAACTGAAATATTGAGTACCATCATATTCATATTCAATATTCATATGTTGTATTAGATAATTATTATTAAGAGACTTTGTGTTCAAATTCGAGTGCTTCCAAAAGTGATTATAATACAGCTTATACCACATTAAGTACTGGAAGGAAAATGTATTCAGGTAAAATCCAAACAAGAATTAGAAATGACTGATACTCTATTTAATAAAAAACTGAATTTCACAGTACTTTCACATATGGGAATCCCACACTAGATATTCCATGTAATGACTTCCTTACTGCATCTTTTCTCCTCTGTTCCCAAGAAAAATAAATTGCAAGGCTTGTGAAAAGAGTCTTTTAAACTGAGTAAAGGAGGAGAGAGATGTGTGCAAGCTTAATATTGTCATACACAATTTATCTTCCTTTATTCTGGGGTTGATCATTATGGATGAAGGTGTCTTAACGTCTGGCACAAAGTTTTGCAGTGAATATCAACAATACTATGATGCCTGCATTAAAGAAGTTCAAGTTTATTTATATGCATATAGAGCTTGGGGATTTTTTTCAGCTCAGTGGAGGTGTTTGTCAGTACCATGCAGAACATGTAAACCTGGTTAGTAAGTTGCTTGTAATTGTATATAATTAAACCTTGGATTTATTGAAAGGTCAGTGCACCATAAAGCTCATGGTAACCACACAGCAAAACAATGAAGGTTAAATTCTGCCCTTAATTTTTTGTAGCCTCCCCAAAGCCATTCATGTCTTAAATGGCAGAAAGTTGCAAAGTCTTTAAGTATCTGACTTCAGAGTTGTGTAGAGGTATTGCAAGGACAGTGGGAGCGAAAACAATTGGTCCAGAGAGCATTCAGATAAAACCAAGTCTTATCACTTCTGTTGTACAGAGAAAAACAATTTAACAGTTGTGAAGCTTCTCTTCCCTCAAGGATCCTGCCTGCTCACTCCAGTCCTGCCCTCAGCTGCTGCTCTGCCATCCATTCATTCTCTCTAGCACCACTTAAAACCAGGTGAACGTGGACCAGGAAGCAGCACGTGCTGAGAACACCAACCTTTGCTAGAAACTGTAGCTGAAAAAGAAGTATAAAAAGAGAGGGAGTTCAGGAACTCGGAGTGCTGGAATGCTCTTGCAGCCTTCCCTTCCACTCATACTCAGCTATATCTTACACAGATAGGAATAGAAAGCAGATTTATGTACAGATTCTCTCCTAGTGATTTTTCTTTTTAAGAGACTGGTTCACCACTGGCAAAATATCCCTTTTCTCCCCCTAGTACTTTTATCTTTCGTCTTATTTATTTTTGCAGCATGCTGACTTGTCACTTATATGAGAAGCATTTATTTTTTCCATAAAAATCACTCTATCCAATGTGTTTAATCTCTGCTACTTTATTAAGTAAAATAATTTTAAAGAATTAAATTAAAAACTAAAGTCAAGAATTATTTGCAGACCCATACTTAAGCACATAGCTACAGCAGGTTTAAACAAATCCATAGATACTATAAAGCAAGTCCTGCAGCTATGAAACCCTATGTGGTATTACATCATTTCACCCATACAGAAGAGCCTGAGTCTGCCCCCAAACTGGACATCATGAGCAAAGTTGTATTGATTTTGTGCCTGCCAAGCCACTGAGGGCTGCTGTATCTTAATCAACAAAAGTAGCAGTAATCCTTATTTTTGAAAGCAGTTGGAATGTTTGCTCCAATGGATATAAAGATATACAATACTGTATAGTAAATGACATAGACTGGAAATAATTAATTTAACACATGCTTTATTCCCTATATTGTTCTCTAAATAAAGCTGCAGTGTGCAAGGCAGTTGCCTGCGTGAAAAGGAGAGCGAAGAGCAGCAATAAAACAGGATAAGGGATATAAAACCAGGAAACAGGTAGTAAATACGAGTTATTATTTAAAAGGTTCATGCAATTACTAAGGAAAAGAAAAAATATAATAGGGATATCAGTAGTGAATAGAGTAAAAAAGGAAGGGTTTTCAAAATAAATACTGTTTGGCTTAAAAATAGCTTTGTAAAACCAGTTTAAGAAATGATAGTTATGCCAGGATTTGAAATCAAGAAGCTTTTTCCAGCCCTGGTGAAATGGAAATATTGTCAACTATAAGAAGACACATTTACTAAAAGTATAGTATGTAGTCCTCTACCTAGGTAACAAGTTCTGGAGGCAAAGAACTGTGTTGTCCTGAGACACAATTAACATCAACATTAAAAAGAAAACAAGAGTTGCACATAAAATTGAGATTATAACATTGCCTCAGTACTGAGTAAGGTAAAAATCATGACTTGAGAGTTATATGTCAACTGCATTGATATGGATTCTAAGTAAAATAAAGGAACAATAGAATTGGGACTTTAAGACAGATAATTATTATAATGCTGATTTTATATTACTTGCCTGGTTTTGTGGAATTCATCTTTTCAAACTTTTTGTGTTGTTCCATTCTGACAAACTTGCAGGACTGGTCAGAACAGACAGTCTGTGTTATGATGTCTGGATTTCTCCAGCGTCTTTGTCATTGCAAACTCTCATTAAGGGGAATAACAGGGTATTTTGCAGATTAAGTTTAGAAATTACTCCCTCATGGAAAACAACTTTAAGTTGCTAACGGGTAGAAAAGAAATTACTGGACTGTTACTGAGTAATATTTGCAGGAGTCATATAGAGCATATGTGGAGCCATATATGCAAAGTTTGCAAGTGGTACAATATTTTCATGGTAAGAACTGATGAAAATGATGACATACTAACACAGAGCAAGGAATGGGTTCAGTTGATGACCTGAATGAAGAGGCTGCTCAATAGCAGATATGCAAGTGGGACATATTCACTGTGTCAACCCATCCTTCCTCAGGGTAGAAGTTACAACTCCATTAATCTTCCTCCTTTCTTGTAGTACATCTGGTCTTAAGAATGACCTGGGGCACTTAATTAAATGGTCACAATTGAATAGTGATATGCACAGTGATGTGCATTTCAAAAAGAAGGCCACACACTGTGCCTACGAAGCTGGAGCTCTTGTGCAGAAATACAGTAAGATAAAAAGGGTTTTTAATGCTCATTATGAATAGATATACATTTGAAATTCACTTCAGAGTTAACTGGAGAAATATACCCCAAGAATGAACAATCTAAAATAAAGGGAAAAAGAAAAACAAAACAACAAACCAACAAAAAACAAAAAGGAAAGAAAATTTAGGTAATGAAATATTTTGTTTTTCCTGACTGTGCTCAAAGCACCAGGGTTCAAAAGGACTATTAAGATAGTCAAGTGGGAATAAAGGAAACTCCCAAAATATATGCAGAATTTGGAATATCGAGTCTTATGTTACAAAGAGTGGCATTATCCAAGAAGAATTTGAGGGAAAACTTTCTGTCTCTATGCAAGTGCATGTGAATGGGTGTATTTGGATAGTGAAGCATCATGATCCTTCTATCCAAAGAAAGTTACTGAGGTGAGAGACATTCCTTGCCTAATTAGGACAGAATTTCCCAGCAGTTTGACAGACAATGCAAAGATGCAACATGTTTACCATTCAGAATGTTTGATGTGAGTTGGAAAAGCTTTCTAGGATGTGCATGGTTTAATTCAGTTTTCCAGAAGAAATCTTCAGCCTGTGTGTACCAAGGAATCAACCTGAATCTTTCAGGTGGTCTATGCATCTTCCTGGGTCATTTGGTGATGCTTTTTTTTTTAGCTTTAAATACTATCATAACACTTCATTTTACACAAATGTGTTATTTATTAGACTTGTGCTTTAGAACCTCAGTCATTTTGCCAATCAGAAATTAATATTTGTTTACTTTCTATAGGAATATTACTTTACCTTGACTTGATAGATTGTTTTCTCCTTTCTGAAAGAGGCTTTTCCCCAAAGGAAGATTGGATGATAAATTGAGGGTGTTGCACAGAGGTCTTAGAATTGTTTCACAGCTTGACTGATACACTTGTCCCACCTACTCAGGGTAGAACAAGTCTTTCTTCATCCTTTTCTTTGGAAAAAAAATTATAAAATTTTGAAGTTCTATAATACAAGGCTGTTTATCCATTTTTGGGATTATTTCTTGATTATTCAGTGTCTGGTAGAGCTCACTGCAGCTGGATTTTCTGTGTATCTCAGTCAACAAACTTCCTGCAATCAATGATGTACTGCATATCAGTGGTCTGCTAGGCTTTTTTTTTTTTTTTTTCTGTTCTATCTGTGGTTTTCAGAGGGTTTTCTGAGAATTCAGATTTTTAGAGTCGTTGAATTGCTGTTTGTTAGAGGGAAGCCAAACAATACAGAGAGTCACAGTAATATTTCTGTTCCTGTTAGATGTCAAGTCTGCAAAGTGATCCGTAGTTAGTAAATGTGTTCTCCAGAGAACAATCCAGCCTCCATATTTTAAGATGGAATTAATTATCTTCTGATAATTGATGGTACAATAAATTTATATTTTAGAATTAGAATCCACTCTACTTTCTGGTGGCTAAAATTAGGTGAACTGGATGCCACCTACTGTGATATAAAAGCTTAATAATGTATTTTTTCCTATTTGAAATATTACTAACAATATTTGGCTACAGACAGGTGACACAGCTTTTTTATTTACATGATCTGATTTGCCTTTCAGGGATTGCAGAGTTGCCACAATTGTATCATTATATTAGGAATTGTCACATAATTTGGGCCACACACAAAACATAACCATTACAGTAGCTCTGTAGTTATTAAATGAGAGAATGACAATGGGTTTGTTGAGTAGCATCATTACTCCTAAATGCTTCCTTTGTTATCTAGGATTATCCACTGTATATTTATCTTAGAATAAAAAATAGCTAAAATCAAAACAATTATGCCAAATGTTGAAAGTAATTGTACAATATCTATATTCAGACATGAGATTTAGGATAGATAATAAGAACATGATCAAAATATAATTATACATGCAATTTATTTTGATTTACATGGTTTTCTGTGATAAAAATGCTTTAATTCAAGATTGCTCTCTGTTTTGCTGGTTTTTGTTTTGTTGATTTTTTTAATGTCCACTACTTTAAAGATAAGCAAAATTAACAAAGTTGTATTTATGAATTGCAGTCCACCTTTTACTGGGAACTATTCCATTCCCATAACAAGTGAAGCATGAGTGCTGATGTGTCTGCTGCTATAATTTGGAAGACCTAACCCTCAGGTTTGTCTAATCTTTTTCCTTCCTTGGGGTCTTATTTTCAGCTCTTCATACTGTGGAATCAATCCATCATTAATAGAAAATTCTCCTGCCAGAACTGTCATCTTGTGGCACTGGGTGAGAAATTGTAGCAGAGAGAGAATCCTAACCTATGAAGGGATAGCATTAAGGACCTGGATGATTGTTTCCTGTTGTGTCGTTATATATGGAATAAGCTGCAAATGAACGCCTAACATACAATGATTACCTGTTCAATAATGTTAATAAAATTTCTAACTAACCTATTTATCTAGATTTCTCATTAAAAAGTGGAGGTTTATCTAGCATTTTATTTTAACATATTTTTAATGTAATCTGATCTAAGGATCGGTGTAAAATACCTATATTACCGAAGGGATTAATGTAGCTTTTACTATCGTACTTCCTGACAGTGGTGTCATTTCTGTGAGTTGTTGGAGTACAATGTAAGACCTCTGTCTGAGAAGCATTCAACACCATCATCACATTATATGGCAAGTCTCTGTGCTTTCCAAAACATTATTATTTTGCTGCACCTCCCTAATCCTGTCTCTTAAGCCTCTACTCTGAATTTTTGTACTAACCACTCTGCTTCATTTTCCCTGGGATATCACAAACTGTGGATAAACTGTGAGTGTGCAACTCTCTGCTTGTTTTCATGCACAGCAGAGGTGCAGGTTGAGTATGCACTTGAGCTTTTCCTTTTCTTTTCAGCAGTCTCCTGCTATCAGAGTTAAAGTAGCTGTACTCTCACTGTAAGCGTGAACTTCCTGTTAAAAAAGTAAAAGTAACTGCTAGGAAGGAAGACCTAACTTACTGGATGTCAGAGGTCTCTTGATGGTGCTAAGCTTCAATGGAGGATGAGCTGCCTCTATTTTTCCATGCTGAGGAGCCTACCTGTTTTGTCTGCTCAGACTGACAGGTCTGAAAATGAATGATTTTTCCTCAGTCATGATGGATACCATTTCTAGACATATTATAGCATAATGGACAAATAACTTCTCTTAAAGACTTGTCATATAATTTGAAGGAAAAAAAAATTGTACCTGAGGCAGATATTTCTATCCATATCCTCTGAGAATAATGAGACCTTAGAGCAGAGTCTAGGGCTAAGAGTTGGTTCAAAAAACTGTGATGTGATGTGTCCTTATCTTCCTTCACAGATAAGACAGGCAGACTGTTTCTTGCACAGAAAATCGAAGAGCAGGCTGTAAAATCATAGGAAATATAACCCGACAACCAAAATCTTTCCTTTCATTTGAAAAATATTTCTTCCAAAGATTCTTTTATTTTCCTCTCCTTATTCCTTGGTGACCCCCACTTGTCCAAACTGCAGTGACCATAGCTGAATCCCAAATAATTCATCTAAGTATGGAAAATAGAATCCTCCATATTTAATTTCAAATATTTGAGTTATTAATAAGCTGTAACCTTGTGCATGCACAAAGCACCAGGGATGTGCTGTGATCCTGACACCAGGCTGGGAGCTGGAAAAATGGCATAGACTTCTGAGAATATTCCAGGTTGAAGTGCAGCCAGCTTCAGGACATCAGGTGGGACAGAGAAGAGCTCTCCTAGAAGACATGGAGCTGTAGGGGTCATGTGTGGAATAACCAGCAGTAAAGTCATGACGGCATTTGATATGAGTTCACCACTGGTGTGTGAAAGATCAATACCTGTACTTTCCTTCAGCCAGCAGCTGATTAGCTTCCTATTACCAACACAAGAGGTCAGATGGTTGCTGTAGCTGATGTCCAAAACTCTTTTTCCTTCTCAGGTCATAAAGTCAATCAATGCCCAAGAAGAAGAGCTGGATGATGCCTCTCAGTGGTTCCAAACTGCTCATGATGGGCTCCAAGAGGCTGTTCTGTTTCCCAGCTCTTTGCTTCTATAGCAAAGGATCATTCATAGCTGCATCCTCCCTGCTGTGGGAGGGTGTCAGGGACCGGCACTGTGGGTTGACTGGGATGTGTCCAAAATGCCACAGTCCTTAACATTTTGGTGTTTTCTATATGGAAAAGGAACTCTTAGCAAATAGTTTACAGAAAGCTGAAAAATAGACTCGAAGATGATGTGATACGTGAAAAAAATCTGGAAAAGATTGGCACCTGTCAAACATTGTTAAGTACATCAAATGTTAGTCATAACAAAGGCTGCAATTTATTTTAAATCTGCACAGTAATACACACAGAGAAATTATACTATAAGGCATGCAATCAGTATTTGGGTCCATGATGCTTGTGCGTGACAATCTGCCACTCTACCTATTTGCCTTACAAATTGCTGCGTGGAACTGATTAATTGGTTTTTTGTTCATTAGCAAGAGAGTCCTGGTTATTTCTAAGTCTCTCAAGGTTTCACAATTGCTTGTCACTGCAGCTTCATCTTTTTGAGGCTGTAGAAAGGCTGACCTGCTTTGTTCACTGGCAAGGGGTAGCATTCACCTTCTGTGGACATTGAAACAGAGGTGTCTGCAGCTGGGTGAAATGTCCAAGGTGACTTGGGTCTGCAGATTTGTGTAGATTGACACAGAATAATAAGCAGTTTTCTTTATTTGGCAAGTGTGTTGGATTATCTGTACAAAAAAAATGAACTAAAATTCCAGAAATACATTTCAAATTTTGGAAAGAAACATGCATATAGGCTTTTTTAAAAAAATATTTATTTTGAAATAACATTGCATCTAGAAAACTGGCTAAACCTAAATAGCAGATTTTAAGGTTAAACTATATAGCTAAAAACAAAAGTTCATTTGACTCAAAACAACATCTGTTGTTTGTTCTAAGTAAACTAGAAATTGATTGACCCAGAATGGATTAAAAATTGCAGTGTCTTACCAAGCCAAAAACTAATAACGTTTTTTTCACAGATCTAGTGAAGTATATCTTAACATTATAAACTAAAATATCTGAGCTGTGTGTGAAATCATATTACAAAATCCCTATTGCCATTTATGAGGAAAATTGCTGTTTGAAGCCCCTAACTGCTTCATATATGTCATTTCTCTGGAGGTAATATGATTTTTATTTACTGGAAAAGTGTCTCTGATGAACAGCCTGTAATTAATTAAATACATTAGTCTGTTTTGTTTAAAGTATAGACAAGACTAACAGGAGGGACCTGTTTCTAATAGAGAAGATATGAGAGGTCCTAGTC
The DNA here is from genome assembly GCA_013398175.1 of Climacteris rufus. Taxonomy (NCBI): domain Eukaryota; kingdom Metazoa; phylum Chordata; class Aves; order Passeriformes; family Climacteridae; genus Climacteris; species Climacteris rufus. Next base: position 1,690,464 of record VZRZ01001998.1, read on the forward strand.
CAGACTCTTGTAAAACACAACAAAACAAACACACCAATAAAAAAAAAAAACATTAAAACCAAACCAAACAAAAAAATCAATCAAACAAACAAAAAGTTTGGGAAAAAAAGCAATAAATTCACAACTATTTCTTCCCTCACTCTATATTTGGTCAAACTACTCTTTGTTTTAATGAGTTTCTTGTCTGATATGAAAAAAGGAATTGTAAGTGGATTATATACATTATCTTCCAGCCAAGGACAAGGGCATTCTAAAACGTATAAATCCTTGAATGCCTAAATTTTCCTCGAGTATGTTTTCTACAGTGTTCACTGTAAGGTGAGCTCAGAAGTTCAAAGGTAAGCTCAGAAGTTTCAAATTTTGCTGGCTAATTCAAGTACTTCATTTAAAGGCTATAAAACTTTGTGCTGTCTTTAGAAAGGGATACACTGAGAATTAAAGAACCTGAATTTCAGCTTTTATTTTTGCTTCTTAAATGACAGTGGAATTGGAGTCCACAAATTAAATCATTGACCACGACCCTCATTAAAAGTCAATATTTATGGAAATTAATTCATTCTGGGATCTGAGAAACTGGAGCATTTCTCTATGCACAGAAAAGAAATTACTATTTCTATGGCATACACATCAATATTTTAATAGCACCACCGAGCTGAACTACCTCAATTATAGCTTCACTGTCTTACAATGAACTGTTCATAAATCTCTGAAAAAAAAATTAAAATTTTCTACTTTTTTTCCCCATCATAACTCTGGAAAAGCCATTCTTACAAATGTAAACGTGAGCACAAATCTTAAATAAATCTGTCTAGGAATTAAATTCTTCTGAGCTTCTATAGCTGAAATGAGTTAACAAAAATGCAAACCAGCTCCAATGGAGGACAAAAAAGCCAACTGACCGTGGTTGCTCTGGTAACAAATTGCCTTTCTCTGTGAGTATGTGTAGGAATGCATGAATATGAGAGGAATATCTGTATATAGCTCTTAGCAAGTTGCATATTTGTACATGTCCATTTACGTGTACATCCTGCCCTCTTCCAGGTTACTTCGCATGTTTTATTACCCATGGAGCTATGTGGGCTTTCTCCCCTTTAAATTTCATTAATCACCCTTGTAAATGGAATGCTTCCCTTGAGTGACATTTTTATGTTAAAATTATGTTATATTTGATTTGAAAAGCAACCTAATTAAGGTAGGCTTCCTGTAAGCTATTTAATTCTCATCTCCCTCTGGAATCGTGGAACATTTAGAAAAATAATGAATTACATCTTATATAATCTTTATTGCTACTTTTTAGAATGAATAATATATTCAGTTTGGGTTGAAATAACATATCCCTAAGGTACAATTCGTTTCCACAAATTAGATTGGTCCCTCACATACAAGATTATTAAGCATGAAGAAGAAAGTTATTGGGTTCCATGTGCCCCCTAGGAATAGTATTTTTCTGTTCACATCTGAGCTTTAAATGTAGCCTAATTCAAGACAAATCTGGTAAATAGTTAAAAGAATGGTGCAGTTGCCTGGACTTACATATTAACCTTATTATTTAAAATTCTCCTCCTTTTTATTTTGAATACATGATTGATGTGTACAGCTCAAAGCGAAACTCAAAGAACAGAAATGCTACTGTGATTCCCTGTTTTTATAGGTTCTGGATGCAGTTTTAGTTCTCTTTCTAGCTTTACCCATCTTTTAGTTGATTAAAAAACTCAGTGAGATTCACTCTGCTTGTCAAGGAAGGCTTGAGTTATTATTTCTAGACAAAAATGTGATTATACCAGTAGTATGGAGTGGCGAGAAACATGTTGAACACAGACTTACCATTAAATATTTTATAAGTCTGATAGTTCCATTGGAAAAGGCTTGAATAACAAGCTATGTGATCAATCATTGAAAATTATTTGCAAAGGACTGAAAAAAAAAATATTTTTTTAAATCATTACCTAAGACAGTCATATGGTTCTCAGTGTGTTCCCTCTATAATTACATTAAATAATAATTTGGTTTTTTTTTTCCATGAAGGTGAAGGTATGTATTTTTCCAAGTCACTTTAATAGGTTTAGAAAAACAGATACTACTGCTCAGAGCTAAAAAATGCACTCTAAGTTATTTTTAAAACACAGCTCTATTATTGTTTATACTAAATAAGTAAACTAGTAAAATGAAAAGTAGGTCATGCAATACTTTCTGTCATACCTGTTGTTTCTGTTAAAGGATATTAAAGTAGTGAAAGTACTATACAATTATTTTTCAAGTGTGTTGATAACTATATTTAAAAGTCCTGCTGAACTGGAACCTAAAAATTAGTTAAATTTGAAACTAAAATCAATATGAAAATTATGCTTCTTTAACTTTGTTTTTTTTTTAAGAAATTTCTGCCTTTCTTAGTATTAAATGTCTATTTAAATTAGTTTCCTAAAGTTATATTAGCTTGTCTTCTGCTAGTACCTGAACTAAGCTCCATACATCCAATCTGTTCCATGCTAAAAGTAGTTTGTCCCACTCTGGTTTCAACTGGCATCAAAAAATTGCTGTAGATAGATTTCTAGATTATACAAAACTTGAGGCAGAGGCGGGCTAAAACTTTAAACCCTGTTTTTATCTAGCCTTACTTATACCTAGATTTAAAGATCGACTGGTAAGAGCTGGAAAGATCTAGCACATATGAGATCTTACATTGTTGTTGTCATCGATGCCAGGAAGAGATTTTAAATGAGGTAAAGCTACTATTATAAGCTCATTAGATTTTTTAGCATCTTTGCAGATCAATAGTAACAGACACTTGCATAAGCCTTGGAATTTTTCTCTTCTTTTTTGCTTGGAACAAATTGTGTTCCTGGGAGAGAAGGTATGAACTTACTAAAATTTCTTTGAATAGAAGTTATTCTGATGGATAGAGAGTTAAAAATGGATTGGGAGGCCATGGCTCTACTGCTTCCTCCTTTATCTGTAGACTTTCTCGCAAATGTGAAGGGGTAAGGAGGTCAAGCTCCCAAAGTTGCCTGGAAAAAGTCATGGACTTCACAGTTTAGTACTTTGGAGAAGAAAACTCACAGTAGTATCAGAGTTCTCCAAGTGAAAAATTTTGAAAATGTAAAGGACAGATTAAAAAGCTGGAAATACAGTTTTGTGGAAAAGAATCATGCATTATGTTGTACATGGATACAACGACTTGTTTAACAAGGAACCAAGTATCCATTCCTTGATAGATAAAAGTATTTTAACCCAGTGGTCAGACCCTACGTATTTGCCTATTTGATGCAGTTTGTAGCGTCTGTGCATACATACATTATAAAACATCAGGATGATTTATACCTCTCTTCTTTCTGTGTTTGAACATGGTTCTTCTTCTTTTTTTCTGGATTTGGAGGTTTGTTCTTTTGGTTTGGTTTTTGGTTTGGTTGGTTTTTTTGGTTTGTTTTGGTAGAAAAGTTGATAGCTTTTTACCATAACAGAAGGATTTGAAGAAAGACTCAATTTGTGAAATAATGAATCACTCCCAGGAAATTGTTGCTATTCAACCCAGCCACAGCTGCAACTTGTTTCAGGTGTTTAAGGAAGTAGAACATGGAGATTGTTTGTGGGATGAGGTTGTCTGTAGTGGTCTTTATGGTTCCTCCCGGTCCTGGGCTCCAAGGAAACCTTTCCAGGTACAGTAGAACTGCAGTGTCATGAAACCAAGTGTTTCTGCATGAAGGGTGTTCTGAAATATTATAAGAAGACTCTTGTGAACTCTATGCAGTTCTGACTAAGCAAGAAGCAGGAAGTGCATCAGTGACAGAATATATGTATTTATTGTTATGTTTCAGACACTTATTTTTTTCATCTGCTGCAACTGGGTAAAATGTGCAATCTTTGTGCATTTATAATATAGATGTGTCCTTTGAGAGATGTGTCCTGATGCCTCTCCTCTCAGTTTTCCTATGTCTGAAGTAGTTTCCTACAGCACTCCAGTCCTAATGCTACTGGAAGCTGTTCCCTCCAGATGAGGTGTTGTGTTATGTGGGCTGACTGGGGACTAGGTCCAGAACTCAAAATCCAAAGCAGAGATCCTGAATACTTTTTGCTTTCTGGTTAATATGCATGAGTTTACCTCTCTCCCTCTGATTGGATTGCTTTTGATAAGAAGGCTGTTGGCATAATTTTACTGGTTTGTTTGAGTTTTCATGAATTGGATTTTGCTTCAAGGTATCTTGTTTGGAATTTTTCTAGTTTAGGTTATGGGCTATGAGTTAGTCAAGGTGTCTTTACATGAAACTCCTTGTTATGGTATAAAGTAGTTCATAAATTTTGTTTCCTATTGAATTCTTTTATCTCATAATTCTTCCTTTTCTAGAGTGATTAATCTATAGCAGGTGCCTATTTTTCATTATTACCCACTGTGAATTCAACTCCTACACTGCTGTGTCATGACAAAATGTCTTTGTACTTTAAAATTGCCAGTGGTGTCACCACAGGTATGGAAAAGTGACTTGTGCAAAGACAACACCTTGGGTACTGATCAAGAACATAAATATCACTTATTTGTCCAGGAATACTTAGAAATGAGAAGGACTGGGGAAACAGAGAACAGAGAGATATTTTTTAAAAGCTTAATGTAGTTTTTGTTGATGGATCTCAACTTTTTGAAAATACAGAAACCAGAATGGGATCCACAGTGGTGATTGTGCACAGCAGCTCCATCTGATTCCTCTGCCAGAATTCTGGTTGACATTTAAATCAAAGACTGGCACTTACTTCTTACAGTATCAGATTTGGTCACCATTCAGGAAGAGCCAATAGGATTATAAAGCATTTAAGAGAATTGAGCAGGCAAAAAGGTTACCTGCAATCATGTTTATTCAAGTAGATATTATATATATTAAAGCTTTCTGAAGTTTCTCTTTTGGTTTGTGCAATGACTTAATCTAATGCTGCTGCTAATTCAGTTGTAGTGTCCTTCTGAAGAGCTGTTAATGGTTGTGTTTTTTAAAGTAAGCCTAAAATGCCAGGAAGACTCTGAATTTCATCTTGTGTCTGAAATAGTGTATGATTTTTTCCTAGTAAATCCTTTTTCTACTGAGACCAGTGGAACTTTTCCATGGACTTGATGGCATTACAATTTTCTCCCTTAATCTGTACAGGTGACAAATAGACCGTAGCTTATACATCATATGACACTCTTCCAAAGTCATCAGAATGCCTCTGAAACATCATAACCACAATTTCATACTCTCAATTGTATATTGGCCTTCTAGGAACTTGGATTAATACTCACAAAGACTCAGCATCCAAAGAAATGGTCACTGGCTGTAATGAATATTTGATATCTGACCCCCTTTCTGCACTGAATTAATAGAATTTCCCAGGTCCAGTTCCAATGAACATGTCATTTACATATCCAAGGCTTGTTTTTCCTTTCTTTGATAAGATCCACAAATCAATATTCCGGGGGGGAATAGAATTCAGAAACATTTTCCAGTGAATAATATTTTATATGCCTTAAAGAACATCTTCCTCAGCCTACTGGCAATGCTTCTGGTGATGCAGCCCAGGATGTGGTTTGCTTTCTGCATTATTCAGAACTATTCAGAAGTTAAAGTAGCACAGCAACTTCTCAGATAGTATTCCAAATCTGTTTCAATTCCAGCGTCTAGGTAATGTTTCCTGACTTTCTCACTAGCCAAAATTGAGCTACACTGTGTGTTGTTACTTCACAGAGTATTTTGCGTGAAATACAATGTGTGAACCTACTTGATAACAATATCTCACTAAGAGGAATAAATGCTGAAGGCTGGTTTTATTGCAGTCAGTGTGATGGCTGGGGTGATAGGTTGCTTTTCTTCCCTTCTGATGATGTCCATGACTCCAGTAGCTTTATTTTTTAATGACAGTGCCTAGTGGCCTAGTGCTTTTCTTTTACTCAGTAAATATACTGAACAAATTGCACAGAGCAACAAGGGCTATATTGGTTAAAATGTGAGAACACCTCCAGAAATGGCTCAGAATTAAATGGCAAAATATTTGTCACTGTGTCTAAATGACTTAACTTCAGTGCACTTTTTGTGTGAAAAGATGCAAGTGCTATTGATGGTCTTTTTTGCTTAATTGTCCATTGTAAGTTTAAAAGTGGGCGATAACGTTCAAATCAGTTTGTAAAACCAACCCTTTATGTTAGAAGTGCGCAGTAGGAAAGTCTGTCTTTGCAAGGCACTTTGTATTGTCTTTGTTATCAAGCAGTGAAACACTGAAAAGCTAACGCAGAGGGAGCAATCCTAACCCATAAATAAATGTCTTTTTTATTACAAGGATGGCCATTGGATCAACAGTTGTGCAATAATCTCCTCATTTGGCAATAAATAGCCTCATTTATCATTAGCTTAACAGTTTAAAAATTATGCTGACTAAATGGATATGCAAATTGATGTTATAGCTAAATAAAGAAAGTTTGGCAAAAATCAGTTGATACGGAATGCTCATGTGATTTCTACAATTGTCACATGAATTATCACTCTGATATGCAATAATATAACCAGATAAATGAGTTCACTGAGATTTATAGCAAACCTAATCTGTGTTCCTCTTGTAATTCATGGAGAGGAACAATCACATTTGCTCTGCCTGAGAAGAGTGAAAATTTGCATCTGCATTGATTCTGCCTTTTAGAGTTTATTACTCCCTTTTGTGTATTCTTTGTGCCTGTAATATTAAGCTACAGGAGGATAAAATTCAGCAAAAAAAATATTTGAAATAGTTGTGGTATCTGTTTTCTTTTGAGGGTGTTTCTAGATGAAAGAACATTAGAAAAGGACATACAGGCTTGGAATTTAATGACTATACTTAACTATATTGGAAATAAGTATAGATTCCAACCCCAAATCTGTGTAATGCCTATAGTTCCTACATGGCATATTATATAAAGACATAAAAGGCAGCCTGTACTCTTCTTTTATTTTAGAAGCAAATTGGACCATATAAATTGCATAACAAGCTGCCTGTTCCAGGCTCTCTTTAAGTCTGTAAATAAATGGTGTGTTTCTAGAAGATATGCAAAGTGCTACCGTCACTTTTTCTTATGTAAGGTTCTGAGTGGTGCAAGGAAATTTGTTCCTACCAGAACACTTGAGTACCTGAAGCAGAGTGAGTGCTTGAAAACCATGTTATGCTCTATAAGGTTATTTCAAATGCTATCATCTGTAGTCCTCTCAAGTTTATGTCTGAATTTAAATCAAGTTGTATTTAATGTATATTCAGATTCTATTTATTTGGTTTCTTCTCCACTTGGTAAGTGCTTGCAAGACCTTGAAGATTTTCTGTCGGCTTGTGGAAAGACAATAATGTAACTTTCTTTCAATTTTTAAAATAGATAAATTGGTAATAAATTGCTGGGTAATTTTAAATTAGTTGAACTGTAATTTCAGTTTTGTTTGCAGAAAACTCTAAGTTTGCTGTGCTATTAGAAAAGTTTGAAGTCTGTAGCTTCACAGGATCTGCAATAAAGCTGGGTTTTGGGTTTTTTGTTTTATTTGGTTTGTTTTTGTTTTTGGTTTTTTTTGTTTGGTTGGTTTTTTGGGGTTTTTTGATTTATTGTTGAAAAGAAAAGTACCTTTCTTTGTATCCAGGAATAAAAGCATCATACATGAATGATGCACAAATAGTACAAACACCAGCTGATAAAAGCCCAGAAGGTTCCTTATTTCATTAAATATATAATAAAACTAAAAATGAAATTAACCCCGTAGGCTTGGTTTTTTAAGTTCAGTTGTAAAAGGGAAACTGAAAAATGCAAATTAGCTGTTATTTTAGAACCACATATCTGACATGGAACTATTGAAGTTTGCATATGATTAACTTCCCAGAGAACCTGACTTCTTCCTACATTCTGTCCCAAGTACATTGCTACAAGGCAACTTCCTAATGTGATATGACCACACTCAGTTTCCACCTCTCCTCTGTGTTTTAAGTTTATTGGACACCCCTTTGTAACTCTTTGAAGTGAATGTTCAAAAGCAATGCATGGAGTATAAAGGCAATGGACTTATCTTGGATAAAGGTGCAGAGTGTTACTGAGCTCCAAGCACTGAGTCCTGTTAATTGTGAGAGGATTCCTGGCTGCTGCTCAGTGTAGTGCAAAACCAGAACGCAAACACAGGGAATCCGTTTCCTGAGGGAATAACACTACACAGGTTACAGGAATAGCATAACAGGGACAGTAAGTTGCATGCAGGGAGTGGAGTAATTCCAGTGTATGAAAGCATTTATAGTTTTGAGAGTTGAACATTTTTCAACTGGCTGTGCCAACCTCATGGAGTTCAGCAAGGCCAAATGGAAGGCAGTGCATCTGGATCAAGGCAATTCAAATCCCAAGTACAGGCTGGAGTGCAACAACCAACTCTGAGACCCCCGACAAAAGAAGGACTTGGACCTCTTGGAGAGAGTCCAGGGAAGACCATGAAGATGCTGTGAGGCAGGGAGCCCCTCTGCTCTGGGGGCAGACTGTGAGTTAAGGGTGTTCAGCCTGGAGAAGAGAAGGCTCTGAGGAGAACTTAGAGACCCTTCCAGTGCCTAAAGGGGCTCCAGGAGAGCTGGAGAGGGACTTTGGACAAGGGCCTGGAGTGACAGGACAAAGGGGAATGTCTTTACACTGTCAGAGAGAAGATTTCAATTGCATATTAAGAAGAAATTCTTCCCTGTGATGGTGGTGAGGCCCTGGCACAGGGTGCCCAGAGAAACTGTGGCTGCCCCAATCCTGGAAGTGTCCAAGGCCAGGTTGGATAGGACTTGGAACAACCTGATCTAATGGAAGATGTCCCTGCCCTGGCAGAGGGATTGGAATGAGATGAGCTTTAAGGTCCTTTCCAGCCCAAACCATTCTGTGAATTACCCTGAACACTTGAATTTTTTTATGTAGAATTTCAATTTAAGAATAATTTTGGGGTTTTACTTCTATTACCTACAGCATTGTAGCTCAGCTTTTTGAAAAACCTTGTCTTGGTAGTGGTGAGCCTCTGGTCTCATCTATTCAGGTGATTCAACACAACAGTTCTTACCCCATAGAAAATCAAGCTGTGTGTAAATGTATGAATCTCCTTGGCATCCATTTAAACAGCTGTCACTTAATTCCTGTAGACCTTCCTGGGCAGAGCACGGAGCTGAGGGTTGTGTGTAGCCATGAGGATCCATGGAGACTTGATGAAGCCATCCATATGTTTCAGATTGGTGGCTGCATGTGTGGCATATGTGATTGTTGGATGGTGTTCGTGAGGTAACACTCAAGTTGTCATAGATGTGGTTTCAGAGTCTGAGATGAAACCCTCACACAGATCTCCCACAGAGGGAGGATAAAAGTACCCACTGATAGCTTTATGCATCTGTAATGACAAAATAAGCTCTGCCTCATCTAGCCTGGCATATCATCCATCGGGGGAAGTGTTGGAAGTGATCTGTGACTGCTTTGTGTTGAGCAAAATGAGTGGGATCCTGATTTACTTCTTCCTATGCTTATTAGCAATGAAAGCTATATAGTGACCCTCATTAATCCTGATTGTGTGGTACCAGTGCAGTTGCAGTATGCTAATGGCATTGCCCCTGCCAGTCTGCTCTGCAGTCCCACTTTCTTTGTTCTAGTCTTTTAGGAAGATGAAATACTCAAATACCTGGAAACACCAATATTCTTTTATTTAACTACAGGTCCTTCTTCAGCTCACCGTATTCACATGCTGAAATGGTTGTACCTGATGATCAGGGAACAGACATAAGAGGGGGAAGGTGACATTTGAAAAAATTAAGATTCTCTTTACTTTCTTATTAAAAAAAAAAGCAGAAAATCAAAAGAAGACAACCCCTCCAAAACTACCACAGCATAATTGTGATGGTAAATTATTAAGAAAACATATTATCTTCATTCATTTCAGCCCAAAATAAGGCAGTGGAAACAGCAAAGTCCAAACAACTTAAAATGAAAATCAGAATGTTATTGCAAATAATGAACTGTGTAGAGGAAAAATTACTACAGAGGCAATAAACTCTGTTATTGTTTGTACTGTAAGAGCTAAATCTAACTTCTTGGGCTAACAAACAATCCCGTCTAATTACAGAAACATTCTTCTTGATTAGTGTTGGCTAGTCCTTGCTTGCAACTCGCTGTGTTTCATGAACAGAGGAGTTAAGTGTTCTTGATTGTGTGACAATTTTGGACAACTGTTGCTACCAATTTGCATTTAAAAAAAAAAAAAATCTGAGTGCAGTTCAGCAACCTCTATTTATACACTTCCAGGACATCAGATATCTCACTACATACCTTTGGGGAAAGGCTTAAATAGCAAAGAGGCTGAAGGGAAAGGATGGTGTTTGCCATGTAGCCCTCTCCCTCCCCTCAAAACTCCCCAGCAGCCCCCAGCAGTCTTGGAGCCCGGAGCGCTGCTTTGCTGAGCTGGGGGATCCAAGCAGGGCCAGCTGCCCTCAGCTCTCCCAGGAACTGCTGAGGTTGAACCACAGGGAGCCCTCTGGCCATGCTGCAGAACCCCAGGCAGAAAAGTGCATTGGCAGAGCACTTCAGTGAGGGCTCAGGTAGCATTGTCTTTAAGTTCCACAGAGCACTGCAAACAGGCTCAGGTTTGTGACATCCTCTGAGTGCCATGGACTGCATAAGTTGTAATGATAACACTGTGGTGAATGCACAGTGTGCCTGAAACCTTCACCTCTGCAATGGCTTTTCTCTTTTGGGGCTTTTTTACCTCTCTAAAATGTCTCTTTAAAAAAAACACCAAAAATTCCCTGTGACTGTCCTGTAGTCTAAAACTAAAACTATTGGAATATGCTAGTTTAATAACTTACCTGGCTCTTTTGTTTTCCCTTGAAAGTATAGCTAAAAACATCTCTCTAACTGAAAATCGCTCAGAGAGAAAGTTTCAAAACAAGCTTTAGATCAACATGGAAGCAATGAGAGCTGTCTCTTTGTTGCATTAAAGATGTCTTTTTTCCTCACATAAAATAACCAGATTAACAGTTGCTGTTGTGTTAACTTAAACATTATATCCCCCATACCAATGTGATAGTTGAACTGGAGAAATATAATGATAAAGGACTCTTTTATAACTTACTTTGATCTTTTTTTCTCATCTAGATGAGTTTTGCCATTAATTAAACTCAAAGTCTAACAATTCAATTATACAGACTGCTTCAGAAATGGTCTTGTTCACTCAATAAACATTTTTCTTCTTGCAAGGAATTTCAAGCCTGATCAAGTCTGGTCATGCTTAAAGAGTAAGGAATTTTCAAATGATCAATGGTGCTGTTTTGCACCGAAAGGCAAGGGTTTTTCTAAAGCTAGCCCTGTTTAAGTGGGGCTTGTTAGAAAGTTTCCAGTTAGAAGTATATTTAATTTTGGGAAATAATGTTTCATCATTCTTGGATAAACTAAACACTGATCTCATTCATGTTACTTGTGCTGCCTGCCATGGTAAGAACAATCACCTAGTGGAAAAAGCACAGCATTACTAGCTGGATTATTTACCTCCATTTTCTGTTCAGTGCACAATTTCTATTAAAGGTTTAGGTAAGTAACTTTGTGTCAGTTCCAGGGTAAAATTGGGTATGTCTCCTCTCAGTGGAAGTACTGTGAAAAACTTGCTTTTGAGTTCTGAGTCAATATGATGGATAACGCTTTTTTGCTCAAGTTAGAAATGTAGTTGATAATAAAGAATTGGTAAAAATCTCTCATGCTACTGAAATACTGTTTTCTGCAACACACTGGTCTTTTGCTAGCTCTACATTTTGTATTTTTCAAGAAGTTTTATTCAGTGTAAGTACACATACCTGTTAGATTTGTATGAAGAGATGTACAGGTATCAATGTTTACTTTTATATACTGTATTTTTACATTTATAGGTTATATATGTATATAGTTTTGTATTATGACTCTGTTACTTTGTGTGTGCCTCGATGAAACCACGTCTTGGTACATAATCATATTTAATGTCAGTTTTGTAGTCAGTCTAAGCAGTTTTTCCCTACATATATAGCAAAGGGAATACTGAAGGGAAGTATTTTAATAAGTAACCATCAGACTTGACTTTGCCAGAGTCTTCCCTCAAGAAACAGCACAATTCACTTAAATGGGTTATCCCAGTACAGAATTCCAAAATCACTAAGGTTGGAAAAGACCTCCAAGATCATTGAGTCCAGCAGTAGTTGAATCATGTTTAAACCTCCCAGACTTTGTCCAACTTCCAAAATTTCCTTCATAGTCACTGGGAAGATGTTTATATTAAAAAAAAAAACAAAACCCTAAAACACAGACACAAAAAAGCCCCTTGGAACCACAAAAAATTCCCACAAAAAGTATGATCCAAATAATCAACTTAGGGGAAGCCAGATTCCTTGTAATTTAGCTGATCCAGGTTTCCCTCTGGAAGCATTCACCATCCACTGAGAATTTCAGGAGCCTGTATTTCTAAGTTAGATATTTTCCAGATACCATTAAGGCTTACAGTGCCTTTTTCATTTAATACAATTTTTTCTTGATGATGTAATCATTTCTGTAGTTTCCTGTCTGTAACAAGCAGTGAATATTTTCTGCAAAAGGAAATTTTGAGGCTAAGTACCTTGGTGTATAGAAACTTTTGAAGTTATGAAGCCAGAATGAATGGCCAGCTTGGAGGTAAATTTTCCTCTTTTAAGATTCAATAAGAGGCACCTGTATGTACTGATGAACAGGGGAAAAATATAAAATGCAACAAGAAGATGAGGAAAAGGAGTGAGATGAGCAAGCTAGCCAAAACTAGTAAAAAAATGGGGGGTTGAATATTTTAAGGTATTGATTTTTCAATAATGTGTAAGGGATGACAAACATTCTCCATGCCTAGGAGTGGAACAGGACATAATTGAGCCTGACCCGTGGCAGGATGCATGTGTGCTTCAGGTAATATTCCAGCTGTAGGAATGAATAGCAACTGCTTCCTGTAGAAAGGAAAATGAGTGCAGGTATGAAGAAAGAATTAATAAGATATAGCCTGAATAAGTGGAGTTTATGTGAAATTTGCTCCCTATGTTGTACATTGTATGTGCCAGGCAAGAAGGTGATGGTCTGCCTGGTGATCAGAAGTGAAGTTCTGGAGGGAGATGAAGAGCTTGTTGAAAAAAGGCTGAGCTGCAGCTCAAAACTGGGTGCATGTGATTAGATTGTCAAACAGGCAAAGCAGAGGAAAACCAGTCTAGAGCAGAGAAAGCAGCTAATAAGGATAGTTAAACTTAAAAATGAAAATGGTTGCAGACAAAGCAGAGAGGAGAATGGAATCCAAGGAGAGAGTCAGCAGGAAGCCTAGGGGGAAATATGGAGAAATAATGAACAATGAAAAAGAGAATAAGCAAAAGTGGAAGAAAAAATCGCAGTAGGACAAAAACCTTAAGAAAAGAGAGACAATGGAGATACTGAAGACTTCTTACAGACTGTGACAAGGTACTGAGTCAGCCTGTATCCTGAAGAGCAGCTCTCATTGACAGTTTGAATTTGAGAAAACAAAAAGATTTTCAATCTTCATATAATTACACATTAGAATACTAGTTATGAGAGAGTAGAGAACTTTACTAGATTTGCTATATGAAAAATGTCATCTGAGTCAAATTCTTTCTCCTAGTTGGATTATATTTCCTGAAAACAGAGAGAAAATTAATTATTTTTAATATGAAAAGACTCAGTGCTGTACTAGACTAAATTAAAAGAATCCTCTTGATTCCACAGTTTGGGCATTGAGAAGGGCTTTCTTTTCTCTGCATTTGGCTCAGAATGAAAAAATCTTAAAATTTAAACACCTTGGTGAAAACCTATTGGAAAGTTGCTGTGGAAGCTGCCTTTCCTAATTTTTTTTTCACTCAATTCATGAAAAAAAAAAAAAAACAAAAAAAAACAACCAAACAAGCACCTTTCTGTTATTCCCTTGCTCTGCCTCATAGTTGTCTGGTAGGGTTTTTTTAATGTTCTCAGAGTTTCCTCCTTGGAGAGGCCATGGGCAGNAAAAAAAAAAAAAAAACCAACCAAACAAGCACCTTTCTGTTATTCCCTTGCTCTGCCTCATAGTTGTCTGGTAGGGTTTTTTTTAATATTCTCAGAGTTTCCTCCTTGGAGAGGCCATGGGCAGTGTACTTTATCTAACATAATTATTTATGAGTAACTCGGTTTGCAAAATATATGTAAAAGCCATCAGCAATCTGCCATTTGCCATGGAGCAAAACCCCTCAAAGTCCCTAAAGTGTGAGTCCAAATTCATCCTACTGCAGTTTTACTGGCTAACACTTCACTGAGGGTTGACACACTAAACAACAGCACAGATTTAGCCTGAGTCATTTTTTTATGATATCCCTGCAAAACATTTGGGAACTTCACTGAAGGCAATGATACAACACCAAAACTTTGGTGCCTGGGAGAGAAAATCAGACACTTGCACTTAAGTCTCACTAGAAAAGTTGTTACTGGATCCCTTCTCTTTCCAAATGCCCATGAAACACTCCAGAGATGTTCGTCCTACAGCTCATGGTGAATCGGGATCAGGATATCCCTTCTTTCTTCTGGAATCATTTGCTCCAGTTTTACCTGTCTGGGAGCAGAGTAACTTGAGAGAAGTGATATCACACGGAAACTGAGCAATGCAAGCCAAGAGCCAGGCTAAACAGGTCAGTGAACTCCGGGTACTGCTGGGAAGAGAAGTGTTTGGCGCATTGCAGGTTCCAGTGGAGATGGATCACTGTCTCGTAACCTTGGCAAATTAGCCTCTGGATTCTGAATAGGTCAGTGCCTGACATTAGTACATCAGGGATTTACAGCCTTCAGATTTTAAAAAAGTTTTTATGCTGCTCTTCTGAAGATCACAAGGCACACCAAGAGGTGCATTGTAACCAGAATGTACAGACTATGTATTAACTTAGTGCTTTTATTTCTAGTCTTGAACAGAGAAGAAAATAGTACTTGAGGTCATGGGGATTTGAGTCAGGTGGAATGCTAGTGTCTAGAGAAAGGGAAATATTTTGTTCCCTCAGTCATTTGAAAAAAAAAATCTAAAGAAAGTGCCTGCAGGCTAAAACATAATCTTTTCTGTTCAGTTTCAAATGCGAGAAAAATGGAAAATAGCAGGTAACAAAGTGAATGTTAGACTCTAAATAGTCCAGCAAGTTCTTATTTTAATTACAGGTCTATATCACAAAAGCTATAGGAAAGGACAGAGGACAGAGATCCAAAAGTTATACACATGGGTTTTGTCATTATCAGTGTCATGTCTGGATCATAAGATGCCTACTACAGAGATGCTTTTACAATATTTTATTTAAAATACCACTTCATAGACCCCTGGAATGGTTTGGAACGGACCTTAAAAATCACCTGGTTTTAACCCGCTTTCCTATACATTGCTGAAGTTCTTTTACTAATTTGAGTGTTTTAACAATCAGTGATTGTCACTAGATTTTATGCAGGAGAGGAACTTAGGGAACACCAATACAGAAGAGTAGACTCTTGACTGGCTAAAAATGCCTTGACTTCTTCTTAGGTAAACAGATTTGTTATAGGTTATTTATAAATTGTTAGACAGTATAAAAGCCTTCTTTCTAAAAATACATTCTCTTTATTTTCTTTACATTTACAAGGCTACTAGTCCTATATAAACTCACAAATTCGGTTACAAGTGGAAGATAATGGTAATATATATTAATCTGACAGATCTGTTACTAGATTTTTCTGTCTTCAGCTGTACATCAGCAATTGTTTGATGTGTCATGTTAGCAGAGATGAGATCTCTGAAAAGAAAGACAGGAAGATTTTACCATCTTTGCAGACATTCCAAGCACTAATGATTTTGTTTAAAGCAAATAAGCATGACAATGCCAAACTACTATAAAAATATGCAGCATTTTCTAATAGTCAGTTTTAAAATTATCTTTTCTTTTCACTGATGATTTCTTGTTCCATTTCATTCTAGTCTTTCATTCTCCTCTAAGCTAATACTTCACTTGTTTTCAATTTGCCCACTATTGTTTTTGCAGAATTTCTTTCTGAATATTTTCAGTATAAATCTGGCTTGAACAAACACTAGAAATAAAAATGTTCATTTTATTCCAGGATAGATATTTTTTTCTCTGTTGGACACTTTCACTTGACTTACCACCCCCCGAAGTTTTAACATATTTTGACAATTATTCTAAATCCACTCTTAAAAAAAAAATATATATAGATATATATATATATATATAATTTCACCGTGTTTGACATTGGAAACTATGCAGTTCATTTCATAGCTGCAGCTAATTAGTGTGTCATTACAGTGTGCTTCAGTTAGATGGCAGAACTTTGTGCTATTTTCCAAGCTACCCCTGTCATAAGGGCATGACAACACAGTCTCATTTGCAAGGACTGCAAAATGAAAGCTTTTACTTTGGCATGGTATAAAACAAAAATGGACCTTTACAATAATGTCCATGTTTTAATGCTGGATCACCTCTGAAACTGCTATCAAACTGTGCTTTGACCACAGCAGGGAAGCGTTTGATTAACTACCAACAAGAACGAATGCAGTGAACAATGAGACATCAAAGACAGCAGCTTCCTGACAGCAGTTATTGAACAGTGATTAATGAATGACAAAAATGAAGAATGTATAACCTCCAGTATATTTAAGAAGGCTAATAAGTACCATGAGGTGAAGTTCAAAAGAGTCATTAATTGGTAAAAATAAAGAGCAACAACTTTAAAATACATTTAAAATTTCACATTGCTGTAGTTTTAAAAAGATCAACAGTATAGGGTGACGTAGCTAATACTCATATTGCAACTTTTTAAATTAAAAGATCTTCTTAGATTAGTTTAATTAGGGGGGAAGATTTCTGTTGATTTCCATAAGCATTGCAATTTGAAATACTGTTCATGCTTTAATAATAAACAGTCCCTATTTACCGTTAGTTTTCATTGTAGCTAATTACTGTCGAATTTTCAATGGCTAAACTGAAGACTGAAAGGAAGAGCAACAAACATCAGTGATCTGAAATAAGGTAAGAGGTAATTGAGCATTATTAGCAGTTCAACAATGGTTTCTGTCACTTTAAGAGAACAGCCCAAATAACAAATTTCATTGCAATAAGATGCAATGTTCAGACCAGTGCTGGTTTTCTAGTTTGCTTGTAGGTCTCTCATGCTCTGCAAAATCCCATTCAGACTGGTTGAAATGTGATGATGGAGTCAGAAGCTCAAAACTGTAAAGGTCACTTCCAGCTCAAGCCATTCTCTGATTCTAAGCTCAGCCATAAATAAAAATGTGCTCTCCATATGGCTTTCTACTTTTATTGCATATTGTGTAATCTCCATCCAGCTGGAGGGAGCCAAGGCCAGCATGGGAGAGCATCACACACCAATGTGAACCCAGTGGGATTCACCATTCTGAATTAGGTACACAAGGGAGCAGGAGCTGGTAATACAGTGAGATCAAAGGCTGTGCAATCTACATAAACAATAGCAACATCAAGAGGCACCCAGGTTCCTTTCAGTCCTTACCAATTTCTTGGAGCTGAACAAGTCACTCAGCCACAGCTGGAGTGAGGCACAAGCAGAACTGTTCTCATGAAAGGAGGCCACTGGAAACCCTCTGCTCCCCTTTGCAATAGCGTAAAAATGAGGGCAGTCATTGGGGTTAGAAGAGATCAGATCCAGCTCCCTCCTCTGCCTACAGGGATTGTTAAATCTCTCAGAAGAGTCCTAATTAGTGTGCTATGAAGTATTCTATGGAAGAATGCTCTTGGTTGCTCCTGATGTTATTGCACTTGGCATTAAATAATTAAATCTTTGCTGGAGAAAAGATACAAGGGAAAGGCAGGGGGATGGGGTGGAGGGGAAGAGAGTGAGCATCAACATGACTTTTAAACATAATGTGTGAGAAATTCAAACTTGTATTCTCATTCCTGTATATACAACACCTCATACTGCAGAGTCATTGAAGGAAGGAACATGTATTTCTGCATCCCAAGTAGCCTCCTATCTACTAGATAATCAAATTTTCTTTTTATTAAATGTTAAGAGATTTTTGGGAGGCTCAGAGTGTCTCCAGTTGCACATGCTCAGAGCACTTCTTTCCTGCAGGGAGGGTCAGACCCCTCCACTGAGCAGAAATGTGTTTGTGTCCCTGAGTAGTTGGACTTGGAGATAAATCCTTTCAGCAAGGTTGCTGAGGAGTGCAAGGCATGTAGGAGGCACAGATTTATGGATGCGATCTTGGGCCTTGTGAAGTTAAAGTTTAACATGTGATAAGGCAGATGTATGGCTGAAGTGTTTAATTTGATCAGGAACTTGTAAGACAAGTTTGTATGAGTGCCACTCAGTCTTTGCTATGAGATCTCTGTGTTGTTTTATTTTTTTGGCACATGACAACAGATGGAAAAGGGCTTCTCTATTTAAAGTCAGTCATGTTTGTGACTGAATAGCCTATACATTTCTACTGATACAGCTGCTTAAAAGCATTAAATTGTACTGTTCAGGGGGCAGGGGTTCTGCTGTGAGGGAGATTTTTCTGATGTTAATGCTGGGTAATATGCTTGTGTGTGTGTCTACATATAAGATGTACTAGAAAGATGTGTGTGTGAAATTATTTCTTTGGTGACAATTTTTTAATTGTATGTATGGTCTTTGGAGGTGATAGCCTGAGTACATATGGTTTTCAGAAACTGCATATTGAGGCAATGATGAACATGTTAAATAATTATTATTTCTGGGCTTTTTGTAATGCTTTATTAAGGCAAAGTTATGCCTGAAGTTAATACTTTTCTGTGTGAGATTTGAATACGTAATCCAGTAATAGGAAGTTCTCTTGTATCATTCCAAGATAGTAAGATTTCTACATTTATCAAAAGTTCCGGAGGCTTGAGAAAAGAGTTCTCTTCTTGAGACTTCCGTCATTGCCTCAGTCGGGCTAAAAACAATGTTTCACTCCTTTTAAACCCAGAAACAGGGAGATATAATTAGCAATGTTCACTGAAGGCTTTCAAAGATTTTTACAGTCAGAGGATGCTTCAAGGGTTAGGGAGGGCAAGGTCAGAGTTCCAAGCATTATGATCCTATTAGAATGGAGCACTTAAGCTAATCTGTGCTGTGTTAAGACTAAGTTAACCCCAGTGCTCAGAAATGCTGCTAAGAGTTCAGCAGGGAGGACTTAGGAGTCGCTGCAACCTCGGAGCCTCTGCAAGGCGCAGGAGCCTCCCTGGGAATGCTGCTCCGTGTCCTTATGGAGTGCTCTGGCTGCAGCTGCACCATTGTGGCTGTGAAGAGAACTTGCTATGCAGCACTTCTAATTGTGCTGTTCGTGGCTAGATATCCAAAATACCCAACAGGCTCTCTCCTACTAAACTACCTGGCTTGAGTCTCTCTGGAAAGCAGTCCATGCATCTTGCTAGACTTACGAAGATTTATATTTGAACATAATAACGTTCTTGGTTTGGTGTATCCTCTTCAATTGCTCATTACCCAAAGAAGGATTTATTTCTGTAATGAAGGAAATTATCTCTGCATATAATTGTATTTTTTGTATTCCTGTGACACAAAGGCACACTATAAGTTCAAAATAAAAATTTAATATTTTGATATAAAGTGACAATTGCAGGAAAGTTATTAAGCTTCTATTCATCTGAATTCTGGCAAAACTTTTGGTGCCTTGTGGTGATATTCTCTGTCAGCAGCTGTGTTGTAGAGACCAGATGGCACTGCAAAGCTTTACATTTTGCACACTCTTTAACTGTGATGCTGCATGAAATTAAGCTACAGTTACATTATGAAGACACTCTTCTGCATTCATCTGAAATAGAAGAGTAGAAATACTCCAAACTTGAAGGAAAAATGACTTTAAGTCCTGTAGCTCCAGAGGGTTATGATGAGCACTTCCAATCTCAGTATTCCAATACATCTTTACTTTCAGACATTTGTAATGTGGTAAAGAGGGTTTCTTTAACTACAGTTAGCATTTGTCACTCATTGTGGTCATTGCAGAACTTACTGTCTTTGGGATTTACTAGTTGTGACTCTTTCATGTCAAAACATGTCTACAGACACTGTCTGCTCATCAGGCCAAGATCACCACCATTCCACCTGTTTTAGAGGGCTGTTCTTTGTCTGGGACATTTCTCCAGGCCATCACCTGTGTTATAAGTTGTTCTGTGTGGGTTCTTAAGGAAACACCTGGCACAGCAAAGAGCTGCTTCATCTCAGACTCAGTTATGGCAATAGCTTTTCAACAATCCCTCTCTTGACAAGTGCCATGTCCGTGTTTTTTGTGACGTCTCTGTGAAGCTGGTATTCTATGTATTTTGATGGTTGCAACACCTCAGTATTAGCCTTGTTTTACTGCTGACTTCTGGCCATGACATGAAATACTGCATCCCATGCTCATTAGAATGTGCTTTCCTGTATGTTTCTTTCTAATTATTCATTGCCCTTTTTTAATTGAACTGCAGGAGCTTTACATCAATGATCACATCATACCTTGATCAATGATAGAAAAAAATTAGAGGAAAAGACTTTATAAGTGAATTTGGTAAACAAAGTGATGATCAAAAATATTTGTTGCTTACTATTTACTCCATCCTAAAAAAATGTACAAATTAAACCACTATGCTCAGTTAATAAGCTAGTCACATATGCAAAGTTCAGCTGTGCTGACTTTTGTTATAATCAGGAGATTATTAGAATGCAGCAGATTTTCAATGCCATGTCAGTGACTCAGTGAGCCATGAAATAGAGTGTGTCAAGCCCTGGCCATGCTCTCTGCTTCTACTGCTCACCTCCTGTGTGTGGGGATCTGAGGGCGAGCAGGCTGGGGGTGTAAATCTGAAAGCTGTCCTAGTCCAGAGTCTGTCTCGGGCCTCTTGGCTCCATGGTTTTGGATTCTGCAGTCATCTTAGTACCTTTTTCTCTCAAGAATCTCCAAATTTATGGCACTATTCTTTTTTCTGTTGGATTTCAAGAGTTTATTACTCTTTGACCAATTTTCTTTCTATTACTTTTCTATTGCTACTTATTACAGGAAGCTCTTTAAAAGTGTAGAGCTTGCACCTCAAATAAAAGTGGCAGGGGATTGCACAAAAGTGACTGTCTCTTCTCAACTAAATATGATTTATAATCTGGATGTATAAATATAAGGGCACCACATGAAGGAGAAATTAAGCTTAATACTGCATGAAAATTATCAGTTTGTCTTCATTTTATCTATTTATCCTGCATAAGTAGTTTTATGACAAATTTTGAGAAGGCCAGTTCTTCTCAGTAAAAGCTATAGATGTATTTGCTGAAGAAATAATGACATATAAATCACTTATCCTCTTCTTTGCCACAGAAAGTTCAAGGCTCTGCTTTTTTTACTTGTGTGCTGAGTTGTACCAGCTGACATTAGTAATTATTTACAAAGTCTGTAAGGAAACTCATGTTGCTCAGGATAAAAGTAATCAACTATTAAATCCCATCCCGTCATGTCTCTGAGATGTTCTGCCATCATGTGGTCTGTGGCCATGGTTGTGTCACAGGGCAGGATTTCTGGTTTTGACAAAAGAAGCACATTCCTCATTTTATTTTTGGATAGTTTCCTCAGTTATCAGTATAGGACATTTGTTTCGTGACTGTTCTGCTGCTCATCTGCTTCCACACACACATTTCTATTCACACTTCATTCACATCCATCTTTGTACTTCTGTTATGAGTCTTTCAAAGCAATGTGCCAAACTGAGCAAATTAAATTACATTAACATATTAACATTGTTAAATGCATTATATACCAGTCCTGAGATACCACCTGTTTTATAGAAATTGCCCTACAGAACACATTAATAACGAACTGAGCTAAATATGTACTTCTTTCTACCCAGGCTGTGGCCTGTTGCAGTTATGCTTCTCCTTTCCTTCCACAGTTGCCATTTATCCTCTGAATATTAAAGTCTCAGCTATATTTTTTTTCTTTTATGTTTGTTATAACTTTGTGGTGAAGATTTCTGGAAGAAATGGGACACTTTTGGCAAACACAGTTATCCAAATGGTAGTTAAAAGGTAATGCATAAGTTCAGCCTCCTGAATTGCTACTTCATTTACCTATGACATTCCCAGACTTGCTGCAGTATCTGTAAGGAAGGAAGTTAACTTAATTGCAAAGTCAATGTTAAATGAATTTAAAAGTCATGCACACTTTGCACAAGTATCTTCTTCCATGAACTTGAATTGTCACGTTAATTCAGTTTTCTCCTAAAGGGCTTTGAGAGTGATAATCTCATTTTCTCATCTAGTTTCACGTGTAAGAGAGATGAGGAACTATTGGCCTTGAGCATAAAATCCTTCCAATGCATAACAGTATTTTAGGGGTCTTAAAATATAGTGAGCTCGATGTTTTCTTTTAAAAAATACACTCAAAATGAATACCTGAAAAATATGCTGCATAATGAAATGAGATATGAAAAGATTGCCTTGAGAATAACTTATAAAGATGATTTTTGCCCTTCAACTCATGCTCTATACTGAGCATTTCTCTCACATATTAGTTTCCAAGTGGATTTTTGTGCCAGTAAATAATGAGTCTTTGAAATGGCTAGAAGTCAAGAAACTTCTCATAGGAATAAAGAACATTTTTTACACAATCCCCTCCACCCCCCAGCCTTATTCTGGAAGCAGGCTGCAGCTCCAGTGGATAACCCACTCGAATTTGAATGGGCAATCAGTCGTAAGCCAGTCTGAATGCCCAAGGGGGATGATATGCTTCTTCTTTACATGAAGAGAGAATCAAATAGAAAAATTCCAGAAGCTTTTCATTTAAAACAGCTGGGGTAATAACAGAAGTGTCTGGTTCTGCTGGCTGTGTACTTGATGAGGTGCACATACACAGTGACAGAAATTTGTGCAACACACTCAAGTGTGTTTTCTGCTGCACTCTTCAGTCATTTGATGGTCTGGGAAGGCACAGGATCTTGGGAAATGGCAGAACTCAGGACAAGCAGATCTGAAAGTTTCCTGAGGAGATCCTGGGAATATGAGCATTGATGGCTCTGCAAACTGGCTGAATAGCTAATGTGAAGTGGCAAGGGGAGGTGCAGGTAAGGAGGAATTGTCAGACAGGTTTCTGTTCCAGAAGTGTTTGCCTATTTCAGTGCAATTTATTGCAATAGTGACACCCTGGAAACTCAGAAAAGCCACCACGTGGCTTGTAAGGGCAACAAATCCAGTCTGAGCATCAGCTCTACTGGAAACAAAGCTGTCTCCAATAAGCAAATGTGTAAACTGGGATTTCCATTCTGAGAGAGCTTAAAACACTGGGGAGTTTCCTCAAGAATATTTGATAGCACAGTGCAGAAGTGTGTATTCAAAAACCAGATTAGAACTTATGGCATTGGGGGTGTCTAAATTCATATTTGTGGCTGTAAGGAGATGGTACAAGATCAGCGAAACTTTCTATGCACTGTACAAATATCTTCACAACATATTTATCTCATGCTGTGTGCTGAATAAGCCACTACTGGAAATTTTTTCTAAAAAATTTAGTAGATTCTGTATCAGCAATAATTTAAAAAAAAAAGAGAGAGAGAGAATTTTAGTGGGTTTTTTCCAAATTTGCTGGGAGAACACTGTAAAGTGAGCTTGTATTTTGTCACATGGGGGGAGTCTCCTGTTTCTGGCCTTCTGGACAGTAAACTGAAATGGTTCCTTGGTAATTGCTGTATTGAAAGAGATTTCCTTTCCTGGTTATAACAGGCAGGATGGTCATGCAGATTTCATCTTCTTTTATGATAAGGAAGACATTTCTGTGTTAATGGTGGGGGGAAATTATTCTCCAAGTTCCTATGGGTTAGCCTTGTCTTTCTCTTTAATTCATTTTGACATTTATATAATAATGTTGTTTATGTGCAGAGTTCTTCTTACCAATGCCAAAAACTTGCCTACAAAGACCCAGTATCTATTTTCAGATATGCATATCTTAGATGCCATGCTCTTAATTTGAACTGAGATTCTGCTGAAGTCTACTGCCCTTGTATCTGTCAATTCCAGCCTTTTCCTGGTAATAAAGAGTACTATAAATGATAGCTGAATCTGGTAATTAGACAAGACTTCCCTTTTCTGTCTTTTTTTTTTTTTTTTTCCTGTAATGCATTTTGTCTGTTTACTGGCTTGAGGTCCCTTCCCCCTGTGAGACTTATCTTTTTAATGGCAGTCATTTTTAACATGCACAATTTTTCTGTAAGCATGACATTCACTATCTCTATAATAACAATCATTTGGCTTATGATTTAAACCATTACAGCACTGTACCATGCTGTGAGACTCAAATGCTGGCTTCACTTTTACATTGTTTACTTTCCTATCAGCATGTTGACAGTTCATAACTCTTGGCTACATCCACACTGACTTCAATTTCTGTAAAGCTTTAGTGGAAATAAAGAACTGCATCAGTCAATTGTTTTTTTGGATTACTTGCCTAAGCATGTTGTAAACTTGGTATCAAGATGCTGAGCTAGATAGTCACTCTATAACATGGCATGAATTTGCTTGTAAAGTGAGAAATAACTATAGCACAACTTTTCAAAACATATGTGAAGAGTAGTATACAAAGATCAATGAAAACTTTTTACAATATAAAGACAAGATGGGATATATTAAGCACTAAATTAATAGTCTAATTTATTGCCTGTCCAATTTATTTTCCCTCACTCTACCCCTTCTCTCTCCCTCATTTGAGGGACACTCTTTACTTCAACATTTAGCTATGATGGTCTGTCTGTAAGAGTGAAGAAAACTCCAGTTTTACAGGTGATGGTTTTGTTCGAATTAGTGAAATTTATATCTAAAGGTTCAATGGAGATCTTTGCTCCCTGCAATCATTTTACATATTTGTCCTGCCGTTCAGTTTTCTAGAGGAATCTCTGTAGCCAGCCCAGCCAGCAGGAACATGAGAGGACATTGCTAGGAAAACTCATCTTGGGGCAAACAGGCTCTGGAAACTTAGCACAAGGAACTCTTCAATACAAACAAATGACTAAAGGTTTGTTTTATAAAGTGGTTTTCAACTTGGATAAATAGAGTGGAGCTTTTTGCAGCGGTTTCCCTCTGCCAAGAGATTCTTAGACACATTTTGAGTCCTGCCTATTTCAAAGAAGAGATCTAAAGATTTTTTTACATGGAAAGGAATTATATTTTAAAAGTATCCAACCTGAGGTGTACATATGTTTAACTTGGTCAATGTTTTATGATGCAGAATGTTTTTGATCTGCATGTTTTAATCCTAATGAGCCTTCGCTTTAAAATAAATAGTAATATTCTGGTCTTATCTACATACAAGTGTAGGTCTTGGTATTGATCAAAAAAATATATTAAAACCAAAAATTTTGTTGTATGCATCTTGCTACACTCTTTTATTTAGTTTCTTAACTAGAGTTTGTTTATTTTGTAGCAGTCATTTTGTTATTAAAATGAGAAATAGAATGAGGGAGAACTTTGTGTCTTAAAGATGATTGAAGCTGCCTGTCACAGGCAGTGCAGAGTCAGAATTTGGTTTATGCAAAGATAAAGTTGTTTAATAAAATCTCATTTTCCAGGCTTTAATATTAATGAGCTGAGGAGCTTATACTTTCAGATATCACTAATGACTTATGAATATGTTACACTATACACAAGTACAGTGTTACGTGGTTGCACAATTATACTACAAGTTTACCTTGCTCATATTTAAGCTTCAGGAATTGTGTGATTATGCCTTTTTTAAGAAAAGAGTTGCAATGTGTTTAGTTGTAGATAAAAAGCTTGACGTGTTTTGAGCATTTATTTTAAAGGCTTGACATCTAGAGAAGTTGGAGATATTTCAAAATGGTTTTGACAAAAACTTATGTTGGAAACTGGAAATTTTGGAGCGACTGGACTTGTAGTCTACTTTGTGCATATGGCAAGGGTTGTTCAAAATGAACAGACATACACCTGGGTCTTTCTAGGAGACGACTGCAGGGGTGATGTGGATGGATTTGATCTGTGTCAACTGAATCAACTGTTAGATGATTTTTTGTTAGATGACCTCTTGAGGACACCATGCCTACCTCCAATGCCTGCAATTAAAAAGGTTTGGTTTTACAAATTTCTTATCTTACTTGTTAGTGTTTAGTTAATTTGTACAATCTAAATTAATGATGTGTTTTAAAGACTATTTTATACTATTTTACAATTTGCATCATGATAGTGTGGAAATATTCTACTTCCCATTTGTCTGGTATTCTAGCATCTGGATTCACATTCTTGTAAAAGTAAGTGGGTAGGACGAGGGTAGAGCAGAAATTATTCTTGAAACATTCTTCTTGCACTTGAGGTTTACCTTTGTTTTTCATCTTGAAATTAAAATTGATGGGCAGGGTATAATTCGTGTTAATGCAGCTGTTATTCAGTTTGAAAGATATCTAACGGGAAGATAGTGCTCTTAGCTGGGGAACAAAGGGTGACAAATATCATTCTGAACATCAAGTTTTTCAAAAACACTGCCCTGAAGCAGACAGCACATTAACTTAAAGGAAGAAAAAAAAAAACAAAAAACAAGAAAGAAAGAAAGAAAGAAAGAAAAAAAGAGCATTTGAACCAGTACAGTGTCAATATGTTATAACAGTCTCCTAAACCTCTTGTCATTTGTGATAAGGACATCAATAATAGTCATTGTCAACCTTCATTAAACTCAGATCATCCATTTTTTCATCCCTCAGGATGTTTTTCATTGATATTTTCCCTGGAAAGAGAAAAGGCCCTACATCAAGCTAGTGTATAAAGCTTGATTCCTTTCCTCAGGGCTCTTAGTACAAGAGAAACAAATTATTTTAATTACTCTTTTTCTGTTTTGATTTTTTTTATTATTATTTGTTTGTTCAGTTGGTTTTTCTTCTGAGTTCCTCTCGGGTGCTTAACCTGTTTCTAGATGCAGAAGAGCCCTTGTTTATTAATCCACATAATAAAGTCCAAGAAAAAGGGAATGTTCCTCTTGCAAATAAATAAAAGGAAGATGTTGAGAAAATTATAATTTCTCAAGGGCATCCATGCTTCCCCTTCTCTAGGGATTTGTCTCAACACTGTTGCCGATATTTCTTAGTTCACACATGTATAGAGTTTGGTTTTTATAGTCTTAGCTCTTGCAGATTGACTTACCAGTGACCAGGACCACCGGAGCTCTTTAGGATTGTTTTAGAAAAGACAATGAGAAAGACAAAATTCCTGGCTATGGACTGAATTTGAGGTCTTTGCAAACATAGGTGGAATGTGTTTTGGAGCATGGATGTTTCAAGAAATAAGTAACTTAGCTCACTATTTGATGTTTTCTGAAAAGAGAAGGAAATTATTTCTAAATTCATTGAATGTTTTTCTCTTTTCAGTGTTCTCATCAATTCTTCCCCAGAAAATAGACCATGACAGAGGAGGAAGGCTTACACACTCGCATTGCCACAATTAAGAAGGAATTGTATAGGTAGTACCTAAAATATTAGGAGTACATGCATTGCTCTGTGGTTTCTTTGGAAGTAATCCCAAAAATGCTTGGAAGTGCAAGCAGAGTTTTCCGAGGCTGCAAAGAATTAAAATAAGATGTTAGGTCCAAAGACACTTCTCATATTTTATGTTAATGTATATATATTTTTAGAAGCTAAAATTCAGAATATCAAACCTTTTTAAATCTAAAATTCATTATACCAGTATAGATATGGAGCTGGTTTGTCATGCCTTTTGTTTACAAATGAAACTGTACAATCTAATATTCAGCCTTTCAAAGTGACTCTGAGAACAGAGATCAAACAGAGGTGTTTCTCATATCTGGCAATTTTATAATCCAGAAAGCATTTTGGGGCCAATTCTGCAGCCTTTTTTGAATTTGATTGCACAAGCCAGCTTGTAAATAATTATTTAAATCTTACGTATCTTTTACTATAGATTGGCTGGTGCTACACTGACAGCATAGTCTGTGTTTACCAAAAACTTGAGCACATTTAGTAAAAAACAAATTACAGCACAAAGTAGAAGCAGATCTATTAAAAATCCCTGAAGCTGAATGTCATTTTCTTCTTTCAATTAGATCCACCAAAAATTCATCCTTTTTTTTTTTCCAATATAACTTGTCCAGCTGAGTTGAATTGCATGTTCAGGTTCAGTTAACAATCCAACTGAGGGTAAAGCTTGTTAAAGAACTGAGGGTAAATCTTGCTAAAGAACTGAGCGTACTTCGAGCCTGGTTACAAATAAGTCTATTCACTAATTCTTATAAATCTGAAATGAGTTTCCAACCAACCTAGAGTGACCGATTTCAAATGTGAATAACTGAAAAGTTTGTGTAATCTTCGTTATCGTTGGGGGATATCTGAGATCCTGTTTGATCATATTTTTGTGTGTCAAGCAAAGAATTTTGAAAGTAGAAAGACATCGCTGCTCAGTGTAGGAGCAGGGGTACATGAAATAGTCCTATAAAAATATGCATCAGTGGAGTTCCATATAATAGTTAATTTTTTTACTTGCTTCTGAGGCTTTATGGGTTTGGGGTTTGTTTTGTTGTTTTTCTTTTTTTTTTTTTTTTTTTTTTTTTTTTTTTTTTTTTTTTTTTTTTTTTTTTAAAGAATTTTGACCAACCAATCCCACTCGAATTTTCATTAGTGCAGTGTTTGCAGAGCTCAGGAAATTTCTTTCTCTGGTGTCACTTTTAAGAGACTCTTCAGGTGGTGAATGTACTCATCATCCTTCTTTTGTCAGTGTTACAGGACTTCATTACAGTGTGCAAGCACTTAAAAGGGCAGTGCCTGCTGAGTGAGAGACCTGTGCAGCTTGTGAGAGAAGGTATCCTATAGTGTCATTATGAGTTGTCAATGCAATTGTACCTCAGGCCATTCCCACAACATATCTAATTCTGTTCCCCTCTGACCCCTTTCATGCCAGAAAATGGTAGAATTGTGCAGTTGTGTCTTTGAAAAGTGGTGTAGAGCCTGGCACAATGGATTCCTTATAATATCATAGAGCATATTGAGCCAGACCTACAGAGATTTTGAAAAAGATGAAATTACACTGATCATCATATGGGGCAGTTAAGTCTTATCTTCAATCTTACAAATAAAACATGGGCGCCCTTTTTTTTTTTTTTAATTGAAAACCACTCTATAAAATGATGCATTAAATGATCATGAAAGTGCTGGTCTGAAAATACACCGTATATTTTAAAACAGCTGAAATCCAAGGATTCTGTGTTAGCCTTTATAACACCAAGGTACCCTCTGACCCAAATTGTCCAAAGGATGCTTTCTGAAACAACTTAAATGTTTCTGGCATCAAAATAGTGTAACACTCGAAGAGTTTCTTCTGTGTGTGAGGAAATTGGAAAGACAATATTGTTCTCTAATATAATTATCTGAAAACTGATGTTTTTCTCTTAGAGTGGACTGGAATTGACACAGCTTTTCCTCATCCCCAGCTCCACTACACAAGTTATCTGAACAATGTGATGGTGGGAATGCAGCCACTGTGGCACCTGGTCATATCTCCAGCTGTTGCAAAGAAAGGATGGAGTCAGAGGTACCTTAAAGGAGGGAGGAGCACTGCGGGATCCTGCTAAGTGTAAGTTTAGGGATGACAGACAAGCATGTGAATCTTGAATTTATATGCAGGTAAGCACTTCTCTTCCTCACCTCACTTTTATACTTTGCTAAATCCAGATTTAGCACCTGATTTTCTTCTTATTATATAGCTGTAAGGACATGTAGTTTCGAAAATCTTCAATCGATTTACTTATTTTTGCTGTCTTCCCCAATTTAATGCTGTAGTTACTGGGAGAAGGCACAGGGATCTGAAAGCAAAATTATGTTCACCTCTTGGCTTTCTGTTGTAAGCATAATATTCAGAGTGTTTTTGCCATATTAATGTGTAGCTCATAATTGTTAATATTGCCAGTGATTTACTGATGAGCCTCTTAACTTTAAGCAATGCTGTGACTCAATCCCTTTCCCTGTAGCATTAAGAACTAATTTGACAGTTGCTACAGGCAAAGCTGCAAGATGACTCAGATTGTCAAATGTCCTTTGTCCTCACAAATGCAAAATCCTCCAGCTAAGTTTCAAATGCAATTCCATTTTATTCTAATTTATTGTTCATTTCTCTTCTTGACACAGCAGCTCCCTAACAAGTCTGTACATCATTACTTAAATGCTTGCTCACAAAGGACTGTTGTCAATCACTGGCACAGAACATCAAGCAGAAAGGATGTCTGATCAAACACATTTTGAAAGGTCTGCCACAACAATAGGGAAAAGCTGAATCAAACTGGGGGAAGGGAAAGGCTAAACAAGACTTATTTGTATCAGGCAGATGAGATTATTTTAAATAGGCCTAAGACTCTGAAAATCAAGTGGAATTAATTCATTTCTACATACTTCTTAGAATGCATATTTTTTAAAGTATTGATTACATGTAAGTGGTGGATAAAATACTAATACCAATGAGCACAGCAAAAAAGATCCATGAGGCCATTCAGACATTCCTGGGGCTGCAAAGAACCTTGGACCCAGTCTGAAAATTGCTAAAAATAAAATGAGGAATGATTCCTTTGAGGGTGAATCACTCCTGGGTCATTTGTATTAACAGTAATAAGACCATTTTAAATAATCATTTTTTCTCATGCATCTTTTAGAGTCATGATCTTGATTTTATTTATTTTAAAATACCCACAAGAAGAGAACATCTGTGGTTCAGTTTTATGAACAATATGTTTGCTTTTAATTTATTTTAAAATACAATTGTTCTTTACACATTGTATCAAATTCTCCATCAGTTCAAGAGGTAAATGGCACAAAGGAAATTATCAATTTTAAATTCAAAATACTAAAATAGATTTTTCATTTTGTGTACCTCAATGAAAGTAATTAGATTTTTTTTTCCTAATCTGAGAATTTAATGACAGTGTATACCCTTGAACTACCCCTGATCTCTGCACTGTAGCTGCATACAAATCAATAACACACTTCACTTACAAGAGTTTACGTCCTTGTCAGCTCAAAATTCTGGTCACTCAGGGCTGTCACACTGAAGGTGAGCTTTGCATATCTCCCTGGATTTCTTCATCGCCCCTGGTGGGGCAGGGAATGGGAGTGGGAGGAAAACAGTGACAGTTTTATCATTCTCTGCCAACCCTTCTTTATCCCAAACCCTAAAAACAACAAAATCTTTCTCACAAAGGGGAAAATGTTGCACTCCTTGAGGAAGTTCTGGAATGACATTCCTCTGAGGAGGTCTCAGTGGGTTGGGCAGCAGGAACAGCTGACTGGGTTTCAGTTGTACTGGGCCCTCCTTCTGGGCACTGAGGCAAGAGACAAAAAGGAAAAACAATAGATGATGATTTAATACAGAAATAACTCGCATAAAGAGAATGAAATATGGATGGTGTTATTTTATCACTAACTTTTACATTCCCCAATCTGAAATTGCCTTTTAAATTGTTTTAATGTAATTCCCTATGCTGGGTTTGAATAAGAAAACAAAACAAAACAAA
Source organism: Climacteris rufus (assembly GCA_013398175.1). Taxonomy (NCBI): domain Eukaryota; kingdom Metazoa; phylum Chordata; class Aves; order Passeriformes; family Climacteridae; genus Climacteris; species Climacteris rufus. The sequence goes on from VZRZ01001998.1 coordinate 1,721,975, forward strand.
AAAAATCCATCACCTCCACTGTCTGAAACTGCAATATGGACACGGTCCACCATTTGGCATTATACACAGAATCTTAATAATATTATTATTGTTACTACTATTACTACTACTAATAATAATATCATCATCATCCTATTCTGGGGTGAAGAGATTGCCGAAGGTGAATTCTTACTGAGCACGAAAAGAGCTGTGACCTCAAGTCCTGGACTCAGTGGCAGGATCTGGATTACACTGCTGCCACTGCAGCCTGAAGCAATGCTATAGCATGGCTACTCATGGAGTAAATTACAACATGAATGTGCTGTAACCTTTTTCAAATATTCTATGGAACGTTTGGGATAGCTTAATCTAAAATCTGGTGGCATAGTTAGCAACAAAGACATTTGTATTTTTAGTGGCATTGGAATTCATCCATGATAGAGAGTAGAATAATGAAAGGTAATATGTGTACAGAAAAGGGTAGTGGAGAAAAAAAGCTACATTTATGCAAGGGACAAGGTCAAGCAACCGAAACCACTTCATGGAAGGGAAAAGCTACCAAGGCATCCTCTCTTTATGATTTTATTATGCAGATTCTGTCTCGTCTTTTCTTCACCATTGAAAATAAAAAATAATTATTCAAAGATACCACCAAAGAAATTAATGCTGTCAAGAATCGATGGCATATCTTTGGAAAACTTGAAACACAATTGTATCCTTGTAGCATAAATTAGATTTTTTGAATAACCTAATCTCATCACCTCAAAACTGGAACACATTATCTAAAGTTTTTAAGAGGTAAACCAAAACCTCTAGGGAAATAAAATCAATGAAAGCATAAAATCAGCTAAGAGTTAACTTCAAATTTAAGCTTAGGAAGAGAAAAAATAATGTTAACAGTAAGTTTCCTGTTTCTTTTGTTAATGAGCATTGGTTAACTTAGTAATTCCTTGGAATTTTATAGATCCAATGGCATCAGCGTTAATAACTTCTACATAAGTTGCATAAGTTTGCTTTTGTTCTACCCACAGAATATGCTGATTTAGTAGCTGGGGTTGTTGGTAGCTCAGGTTCTCTTTTGAAGTGCCTTTTTTTCCCTGATGCTGAATTGGAGGCTCTGAATTGAGTCCTGGCTTCAGTTCAGAGATCAGAAGCCAGAGGAACAGTAACAAGTACCATTTGGATTGGATGCAAAATGTGGTGTCTATTTACAGTGGGCAAAACTGAGCAGCATCAACTGGAAAGGGAGCAAAAGTGCCAGTGTTAAGTGATGTGTTGGTTTGATTTATATTGGATGAGAAAAATTGTGGTAGGTTTATTTTATTGAAAAATTAAGTACAATCACTAGAGTTTTAAAAAGGTATATATTGTTTTTCACTTATGGACAAATCATAAGACCGACTCGGTGCTACAAAATGTATAACCATAATTTTGTTCTTTTCTCAGTTTTCTTTTGGTGATTGCATGAATCACTAGTGTGTCATAAACTATGGTCTTAAAAGTGAGATTGAGATAATAAAAAGAAAAGCCTTAAAATATTTTCCTGGGATTAAAAGATTGTTTGATTTACTTTTAGCTCATCTGAACTTGGTTGTATTGACAAGGTCAATATTTAAGTCATTTTTTCATACCATTATAATAACTGGCTGGGGAGAAGGTGGCAATTTCTTTCATTTCACCTTGAGCAGGGAATGGATGGAGACATAAAGTTAAATTTTTATAAAGTGATCCTCTCTACACAGTCATAGTTATCTTCCAGACTGGGAAAATCCACACAAAGAAACAATTAATGATTCATAATACAACCAAACATATAATTTTTTGCTGGGGTATTTACCTTCTGCCCCTTTTTTTAATGGGAACCAAAGAGTCCGTAAAACTCTTCATAAGCAAACAAGCTGTTTAATTGTGGTTAAAAAAGCTTCTGGACTAGATAAAGTTGTTGAATGGTCTTACAAACTATGTATTCATATTCTGTAAGTCCAGAATGCCTAGGAAGCATCCAAAAAGCTGTATGTGCAGGGAAAAACTTTCTGAGGGAAGTTTAGTCCTTCTTTGTAGTGGTATCTTACAGCAATGAATATTTATTTGTACAGGAAAGTCTGTGAAAATTTAAATATAGAAAAAATTTACCAGTATTTTTTGACATTATCTGAGCTGAAATTCTCTTACTTATCATCCCTATCCCCTTTGATATTCTTCCTTCTATAGTATGAAAATTAAAGTTGTTTAACTCAGGAGCCTGAGGGCTGCTCCATGTTCACCCAGAAACAGAGCCCAAACAAGATTTAAAACCTTCCAATAATTTCGAAATAAAAGACCTGGCAAAAGGGTTAACTCTGTTAAGAAACAAGACTATGAGAAAATAGTCAGACTGAAATGTAGCTGTTACCATCAAACACTACATGTGCTTTTTGCAGAATAAATGGGTTTACTTAGTACATAGTCCTCACCTCTTGGAAACTAAGGAGAAAAAGCAGCAATTCTGCTAAAATCCAACTCTTCCCGTCTTGTTTTCAGGTGTTAGGAAAAAAACCAAAAACCAAACAACAAAACACATTCCCTAAACTGATTGACTTTCATCAAGAGCTCTTTCAATGTCACAGAAGTAGATTTCATTGGTGTTGACAGCCTGGCTTAATGCTGAACTTGTATTGAAACCCTACCAACAGGAAAAAGACTGCTGAGTTGAACATAATGGTCATATTAGGGTTTTTTGCAGTGCCTGTCTCTGTGGTGGGTGTGATTTCCTCTATTTTGACCCCAAGAAGCTTTTACAGCAGCTCATTTAAAGTCCATGTCTCCGAAAGGAAAACAGTGGAAATACAAAAAGCAAAATGATCAACTGCACTTTTATTTCGAGTGGCCCTCCCACCGTCCATGAGCTCTGCAGGGAGCAGGAGATGGGAAATCAGTGTTGCCCTTAAAACAGAGGAAATGTCTTTTCTAACATAATATACGTGAAACTCTTCAGCATTCTCACTCTCAGTAAACGACTCGAAGGCAGTAGGTGCAAATTCTAACGATGCAGAGAGAGCTTCTAAATGTCTGCCCTCTTCAAGCTTCCCGTGCTTGTGTTGTCTTTTGCTGTGCACTGAACATTATGTGGCCTCCTAAGGGGCTGTGAATAATGCATCCATCAGCAACTTTCGCATCTTCTGAGACTCTTCCCGTTTTCTAAGCAGTTTGGTTCAAGGGTGTAATTGAAACCATGCACTGAACTTGTACTTTTATATTGGCCACTCCAAAAGTCTGGTCCCAGACTGAATGAGCTCTTCTATGTGTTGTATCATCTTTTCCTACACAGTCTTTGGAAAATCCATAGAAATAGTCCAACACCTCAGCTGAAGCCATGACCATTCACTGGTATTCTTCTCTTTGTAGTCAATCAGCAATATCTGGTCCTGCAAACCTGGGGGAGGGACTATGCTGTCTCCTTCATGTCTTTGGAGTATTTCCTGGATAAAATTGAAGAAGGGCTACAGTCCTTTATTCTGTTTCCTTTTCTCCAAAGTCTGGTCAAGAGCAAGTTGCCAGTCAATGAATCTGCTCTCTATACACAGCCTCTATGCGCTTGAAGTTCACATGGGGGTGGCATCCCCTTAGTGTGTGATATGGAGAGTTATCATAGAATATCCTGAATTAGGAGGGATCTACAAGGATCATCAAAGTTCAGCTCCTGGACAGAAAGTCCAAGAACTGTCCATCAAATCCACCTTCATAGCCAAAAAGGAAACACTAACAGTTCCACCTTTGCCTCCCACCCTCCTTAAACAATTGTGGTCTGGAAAGAGAAGAACAAACCCAAACCTCTGTGGAATGGTAACAACATGGGAAAACTTCACAATTTATTCATGTCAGCTGGGTAATATTTATATTTGAGTTTGCTCCAATTTTTGCTGAAGAAGCAGAACTAAGTTATGCTTTTGTCCTTAGCTATGAGTTTTTGAGAGTGTGACTCAGGCATGGTAGGGAACCGTGTTTAGTATTCAACTTTGATGATGATGTGTGCAAATCTGTTCCCTTAACACCTTTTTAGATTTTTATTTTAATTTTTTTTCCCCTAGTTCATACAGATGTAAACTTGTCAAGTGGGATGGTTCAAATAGTGTGGCGAAATACAGTTAATTGTTTAAAAATACTTTTAAAATGCTGCAATTTGTTACAAATAAGTTGAATTATAAACAGCAAAATTAAGCTTGCTACTAATTTCTCTTGTGTTCCTCCCAGTTGGCAAAAATAGAAAATGGCTAGTCAGCTTTCCCATTGTTTACATAGTTTTGAGTTTTTAATTAACATAATCTGCTTATTGCAATGTAGCTCTTAATTGCAGCCAGTTGAAGGAGAGGGGTACAAATTGCTGTTTATGTAGTAGAAGAAGGAGCCAAATAATTAGGGAAACTGTTTCCCATATAGAAAGTGACAATATTTTCTTTCTTTACATGGAAACATAAATAAATCTGTGACCAACTGTTTAGACACCATTTAAAAAGCACTGTAGCAAGGCGAAGGACTTCAATACATTCAAATTGGTTCATTTCCCCATCAACTTGCCTGAACACATTTTTCTTTTTAAAGAAAATGAATCTTTTGTTAAAAAGAACTCCATGCTCAGTTTTGGGGGTTTAGGAGAGGGTCTGTGAAGTCTTGCTGAACAGTCACAGGACTCTTCTGCAGCACAGGTGTGGAGGTGTTGTAACACCAACTCTGGGCTTTAGGTATCTGAGGCTTGATGGAGTTTCTCTGAGTTTTTTTAAGAATGAGTGTAAGGATCTGTGAGTGTTCCAAGACTATTTTAGTCTCTTAATTATTTGAAATTAAAGTGATGAGTGTTTAGGCACTGAGTATTTCTATTTATTTTCCTCAAAAATGATAGGGTTTTAGCAAGGAAAAAATAAATGAATGGTTTTGGCAAATATTCGTATGATATACCTATCTCTAAGCACGCTTCATTATAATATATAACTCCGCAGGGGAATCTTAGGCAAAGAACCATTAATTTTGACTTTTCCTGCAAACCTAAGCAACAGAACCAAACCTAATTACAGAAATGAGTTTTGTCCCAGCCATATAATCCACTATGCAAGTTTTACTGTTCTTCACACTTCCAGCCAGATATGGTAAAGTTTATTAAGTATTCTAATCTCATAAAATAAAAAGGAACAGAGAGGGATGCTGTTAAGATGACTTGGTTCTCTTTAAACACAGCAAGCTTTACTTTATGCTAGAATGAACAATGATTAAGAAGGTTTGACTGTATTATTAGGAATCTTTAATTGCAAAACGAGAAGCAGCTATGTATTTTGTAAAAAGTAATGAAAATCATTTGCAGTAACAAATTAAATATATTCATGAGCAAAAGTTCCAAATATTTTATCTGTTGACCTTTACCATACACTGCAAAATTGGTGCTATTTTATAACTTTAAAAACCACAGTGCTGGAATGTGTGGGCCAGATTCTGATTTCACTTGCATCTAATGTAGTTTGGAACTCTGGAAACAACTCTTGGCAATTCTGACAGCTAAGTGGAGGCATCTCTGTGGCTCAAAGATTGCCCTTATGCCCACAATAATACTAATTTCTGAAATTAACAACAAGGGCAATGATCTATTTCCAATTACACACTCCATGTGCTTTTCTAGGCTTGGCACCTGAGTCAAGGAAATGGGTGATGAATTGATGGCAGAATTAAATGGCTCCTTGTAAGTAAAATTTATACTTTGAGTCTTCCAAATCATGGTTACCATGATAATTCATTTTAATTTTTTTTAATATTGTCAGATATGTTTTTATTTCCCTAACAGGTACAGTAGACAACATGGTTATTGTCCTAAGGTACATCTAAACATATTTAGTGCAGATATGGGCATCACAATACTATTATTCTCCCCTCCTGGTTTCAGAAAAATAAAGAAACCCAACTTTGTAATATATTGAAAAAGTTAAAAGAATAACATAGGTTCAGTGTTCCCAGCACAGAGCCTGAAACTGAGATCAAAATCCAGATTTGTAGCATAATGAAGAAGTTAGATCCTGTATCTGAGTTTGGTGAGTAGTTCAAAATGTTTGTTCATGTAGCTAGAACATATGTGCATGACACATTAATAAGAGAAACTGTGTCCTTGAAATCCTAAAATAGTCCTTTCTAACATCTGATACATCCTTTCTTCAAACAACATTCCCAGACTCAACAGTATTGTAATATAAAGTAATATATGGTGTGCATCCACAAGCACCTGTTGCACGAAAAAGGCTCTGTCTGTGTCCAAGATGACAAAGAGAGGGTCTGCAGGTTTGGTAAGAGCCAACAAATAGGTGAGAGGAAAATCAATTAAGGGTTATTAAATGCCAAGCCATCTCCTCTGTGTCTGGAAGCCTGACTTGCAAAGTATTTGTGGCTCTGAGAATAATTATTTCATGTTTGGCCTGTACATATTTTTGCTGGGAGGTCAGAACATGTTAAGGAGTAGTTGAAGTTGTCACACATGAATAAGAGAATACAACTTTAATGAATGTTGTCTCTTTCTCAGCTTGCACTGAGAATTTGTTGCAAATGCTCTCCTAAAAATAATAATAATTAAAAAAAAAAAAAAGGGCTGTAAGTCTAGAGTGCTGTTCCAAAACAGCATATTTAAATTTGTTTTCCTTATTTCTTATGTTCTCCTAAAAATAATTTTGGACAGGTGTCACAAAGAGAAGAATATTTAATCAGGACATAAAGTTTTATACCCCAATTTTTCTTTAGTTCAAACTCTGTCATGGAAGGAGCCTCAACTGCTGCTAAGAACCTGCAGATGTGTCTTACAAGCAAGCCAAAATCTGAACCTTTACATATTTCTAATATTCGCTGTTTCCTCAATGATTTTCCACCTTTTCTTCCTACAGTTTGTTATGCCAAGCTCGTTACTGCCATCACACTGGGAAGCTCAACACTTCCTTCTTTTGCTGCATTCCATGGAGCAGTCCCAAGGAAGGGCTGCAGGTGTGAGATGTTGCTCTGGCTGCATTTCAGACCCGGCTGGTGCTGGCGCTGCGCTGCCCTCGCGCTCGGGATGCAGAGTGTTCCAGAGTCCAGCAGGAAGCCCTGAAGAAAAATTGCTCCTGCAGACTTGGGTGTTTCTGATCCTGCCACGCTGAGGCCAAGTGATTTCCACTTTGAGAAAACTTTTCTGCTGCTGTTGGCTCTACAGCGCTTGGCATGGTGCTGTTAATAAAGCAGCTGTCATCTGTGACAGAACACTGGGGTCTGTGGTAAGATTTAACTCAGTCTGACGCTGCTGAAGAATGTCCTGATGAATTGTGTTCAGTAGTTCAGCAGAAGATAATAGATCCTGAAAAAAACCCTAAAATGACCACTAATGCTGTTTTTCAGGAGAAGCAGCTCTCTTATTTACAGGATATGAAAAAGGATGATAGAGTGCTTTTAGACAGAAAGCGAAACAACTCTTAAAACATCCTAATGCCGTCAGAATACTATCTTGCCCCCCTCTTTCTGCTTCTTTATGATTCCAATCTCTTTTGTGTGAAAATGCTACAATGAAATACATTATCCCTTTTATTGAAAGGAGAGAGGTAGAACACTTACCAAGCAATTTAAGAAATGCAAGTGAACCTAATCACTCCCGAAATCAAAAGAAGTAAAGAGAAAATTCTTTTTTCCCCTTCTTTTCCCTGGTAATGAATGTGAATACTTAGTTTTGGACTCCTTTCACCATTCTGTCTCAATAAATGAGCATAGGCAGGGAATAGATCTTCCCATTGCTACACTGCTCCCAGCTTAGAGCTGCTGCTCCTTTATCCTCTGCTCCATTTCTCTGGTGCATCACCAATTTTTTAAGTGGGATTGCAAGAGTGATTATCAATTGGTTCAGTTCTCAGAACAGTTCTTCTGCTGCTATGCTAATGAAAAAGTAAGCATGAGGAGGAAAAAGGGCTTGCATTTTATGGGAGTCGATGTTCTTGATATCAACAGAATTCCTTCAGTTTTGTCTCAGATTTTCCTGTCTGCATAAATGGGTCATTCAGCCTTTTGCACAACAAATTCTTGGGATCATGACTGCTCTTCTGCCCACAGGGTAATTGGTGGCTTAACAATCAACTGGTTAGAGACAGGGTAATTTAAGCAGGTCATGACTGCTTGTAAATCAGCATGGTTGAATACCTTGTTTAAGTGAAGATAAGGAACGCACAGGATGTTTGAAGTCTGAACAAGGCATGGGCTTTTGTAGTCCTGTTAGTGCTAGAATCCTCCTGGCGGGTACTCACAAGCAGAAAATTTAAACAAAGACTGTGAAAAAGTACAAAGTTGCAATATCTTCCTCCGCTAGACCTTGTTCGTGTGGAAGGGTTTTTAGTTCTGCTGACTTTGTGGTGAGCAAGTGACAGCCACCAGTAGCCACCTTGCAGATGGTAAGGAGGTAGCAAGGTGGTGCATCAGTCAGTTCATATTGTTTTGCATACTCAGGAACCTGTGAAAACTGGTGTAAACCACAGCACTGACAGTTTAGAGCAGATTAAGCAGCATTTGTACAATAGATTATGAGACAACCTTTTAGCAGTTTGCTACTGAGAAGGAAGCTATTTGTGCATGTGCACAATATGCTGTATTTGATTAATTTAAATTGCTAAAGAATCAACATATGGAACATTTTTTTTATATATCCCAAATCAAGGGACCAATTGAGATTCTGATAAGATTTTCTCAAAAACTCAAGGGATAAAGGAAATAGTTACTCGTTACATTGTCATCTTTTCAACTCGGATGGATTCTAATGGAGAATAGGAACATCCAGAAACATTTTGTTTTATTTTCACTTTTAACATGTCTTGGAAATAAACAAGCTCTATGAATAAATATACCTGTTGAAACAATGAAATAGACTGAGGATGTTCCTCCCCTTGCAGTACAGCAGCTGCAAAATTATGACACAACCACAGGGACACAGTTCCCCCCCATGGAGCACATTTGCAGCAAGACATTAAAAGTAAGAATAAGATAAAATGTTATTATAGGGCCATGGATCTTCAGTTACCTAAAAGGAAAGAATATAGGTGTCAGACATGACAAAGTGCTAAGCTATCCCAGCCTATGCAAAGCTCAGTAAAAAAACAGTGAAAAACAGCTTTATCAGATCTTCTCCCAACTTAAGAGGGAGAGGGAGAGCAGGTGACCTTTAGAATCAACAGAACTATAAAGGCTGTCAGGTTCCCTAACAAAGCAAAGCTTGGATGACAACTGTGAGACATTCTCTATGAAAATAGGAATTTCACTTAAAATTTTAAAAAAATTGTTTTCAAGCACCAAATCTCCTTGCCAGGAAGTATCATGGTGTCATATTTTATTACCTAGTTTTAAGTCTTAATACAGAGGTTCTGGGATGAAAGTGTTCAGACACAATTATCTATGGAGGCCCCAGTGATGCAGCTGGAATGGTGGGATTCAGATCTTCCTGCAGACCAGTTGTACCAGTGTGCCCTGGTGACACTGGACACTGCTGCTCATGGCATGTCTGGTGACAGACTGGCCTGGATGATACAAAACACTCAGCACGATTTGCCGTGCAATTTTTTTTCTATGCTACTCAGTGATGACAATAATAATAATTGATGCTTTCCTTCTGCAGTTTGTGTCAATCATTCTTTTTCCCCCTGTACCCTTTGTTTTCCTTCCTCTTTCAGTCTCCTGTAGTGTGAAGACCTTTCTACCACGTTTTACTGCAGGAGTACAGCAAGTCAGTCCAATGCATCCCTCATCACCAAATCAGTGGTAAGTCTCCTAGAATCAGTGATCTTTCAGTTTTGAACAAAGTTTTAAAATATTTAGTCTGAAGCTTCACCCAACACTTGTGCCACATTGTGTTGTCAGTCAGAGTTAGAAGTAGAGCAATCCACTGATGTAAATAATTTGAAAGTAAACTGACAATTTCTGTCTGTTTGGATTTCTTTTGTTTTCCTACCCATGAATCATTCAGGAACTGACTGAATATTCTCAGAGCACACCTCATTTTTTCTCAGACAGTATTTTTTTGCAAGCTTCTCTTTCTGCCTTCTGCTCAGAGGTGCCTCAGTACCATTTGGTGTGGTTTCAGTGAAAAAGTGGAAACGATTGGATCACATAACTTTCCTTCTCTCTCCTCTAAAACTATGCTTACAAAGGGGATTCTCTGCCAGTGATTTTGAGTAGCTTATCAAGAGACTCATCTAATCTAAAAACTCTCCAGTGAGAGGGATTTTATATTGCTGCTGTCTGAGAAGAACTGATGCTCAAAATCCATGTTTGGTTGTTTTATTTACATCTGTCTGGCAGCCCACTGAAGGAAATGTATTTGGGTGTAATTCTTCAGCCATTTTTGGATCCAAAATAAGACCTTAGACAAAGGAAAATGCACTTTTTTGGGGCTCATGAACATAAATAGTCTCTGTCATAAGAAAATGAGCTTTCTTTACTTGTTCCTGTCCCTAGTATTAAATATCAGCTATGAAATGAACAAGGTTCCAGTCAAAGACTAATCTGAGGTGAAACCCAGTGTCAGACCATCTCCATCACTTAAAATATTCAGAATAAACCAAGCTTGTCTGTGGCCATGGGGCAGTAAAATCTGTACTATGATCAGCTTGACTAAAAGATGACTTTTATATTAACTCCAGAAGTACAAGTTTTGCATTTATGTCTTCTATGTGCGTTTCAGATGCCATGGCTGGGATTAGATTTGAGGGTTGTTTTCTTTTTTCTTTTCATAAAAATCCATGCTTTCTGGTCAATGAGATAAAGCAAATTGACACAAAATAAAAGCTAATTAAATAATGTGATTATAAATTGTTCATCCTCAGGGAATAGATTATTAAAAATGAAAATAAATTATGTCAAGATGCAGTCTGAATAATAATAATAAATTATTGTATCTTTTGGCTGCCAGTAGCCAGCTACCAGCTGAGTCAAGATGCACTCATCTCCTGCCCATTGCCTTTGAACAGCAGTTATGGATTAAGTCTGACAGTGTGAAAATAAATGGGAGGGTGTAGCTGAAGCCAAGCATTTATCAGTCCCGGTTGTACTCCATGCAAGGTAAGTCTGATACAATGTAATAAGATAATAAAAAGCTTAACACTGTCTTCAGGATGTCAAAATATGGATTTATGCCCTGTATCAATGCTACTAGTCTTAACCTGATGAATTTTAAGCTATTTCAGGTCTTGGGCTTAGCATCCATAAGTCAAGGGTGCAGTAGGAATTATTTTCAGGTACCAAACTGAATACCTGTGCATACATATGGCAAGGGTATTCGAAACTGCTAGTTATCATAAAATGGAGGGAAGAACCAGAGAAAGCATTGGGTTAACAGGACTTCTCTCTCATTATAGGTCATACTGTGCTTTGCAATCTCCAAATGATTTGTTTCCAGAAGTTTAGGAATTAAACCTGTGAATCCAGGAAGAGAGAGACCCACAATAAAGTAAAAGAACGTTTCCTTACCTTTTCTTTTTGCTCTTTTGAAATTGGAGATGTCTGTCATGAACTCTCTTTTCTCTGTTCTTCACTAGATTTAAAATGAGGAAACAGGATGCCATCATCAACAAGGTCATTGTCATTTAATATCCTGGTAACATCCCACCGTGTGGGTTTGGTGACTTTTTGTTGAAGAACCCAATGAATTTTCACAGCAAAGCACATGTGGGGCTCTCTGCTGCCAGTAACACTTCTCTCCAATGAGAAAAAATTAAACAATTGCAAGTGGGTTTTATGCCTGTGTGTAATAAATACTATCAAGATATCAATCATGAGTTAAGGTAACCTTTTTGACTACATAGAAAGAATCCCTGTGGTGTCTCAATGACTGTTTATCATTCTTTTCAAGAGTGATTTTGATCTGAATCGATTCTTTTCTTGTGCTACTCTATTTTTATGCCCTAGTCCATCTTTAATATACACTATAGCACTATCTGTTCTTGAGAGTGCAAGGACTTTGATAAATGTACTCCAGTCATCACTGTTTTTTCATACCAGGTATCTATTGATTCTGATAATATCAACTTTCACAACTTGCATCATTTGTTAAAATTCCTCTGGTCAGTTTTAAAGGCCATCTATGTAGGTATACAAACAATTCAGTTCTTTCTCTGTAGTTCCTTTCAGGATTCTTTGTGGCTCCTTTGATCAAGCACATCTGGTCTGTTCAGGAAGGACGTGCCCCAGTTACTCCAGCTCTTCAATGAGGTACCACAGGACTGGACCCACAGCTCTCCCAGGTCAGGCCTTTATACTGAGCACAGAGAAATGGAGTAAGTAGGTGATATTCCTGAACCAAATTTCCAGAGCAGGAGGTGATGTTTAATACAGAGAAGTCAGTAAGTTCTTTTTGTCAGAGAGGAAAGGAATGGTTTTGCCTTGATCTATTTCAGAGATGATCAAAGAACAGATTAAAAGGCCTGAAAGCTCTGTTCAGCCATCCTGCATCTGTGTGCTGTATAACAATGCTGCTGTGCTTCCCTCCTGCCCCTCTGGCATAGGTGGAGGGGTACCTTAACTTAAACCAGCTCTTTTCCCTTGTGATGTTTCCCTACATTCACATGTTTTCATAACTCCATGCCTAAAAGCTAATTGAATTTATGTGGTAGCAAGTGGGTTTATGCTAGAGGTTAAAGAGGTGTTGAATAATAGGTGCAGAACTTCCATCAAATGCAAGGGCTGCTTTCCTGACAGGGTGAAGCTCTGCTCCACACAGGCACTGGGAGAGAATGAAGGAGGCCAAGGAATAGGGAGGGTTCTCAGTGGAACAAAACAGATGCAGTTTTACTACACAGATTTTCCTGTAGTCAAACAAAAGCAGTTCAAGTCTTATGCAACAAGTATTTTACTGTTTGGAGACTATTTAAAAAATACTTTGAAATCTGCATTATAAGGAATAACGCTTAGTGGAGGGGGTCCACAGCAGTCATACTTTTAAGTTGTGTAAGAATGAGGCAACTGAGCAGCTATTCTATCTGCAAGAAATGCACCTTTCATTCAGTTCCTCTGTTCTTTGGTTGAATTACTGGTTTATTGGCCTCTTAAAATGCTGGGCCCTGACTAAAATTGCTAGAAGATGATTTTTCATTACTATTTTGTATAATAAATTGTCTGTTATAAACTAGCTTTTTATACCACCAGCCATTGTGATGATTGCTTCTCTGGAGTTTGATGTATGAGGCATGAGGCTATATTTCTAAAATCTATTTTAATCAAAGAGAATGAAAATTTTATTATTGTTAAATGCAATTTTTACTAACTTACAGAAATAGTACTAATTATTAAGGAGTTAGGTCAGGTCTTTCCACTTAGTAAAAGTGCCAATATATCTTTGTGATGTGAGAGCTGATAATTGTCTTTTCTTTATTACATTTATCCAGATGCATTTATCATTTCATCAAAACATCTCTTTTTAAAAACAATTTAAAAAAAGGAATGTCATAGACACTAATTCAGATACATCGTAACTAGAGAAAAAAATCAAAACTAATGACATCTACAACTTTTTCTTAAGTTCAACACTCTTTCCCTTTGCATTCATTGTTCAGTGGGTCAGAAAAGTTTTTCTCCCAAACAGGTGGTGATTGTTTTCACTCTTGGTGAAGAAATTTCTCCAAAAGAAGTCTATAAAGGTTTTAAGGAGACCAAAGCTCACCAAAGGTCAAGGATATTCATTGGTGAAAAATGACATTTCTGCAGAAGAGAAGTACAGGCAAACCAATATGTTTGACTTGACCACTACTGTGATAATTTGGTGCTGAATAACAAGCTTTAATTTTTTTTTTTTTTTTGCCTGAATGGAGCTATTTATGGATGGCATAGTTAGAACGAAGCTAACCAAAATATGTTACATTAACAGGTTTTTCTTTCCTCTTTTTAGCTTTGCTAAAGGAGCCAAATCTTTCTAATTCAGTTTGGGCTAACTATTTTGGTTTGAAAAACCCTGACTTTGGTTCACTGGGATTGTGGTCTAACCACTAAGCTCAGCTTGGAGACAGTCCAATTTTAAAGAATAATGAGTTAATTACATGTAGTTCTGCCTCAAATTATTACTTTAAAACAATATTTCTCAGTATGTCTATCTTCCCTGAAATTCTTTTTCCTTTCTACACAGGAGCAGAAAAGGCGAAAGTGACTGAGGTCTAATATCTCACCTGATCTCTTAATGAAAAATGGATATGGTCAAAGTTACACCTCTCCTGTTAAAAGTATGACAAAAGCTTTTGACAGGAACAGGCAAGTTAGGGAGCAGGCAGACCCAGGGGAGAGGTACGAGTTGCTGGGGCCCTGGTGACATGTGCACTTGTAAGAAATGTTATGGAGAATGTTCTCTTGTTACCTGTAAGAAATAGAGCTTGCACTGCATTTTCAGGTCACAGCTCAGAAACCTGCAACCACCTCAGAGAACCAGGAAAGATCTTAGAAGGAAAAGAGAATTTGATGAAGGATGTTGGAATGACAATCCAATCCTGTGTATTATATCCAAGGCAGCGAGGGAATGAATGCGGTGTCATATGTAATTCAGAGTAATAGTCAACATTACAGCAGGGGAATGATAAATTGGAGCTGCAGAGTATGGAGCAAGGAACAGTAGCCAACACTGAACATTGTGAAGGGATCAAAAGTGGTATGAGATAATTACCTGAACAATTTTCCAGTGAATAGAATGAACTGTTCTGCTTCTTGGGAAGTCAGATAATTTAAAGAACACCCATGAGAAAAACTCTAGTAACAACAGACTGACACTTAGACTTTTTTTGTTATTTGAACAATATTAGGCTGAACTAGCACCTCATCATTTTACTGAGCAGTGGCCTATTGTAAGTCACAGATTACAGCTCAGAGAAGAAAAGAAATACAAACAGTAGGATTTATAGAAAGCAAATAGTCATTTTGTCTATTAAGGGAGAGTCAAACTCAGTACAATGGAAGGGTGAAATCAATATGCTGTAACTCATAAATGTAAAGGCAGTATAGAAGAAACATGAGATGATTTGAAGGTGAACTCACTACAATGATAACTTTATTTTTAACACAGTACGTAGTCTAGTAGTTTCTGTAGCAAAGATGAGAAGTTCATAAAATGTAATAAAACTATCAGAAACCAGAGCATTTTTTTGGGTCACAACAAAATTTTTTTTTAAAGAAAAGCTCTCAGCCATGTATCAGATCCTTCACTGTTCTGGATTTCTGTACACTTCTGTGTGTCTTTCAGGAAGAACTGGACTATTAATAGATCCTTCATGGTTTGATAAATCATTAAAAGAAAGATTGCAATTTCTTTCGTCCCCTTCACAGGAATCCATGCAAATGTAGGTATGTAACTTTCCTTCTTAAGATTAACAATTTCAAAGATGTGGTCTGTCTGGTTATTTAATTTTTTTTACCCTGAAATGCAAACTGAACAACCACATTATGCACACTGAGGGACTTTTACTTCACATTTACTTCAGTCTGGTCCCTGGGACTAACCTCCCATTAACCGCTGGTGTTCCATCATGTAAAGTAAAGCACAGTATGTGGGCAAAGTAAGTTCATATATGTAGGTTTCTTAGTAGTTTCTTGAAGTATTAAAATAATAAAGATCTTGAGATAAGGTAATCCAAATAATGAAATAAAGGTCTTGAGATCTTAAGCTACTCAGATTTGTTGAATTTCACATTTATTCTTTATTTGAAAATATTATCTGCTGTTTATTCCCTTGAGAAGTTGACAGGTCTGAATAATCTGCTTTTAAAGGTAACATTCTAAATTATAATATCAATTTTATATTTATTGTAAATTATTACAAAATATACTCACAAAACTGTAGCTCCTTGATCTTGCCTTTGAATTTTTTATTTGCCATAAAGAGGGAGTGAGCAGCATATAAGCAAAAGGTATTTATTTCTCCCTGAAAAAGACTGCAGGGAAAACCCTGAAATGGCCTTGTCTGGGGAAAGGACCTTTAGACTGTGAAGAGCAGCACAAGACAAAGAACGAATGTGTTTGTCCCTAAGTGCAGTAAAAAGCTGAACAAGCTGAGATCAGAAGCTAATCAATGGTGGCACTTGATGTATCAGTGGCTCATGTGAAATGACGAGTTGGAGGAAAGGCCATGAAGGCACGTGACAGGTTATCTGTGAAGTGACAGAAATGGGTAAAAAAAAAAAATAAAAAAGAAGAAAAAAGGGAAAGGATACAAAGAGAGGAATAGAGAATGTGCCTTTCAGAAGCATTTCAGATGGCTGTCAGTAAACCAAACCTGGACTTGTAAACTCTGCAGAAAGATGTTGCAGATGCAAGATGAAAGGTAGGCAAAGCTGCATGGGTGAAGTATGGCCCACATGAATATAGAGCTGGGAGGTCCAAGCCCTCTGTTTTCCAGGTAAGAGACCTCTGCAAAAGGTCCACTCATGGTCTTGTCTCTGAGAATGAGAAGTTGCAGATTGCTCTGGAAGAAAAACAGAATCACAGGATATTCTGAGTTGGAAGGGACCCACAAGGATCATCAAGTCCAACTCTAAAGTGAATGACCCATACAAGGGAAAGGAAAGGTTGGCAATAGTGACCACGGATATGCCTTGGAAACATGCTGGAATATTTGGGGACAGAGAGGGCTTGCTAAGAACTCATAGCTAAGCCAGATTGCTGATGGATACCTTTTGCCACCTTCAGTTTCTCACAAGAAAGCCTGCAGCCTGAATAAAAAGTCAATAGCTCTGTCTCCCTTATTCCTTTTCCAGATTATCTCAGAGGAAACTGCTGCTCTTTAATTCCCTAAAGAACTGCCCAGGAAAATCAAGAAATGCTAAACTTAGCAAAGATAATGTTTCTGAAAGCTAATGGAGGGAGAGAAAAAAACAACCCCAAGAACAAACCAGAGTTTTTCACATGCACTGTAAAGGAAAAGGACAGAGATACGCATTTCTTATCATTGTAGGTCACTTCAGTGCTTCATCTTGATATGAATAGATCCCTCAATAGTTAACTCAGCCAAGGGAGATTTCAGATCAATCCTCCTCACTCCAGCCATGCCTTCTTCTAAATCAATAATGGCTGATGAATACCTCTGCCAAGCTCATAACACAGACACAATGGAAATCCTGCTCCTTTAGAAAGTGCCTTTGCAAGCCCTTTGGATAAAGGGTGCTTTACTGCTTCTCTGCTAAATCTCAGCAGTGAAGCTGAATTCCTGATGATGCTGCCATTCTGCAGAGGCAGCACTGCACTGGTAACCTGCACCTTTCTGCTCTTGGATGATTTAGCAAGAGCTCTTTGAATTCATTTGAAAATGAATTCAAATGAATGATCTATATAGTTTTCATCTTTAATAAAGTCTTGGGTTTTTTTTATTTATTTAGACTTCTTTCACAATAGATGCAAAGTTGTTTTTCAAAATATCACTCTGATAATTGGATACTTTTTTTTAAAGTGTAAAGTTCTGTAAGCCATGCAAGTTATTTGAATTAAAATTGAGTTAGGGTTTCATTGTCTGCAAAAACTAGACAAAATTAAAAAGTTGGAAATATCAGATGTATCTTGTGGTTCACATTCACAAAGCAAATCCATTGATTGCACTGAAGCACTAAAAGAAGAATCACTTTTGTTAACTTGAAAGCTAGAATGCACTTTTTTGAGAATTCAATCCTTTTTGATGTACATACTCCCAGTAAATTTATGCCTGATTCTAATCTACAGTAGCATTGTCCATAATTAAAAATATTTTACAAGATGCTCTTTCAAAAATCCCCAGTAATTAATAATAAATATCTCTTTTCAACAGCACATGAATCTACAATAATAAAATTAAACTGAAGTTACAAGCATAGCGCTCCAGCCTATGCAAACAGACTTGGCAGTTCTAAGTACAGATTTATGTCTGGAAGGATGCATTCTCCTTGAAGCTGTTTGTGCAACCTACTTATCAGAAGAAAGAGATTTCCTGGAGATTTCCTTTAATTAGATGGAACAAGCCATTAGTAAAACAAGCAACCAAAACCATAAGCATATAAGATAGCATAGTTTATTAAAAATCAGTTATTAAAATATATATCATAAAATTCAAGAAGATGTGGCCAGGTTCAGTGGGAGCTGTTTCTCTGTGGACAGTAATATTTCTGAGAGTCTAGGAAGAGAAAATTTAGCAGTCTGCCTGGAAAGATTATGAGAGGAGAGGAAATACATTATCCATGCTAATGTGGTTTATGTCCCTCCTCTTTCCAGTTTCTGAAAGTCTCTGCTTATTCCTGGGGCAGTTAGCAGTCATCATCACTGTCAATTATATTTTTTCACTAAGTCATGAAGACAATGCAATGTCATTTCCAAAAATTCTGAATCAGATGAATTCCAAAGTTTGAAATGCAGCTATTTTCCTGTGACTGTTTCCAGCCACGGCCTGGAGTGATTTGAGCATGAACCACGAGGTCTCTTCCAGGGGATTACACGAGGCAGTGGATGTGTTCCTCCTATGATCCATAATAAGAATTGTGTGACTCATTCCTCTCACACCAGGCTGAAATGTACCCCTACGGTTCTGCACTGTGATTATTGACTTGAATGAAGCTTTGTGCAATAAGATTTAAATTGTAATGAGTCATTATGTCAACCATTTTTGCTGGTATTTTACATAGTAAGCCTGCATAGAGTGCAGTGTCCTACTGCAGAAAATCCCAGCAAGTGTGGGAAGTTGACAGTGGATAAGTATAAAAAAATACCTACCATGAAAACTTCTCACAAAATCTTAGCATGACCATAGTTTCAAAAGGATTTGTCCTTATTTCAGCGGTTATCATCAGTTCAAGATTCAGTCCTGAATCCATCACATTTAGATGTATGCCCTGATTTGCAAGTAGTGGGCTGAGACAGTCTTCTTTATATGGGCTTGAGGTGAATGATATCAAAGTATTATTTTTCAAGATTGTTTAAACATTCAGCCATGCACACTCACAGAGAGAGCTGTTTTCTAATAATCCTTTTATCAGTCTGAAGCTGAAACAACTTTCTTTCTTGCAAGGATCTGTTATAGAGAGTTTCTTATTAATAACTAGATGCTGACATTGATTTCATTAAAAAATAAGCACAGTCCCGAAGTGCTTTTGATTTATTTTTTTTAATTGCATAACATGTAGAGTATAAACACAAACTGCTTTGCTCAGAACCATACCTCTTTAATTGCTTGATTTAAAAGGATTTCTGGATCAACAGTTTCTCTCATTTTTTGGTACACGTTGGTGACATGTTACCAACGTACCTCTGAAACTGCTAAAGCTCGCTGGGGCTGAAAGTGATGTGGAAAAATTCTTTTTTGTGCCTTGTAAAGAGTGTTCAAAACCACTAATAAACCCATTGTTTTACAGTACCAAAGCAATGGCTCTTCTGTGCAAAATCAGTTGTAGATAAATAGCTTTGTGTCTTACAATGAAGTAAAGGAATAAGTTTGTCTTGAAATACCATTTTACATCCAGTGACTCTAATAGACAAATTTTGTTAATCTGCACCAAAAGGTAAACTGATCCTAAGCCCAGAGTGTGGCTCTTTCACACAGCTTTTAAAGGCAGAGGTTAACAAAACTCTTCAAACACAGACTCCAAACATTCTTCTCTATGTGATTTCACATCAGTCTATAGAGAACTATTCTCTGGCCTATATTCTCATGTTCCCTCTTTAAATATCCACAGGAAGTATGAACACACTTCTCTCCTATTCTCTTCTCCTCTGAGAATTTAATAACAGCAATTAAATTACTTAATACTATAAGAAAGTAGGTTGGGGAAGTGGGAGAAGGATGAAAAGATTGATAAAGACAAAGGAAAGAGAGCTGAAGCTTAAACATTCTTGTAGTACATCACAGTAGCTCTTACGAATCTTTATTTTCACTCTTCTCTTAAAAATGTGTTTACAAGGCAGGCACTGGAGGCTGTAATTGAAAGCCAAAGAACTGGCAAATATCAATATCTAATAGCTGGTGTCCTTCTCCCTTTTCTCCCCTAATGCATATTTCCTGTGAAATAGTGTCAATGAACAAAAGACCACAACACCAGCTTCTTATTTCCACAACTGCTCTTTAGATGTACCTTTTCTCATCCTCACAGAAATCTGTTATGTATTTCAGAATTGGCTGGTTTGTCTTTTTTTGCTGGCAGCCTCTTCCCGCTCTCGTTAGTACATGAAAGTCTAATTGTGCTGGGCATCTCTGTCCTGGCAAGCGACTTTGAAATGACAGCTGAAATGGCATTAGACATCATTGATTCTACTTCTGCATGTAAGTTTTTCTCAGGTGAATGATGTACCCTGCTCCTTACCTGAAAATATTCTGTATTGCTTTTAAGCCTTCTGCATTGTGACATCAATTAAGGTATATAAAATATATTCTTACAACCAATGAAAAGTCAGTGAGAAAATCCATGTGAAATTTATAGATATTAATACAGAAGAAACAAACAATTAATTAATATCCAATCCAGCGATTCAATATCCAACTTGTTACCTCTCTTTATTTTTATATCTGTATCTTAATTCAGGAGCAGGCAGGGAATATATCCATATGTTTTACTTCTTTTGTAGAATCAGCTTAAAGGAAAAAAAAAGAAAACCATCAAAATATAGGATTGCAGACTTGTCATTTTTTTTTCCTGAGAGGATCATAAATTATTTACATTTTCTTCATCTTCAGAATGCCCAGATGAATGCTCTGAGATATTCAAAGGCTAGAAGCTAAAAGATTATACAGGTGATTCAATAATTCTTGGCAACAACTGAAATAAAAATCATGTTTTATTTTTTAAAATATTTTAAGTATGAGGAAATAATTTTTCTCTCTTAATTTTCCTCTGTATCAACAAATGATTTAAGACACATTGGTGTTAAATGAAAGGACATAACCATAGCGGAAATGCAAATGCAACTTTGATGAGTCCATTTTTTGTTTCCTTGGAACTACTTTTTTTGCTTTTTCCACTTTTTTTATACTTGAAAAAGCAATATTCCTCATGTGAACCCTGGTAATTAAGTCTTGCATTCATATTTTTTCTATTATGACTGTTCTTAGTGCTTATTTAAGAACTTTGTTTGCAAAGTTGAATACCCAAGGTTCCTTTTCAACACTTGTATTGATTTTCTTTTGTCTTTTAACAAATAGAAAGCAACCTGTACTCAACATGGGAAAAAATAGCAAGCAGGCAGTGCTCAAATAGCAAAATCAACATTCTTATTCTTCTTGTAATGAATACTGTGAGCAAGCCAAGATCCAGCTGTACCCCAATAGAAAAGCCAGGGCCTTTATTTCTAGAGTATAAATGATATCACTAGGTGGGAGGGGTTCCTAAAAATTAATAAATACATTCAAATGGAAACTCTTTGGGTTTTTCAGGATGCAGAAATTACTTGAATTCAGGTATCTGTCAAAAAATTGGCTGGAAATATGTTAATCCAGCAATGCATGGAAAATTAATCTTGATTATAAATTAGCATTGTCACTTCAGTCCAGACACTGGAGATATGAATATGCATCTCAACCCTCTGTGCATGACCTGGCAGGAATACAGGCAGCAGTTTATGCCAGTGTTTTGTGTGTCCACCTTTGGGAGTTCACTGGGGTGTAAAGTTGTGTGAAATTAGTCCAGACTGGCTGATTTGGGGGTATGGACAGGAAAGTACCAGAAGAGAGGGTAAGTATATATTGAGAGAGAATATTTTTTAGCCTGGAGAAAAGGAGGCTCAGGGGTGATCTTATCACTCTCCACAAGTACCAGACAGGAGGTTGAAGCCAGGAGGGGGTCGGGCTCTTCTCCCAGGCAGCCAGTGACAGGATGAGAGGACACGGCCTCAGTCTGAGCCAGCAGAGGTTCAGGCTGGACATTAAGGGAAATGTCTTCACAGAAAGGGCTGTCAAGCATTGGAAAAGGCTGCCCAGGCAGTTGGTGAAGTCATCATCCCTGGAGGTGTTTAAGAAAAGACTGGACGTGGCATTTAGTGCCACAGTCTGGTTGACAAGGTGGTGTTAGGTCAAAGGTTGGACTTGATGATCTCTGAGGTCTTTTCCAACCTAATTGATTCTGTGATTCTGTGAAAACCTTCCAAGGTCTGATAAGCTCTGGAGACTGACTGCCTGGTTGAACCTGCAAAAATGGATAAAGCACCATGTCTGCTGAATTTGTTCAAAGCCCCCAGTGCACAGTAGCATTAAAAATGGGTCATAGAAATCAGGCCACATCCAAGAAGATGCTGGCTGCTGTATTCAAACACAGAGACCAATGTAATTCATACACTCTTGAGCCTCTTCCACACTGACCTAGAAGCTTCTGATGTCACCGTGGCTCTTCATGTGGCTGGTGTCATGCAGACATGTGTATGAGTTTGGGGGACTACATGAGTATATAGTTATCTGTAATTAAGAAGACTGGATTCTAGTAGTAATACCAGCTTAATAAATAGCAAGTTTCATAAATATTAGTTTTGATCGGTGTCTCTCCTATATTGATCCTCTACGAGGAAAAAGGGAATTTATAATACTTCAACAGGTTTTTCTACTTGGAAAAGTCAAAGGATGAACCACTGTTCTGCTAATGTGGTTGCAGAAAAGCACCCTCTCACTGAGGTAACTTTATTTCCTGACCATGCCCATCCATTAGCCTCTACCAGCAATAAACACCCATGATTTTGTTTTACTGTGAGCTTTATGAGCCTTCAGTTCATGTTAAGTTTAAAAGGGTCATATTCTTTTGTGTTTTTACAATGCAAAGGATTCTGATTTGGTTTTGTTTGTTTTTTTTCTCCCTCTTTTAAATCTTAGCTTGAATCAGAAGAAGGCTGGATCATCACTAGATATAATGCATTATCCTTAACCCCATGAAGCAATTTCTCTTTCACAATTTTGCTAGTTCAGGCATTCTAGCTTTTAGTTTAATTGAGTTTGTTGATAAATCTGTCATGACATGCTTTCTATATATGATCTTTCTATTAAAAAAATATTTCTACAGAATAAAATTGATTCCATGAATAAGATTAAAAGAAGGCTTGTGCATTGTTTAATCACACATTCAATTGGTTTACAATAAGCAGTAGGAATGACTTAGATTGACCCTCTGCTCATTTATGACTTTTCCATTAACATTTGCAAAGTAGGCAATGAGAAAAAACATATGTTGAAATCACACAGTTCAGCAAATATTTTCGTTAAATATTACCAACTACTTTCATTGTTGAAATGGAATATTCTTATTTAATCAATGAATCCAGTAAATAAACGCACTCTTGCCTGCAGTGTCTTTTGTATTAGAGTTTCCGTTTCTACACTTATCCCCAAGGCCAGGAAAGAGCATGACTTTATGTTGCCAATGTGTTGTGTTTCATCAGGTTGTGTCCTGGTATATACATGTCACTTTAGATCTAAGCAGATGTGACAGAAGGTAACAGACTACACTGTGCTGCTGCAATGTCAGCCCATGCACCACAAAGATTAGAAAAAGCAGCGCAGTAAGTGCTGTGACTGGGAAGCAGAAAACAAACATAGTAACATCTAATTTTCTGACAGGAAGTCAAATAAATGGAGTCAAATAAATGCTCCTTCATTGCAAAGAAAAAACAAAACAAAACAAAAAAAAAAAAAAACAAAAACCCCAACCCTGTTACTATCATGGGAATAATAATGGTTTGCTATTATTTTTGTTTTGGCAGCAAGCAATTATCACCTGCAACAGGACTGAGGCAGACAGCAAGTACATTGTACATACAGTAGAAAGGGAACAGTGACTAGGTGTTACTGCATTTAACACATTTTACTACTGCTTGCAGTTTTATGGATTTCAGCATTGGAATCAATTTTTTCTTACTGAATTCTGATTGCAATATACTTTATTTATGTATTTTCAAATGAGAATACTATTGGCTTCCTTTTGCATATTTCTTGACAATATGACTGCTTTGGTTATTGCAGTGTTACGTTTCATGCCTCTTTGACCACAAAACAAGATGTTTCATTTACTTAAAGCTTTTTTGATGTTATTGTACTGAGAAAATTTACTTCAGTAGCCCTAAAAGCAATTCCAGGAATAGGACTTGATCCAGTGCTCAATTATCTGTCTACATTCCATCAAACATCTGTAGTGAGGCTAAACAAAATATAAGGACACACGGGGCTTAGATCAGCCAGGAAATGTTATCTTGGAATTGACTTTTTCTCCCCTAATATAACAAAAACTAATGGCAGCAAGTCTCTTGGCTGTGTGAAAGCCAGGCTCACCTTCATGATTGCCAAACTGTTTTACAAACTCAATTATCAGTCATTTTAATTTCACTATATTTCACAAAAAATGCAGAGGAGGACTCACATCTCAGACGAGGATGCAATACCAGTGTGGTCATGCAGAACAACTTTGTCCTTAAAAGTTATTAGAGCCAGTCAGTGGGAGAAGGGAAATAAAATCAGGTCATCTTAATTCAAAGCTCTATTTTATTTTCATTGTCATTTGGCTTTTTGCAATCATCAGCCTTATCCAACCATCATACTTGGATTATCTCTCTCACTTGATAGTTAAGTTTTTGCAAACATGGGAAAGTTTACCTTTGGAAGTTTTTAACTTGCTAGCTGCTCAAAATTTTTATGTAGAGTTTTTCATTGTCCTTTTGATATAGAGTAATTTGGAAAAAGATATATAAATGTAGAAAAAGAAAATACAGACTTACCATACATTTAGTGTTATCAAATGAAGGACCAAATGTTGAAATTAGTATGAAAGAAGAGGCATTCAGTTACGAATATGGTGACTGTGGCCACTTCAACATGCTCTGTATTTATGACAATTCCTAAGAAACATTTAGCACAGCCTAAAATTAAATGGAAGATTATCTTTTGACAGGAACAGTTCAGCTAGGTGTGTCCACTTGCATCTGTAAGCAGACTAATGCATGTGACAGCACAAGAGGCAGGGAGAGAGAGCACAAGTGCCTGGATAAGTGGAAATGCAGTGAATAACCTTAAGGATTAAAGTGCATCAGATCCTTATAGCAAATGACACAGGCCTGCTGCCAGTTACGGGAAAAATACCTCTGTTCCTTTCATGAACTAGCTCTCTCACCAAGGTTTCAAGGACAAAATGAAGAGGGTTTGTTGTTTGGTTTGATTTTTTTTTTGCCTTCAGGTTTCAGAGTATTGGCATGAAGAAAATCCAGGCTGCAGGGGTTTTTGACCTGCTGTTGTTTTGGTGCATGATAAACTCCAACACCCTAATCCCTCCTCGGAGTACATAATAATAGGTGATAGACCTGAAATAAAAGCCCATGTTAAGCAAAAGGGTTCACAAGTTTGTTGGTTTAGTGTAGATTTGGAGGGTGTGGGGGGGCAAAGAAAATCAGACAGGATGACCTAAGCAATATGAACAAATAGATAGCTTGTAAAAAACAATGTGAGAGAATTTTTAAAAAGAAAAAAGAGACTGAAATTAAACAACTCTTGATGTTTGCTTCACCAATACAGAAATCTGTGCTGTTATTCATAAATATTACAGGGGAAGCTGCAAACCTAATAAGGTTATTTCTTCCTAGCTGAAGGAATTTGTGACATGCTTTGCCCCCTTCTCCCCAGACATAAAACTCTTTCTGGATAAAAGAAGTCAAACTTGTAACATTGCAATGGCTCTGGGATTTTTTAAAAATAACTTTTTAACATATATGTCCATCCACTGGAGCTTCTTTTGCCTTTTTTTTCAGCAGATTTACAATGGCTTGGTTTCATTTTTGGGGAAGATATTATCCAGGCCTCGAGACAAACGTTCAAAGCTGAGGTTTTGATCATTTAAACATCAATACAACTGGCTACACAGAAACTATTCAGAATGCTTTCACAGGGTTGGCTGGAAACAAAGATAAATATTTTTCACAGTTTTGCTATCCATTAAAACTCTTGCCTCCCAAAGGTAAGCTCATGCTTTTGTGCTTGTCCTGTCCCAAACAGATCTGGTTCTTGTCAGCCTCAAAAAGTAACCAAGAATGTCTCCCCTGATCCCAGTTATGTGGTTGCAGATGTTATGGTTTGCCATGGGTAAAAATCGTGAGTAACTGGAAGCCTTCATCGGCAATCGCATGACCTGAGAGAAGCGATTCAAGCCTCGCCCAGTCCCCGCAGAGGCATCGTGGCTGCCTTAATTCTTCCGTACTGGTGTTTGCATTATTCATGCACGTGGTTTAATTGAGGCAGCAGAAGTGAAGAGACGAAGAAGGGTTCTTTTCCGCTTGTGTCCAGATGATTTTATTACTGGAGTTGCAGACAGGGAGCGGATAAAAGACGGCCTGAGGCTGGCGGGAGCCAGCTGTTGTGCCAGGGCGGGAGTCAGGACAGAGCCAATGGCTCCGGAGGACTGGAATGACTGACGGGGCATTGGCCAGTCCCGCGGCTGCCCGCACACAGCAGAGCAACCAGTGGGCTGCCCTTTCGGGTGGGGACCGCCCCTCCGCTGTGGCCAGAGTGCAGAGCGGCCCCGCGGCCGCCCAGGGTGTGCCGTCACCGGCCGTATCGGCGTGGCAGGGGAGGAGCCGGCCCTGCCAGTCCAGCGGCTCTGGGAGGAGCTCCTTCATGGAAGGCATTGAGAAGAAGCTGTGACGAGGCCCCGGACCCCCCCACCGGCACACGGGCCGCAAGGTCCAGCCCCTGCGGTCCAGTGGGGTGGGGCCAGGCTGGACCGTCGGCTACCCCAGAGGCACTGCAACAATGGTTGATAATCTTAATGTAAAAATGTAGTTTATGAAGTTCATGAGAGAGAAATACCTCATTTTTTCTCCCTAAATATGAGGCCACTAGCCTTGCTTGCTTAACCATGGTAAACTATAACTTTGTGTGGGACAAAGTTATTAACTGACCCTATTTAAAGTTTGGGTAAGTAACAATCAGGTCTGTGCATCTCTAAGACCAATCCCAATCAGATGTTTCATTACGTGCAATATATTCTGCATTTAATGCAAAAATCCAAGAGCTTCAGCAAATATGATGGGCAATAGTCCTAAAGAGATCGTTTTCTTTGTTCCTTGATTTCACTTAGCAAAGACAGAGAAACCAGAATAGGGACATTCATTCAGCATTTCCTTCTCTCATGTAAGTGGTCCGAATTTCTCCATTTCTAAAATCAGGAGATAAAAAATGGAACAAGCTCTGCAAATTTATTATCTGATATTTGATGCTTGTCCACAGAATGTCACTGTACATCCATCCTTGTTTCCTCCATTAATTTAATAATGTCCATGACAGCTCCAGGGCACCAGGTAACAGAAGCCTAATGAAAACAGCTCCAAACAATTTCACTCACTTATTGTCTCCTGACAAATCCAAACAGCCTTTGAGCCCAACTGGAGCTCATCCTGGTCTTTCAAGTTAATAAGAAAGTAGTCACTGGTATTTATACATATGTATGTGTGTGTATATATATATATATATATATAATCTCATCTACATATACGTGTATACATTTTATATAAATTCTACCATTAAAAAAAAAAATATTAACACATTAAGTGACCAAGTGTCACTGTGGTACCAGGAGCATTAGATTTAATTAGGTAGCAAAAATAGAAACTGAAATCTGTTAATAGCTTCCAAAGCTGATCATAATTGGCTTATGAGTTGGAGATCAAGGAAAAATAATAATTTCAGGTATCAGTTTAGCCAAACACTGAATAAATTATTCAAAATAACTTTGAGAATCAAATAATTAGACAAATAATATGTAA
Source organism: Climacteris rufus (assembly GCA_013398175.1). Lineage (NCBI taxonomy): Eukaryota > Metazoa > Chordata > Aves > Passeriformes > Climacteridae > Climacteris > Climacteris rufus. Next base: position 1,749,659 of record VZRZ01001998.1, read on the forward strand.
AGTCAATAAAGTGTGACCATCAACAAAAGACAAATGTATGAACAATGGAATAGTATTATCTTCTACTTAGCTACAGAGAGTTCCTGTGTATCCATCAGATTAATCGTTTATTCCAGTTATTACAATCATTCAAATGTATGAGAAAGCAAACCATTGATTTACTGCTGTCAAGGGGTACTTAGTGCAGCAGTTTAAACAAAGCATGGTTGTCTCCATATATAATTCATGTTTATTATAAATGTAAAGGAGAAGGAAAATGCTACAAGAGCATGTGTAGGCTCAACTATCTAAATTTCTGTTGCTTTCTGAATGTAATAAATACAATGTTTACCTGCAGAAATAACCATACAGAAATTTCCTGCACTGAATAGATAATTTCCAAAGGGAGAGACAGTGTTATTAAAAGCATTCTCTAAATGCTGATTGCTTCATTCTAAACTAAATCATATCATTTAATATTTAAAAACTGTCTGGATTTGCTGCTTTGTTCTTAATATTCTTGACACATTTGCCTCACAAATCTGCAAATGGATCTAAAATGTGTCCTGGATTATTTTTTTGCTGGGATAGCCCCGATTTAGAGAATGTACGATGGTGTAATCTTTCCCCCTCTCTCAGAACCCTGCTCTTGCCTTATTGAGCTGGTTGAAATTCAACGAGTGTTCAGATATAAAAAGGGTGTTCAGACCCTGTCACTCTCACAGACCCAGCTGCAAGGCTGAGTTATATTTTGGTTTTAGGCTAGTAATATATCAGTGGTTATGTTAAGTCTTCTTTAGAATTTTAAACTTGTGGTTTGCTCCATTTCATTAGCTGGTGGTTTTTTCTTCCCTTTCCCAGCTGTGAGCACCATGTCATAGCAATGAGCTCTCTCTCCTGCCAGCAGTCTGTAATGCCTTCACTGGATGGTCCACACTACTCTCTTAGCCTAATATAAAGGACAAAATCACTTGGGTTTGTTCTTCAATTACATATTCACCATGCAACTCTGACTTAGGAAAATTGAAGTTCTAGGTATATGTTTCCAATTAGAATACTATTCCAATTACTAACCTGAAATCAGAATCCTACTGTGCAGTATCCTATTATAAAATGTATCCAAAGAAAGCAACACAGGACAATGCATAGTCCTCTTTTCTTAGTGATTTCAGGAAAATAACAGGCCCAGAACACCATGCTAGTCAGACATTGCATATCAGAGTGAAAGAGAGCATGGGTAAGTCCCTTGAAGGCATAATAATGATAGTGTTTGTTAGTCACTATTTTCATTTCAAACTACTCAACAGCTATTTAAAAAATAACTTTACAACCAAGAAGAACTTGGAAATAGCACAGTACTGCAGTGTATTTACAGATGCTGTCACATCAAGTCTGTATAATGAAAATGGACTCCCAAAATAAATAATTTCAACTTCCTAAAACTCAAAACCCCATTTAGACCATAGAGAACAATTTACCAGAAATCCCAAATATTTTGGATACCGGAAGTGATCAATCATCATCTATCCACCTTTGTATATAGGCTGCATGCTTTTAGAGAAATAGTTGATGTGCTAATTCTTGTCTGTTTCTCTGCCTGCAAGGTCTTGACAAAATAATAATTCTGATCTTGAAATAAATAAGGTTTGAACTTCTCTTATGCTTTATTATAATTTTTAGCAGATTAGACTTAGTAAGAGTCTTAGCATTTAAAATCTTAAAATACAGTCTTTAAGTAAGCATGTCTTTGCTGACCTGTCACCTTTAAGTTATTTGCAGGGAACTTTGATTAAGTAGCATTAACTAAGACTTCTCCCTAAATGATTTGAAAAATGTAACTTTAAATAGGTCATTAAAAAAAAAAAAAAAAAACAACTTTCTGAGCTACTTTCTTCATCTCTCCCCTACAGATTGTCTTAATAGGTAAAGCACTGTCTGCATTTGCTGGAGGTTGCAGCCTTTGCTGGCAACAAAGTCAGTGTGTTCAGCTAGACAGATTCCTACAGAGACCTCAGAGCTTTCATGTGGGACCTCTGTCTCCTGGAAATGATATTGTATTTTACACAAGAAAAGGCACCTTCCTCACTCCAGCTCTTACAATCACTGAAAAATGTTGAGTTCTGCAGAACACACAACTCTGCAATCCTATTTAATCAGTGACTGAGGCAGCCCTCCTCAGCTATGGATTGTGCTGAAAGATTTTACATTACTTTTATCAGTTTTTGCTTGCCTCTAAGAACATCCTGTTATATCAAAAAATTATTTGTGAATCTTGGAAAATATTTATTTTTCTGTATGAGCAACCCAAAACTTCATTCTTGTGTTTTCCCCTTGTGGTTGGGGTGAATAGCTGGTTCTAATAATTACAATGATAATGTTTTTCAAGAGCTTATGTTTCCCAAGCTCTCTGACAATTTGCAAACACAGAGCATTATTCTTACACCCACCATGTAAAATAAATCTGAAAACCTGGCCTGGTCAGCCTGTGAAGTACATCAGTACATCTGCTTTGAATGCTGTTTTCCAACACGGTAAGAAAAGCTCAGGAACAGAGTAGCATATTTATGTTCTCACATTCTCATTTTTGACAAAGAAATGCAAAAATAGATCTCTCACACCTTTTTTCTTTTATTTATTTTTTTTTAATTGCAGAGAAAACCTGGGCTAAATATTTGAGCTTCTGTTATTCTTGTCAAGTTATTTTCAACAGTCAGTCACCACTGACAGACAACAGTCACCACTAAAGTGAGCAGATATTTATGGAGGCTTTTAAAGTTCTGTCTAAAATCAGGCCCCTGCTCTGATGAACTGGTGACCTAGAATTGAAAGGCTTTTGTGATATTGGTAACTCCCTTAGGCCCAGGATCTCCTGAGAAATACCTGGTAGCAAGGGAAGCCTGAGTGAAACACAGTTTCATTAACAAATACATTTCTCTTACCTTTGAGAACTGCATATACAGCTAAAATTTGCCATTTCAGTTTACAGGGCTGGTATATCACATTCATTCTGTTAGGTCATGCATTGGGAAGTAACCTACAGCAAAAATAAAGCAAGTAGACATATTTACCTACCAATAAAGACACCCTCCTTCCTGGAATATTTCCAGCTGACCTTTCTGGTCTCGTTAACTCAAGAAGGGGATGTTACTGAGATTGTTTTAGATGCAATCATTGCTTAAACATGACATTTAGGAATTGTGTAGAGGTGAGACACAGTAAGGCACCTTTTACCAATCAGTGAACAGTGCCTTACATTTCTTCCCATGCTCCTTATCCTCAGCTGTTCCTAAAGGTTCCTTGTACATCAGAACCTCTGTAGAGGTTGCACCAAATTTTCAGGCTGTAGGAAGTTTGAGCTGTTAAGTAGACTAGCTAATAAAATCTAAACACTTATAGTCAAATCTTATTCCTGATGCTGCTAAATGGGAACTTACAGCTTAGCATAATAGGCAATTTAGCATACAAATGTGCCCCATAAAAGCAGGATGTTGGCAGTGCAAAACTATAAGTGTTAACCTTTGGGCAAGCTGTTACAAATGTGCTACAGGCTCTTGCAATTTTAATGAACTTGTTTGCACACATGAAGTTTATATTGTACTAAACACTAGGATACACACACCCCATAAGAGGAACACCTTCAAAAATTCAGAAGTGGAAGTTCATCATGTTCTACTTATCTGTCATCAGAGGTTTATAGCAGCAGTCAAGGAAAATGGCCTTTTTGCCCTCAGAAATGTGACGGAGAAACAATACATGACACTCCTAACAGTGTTAGAGAATATAGGAAATATTTTATAACTACAAGAGTTTGTAGTCAAGACTTATATTCTGGACAAGTACAGAGGATAATGAATGTGATTTTCCTGAGTCATCATTTCATTATTTTTTTGATAAGTTGCTGGAAAGGCACAGGTTGTTGAAAATGTGAGAAATCTATAGCAATTTCAGACCTAAATCAGGGCTAATAGATATCTTATGAACTAGTAGGCACCTGTGACCTTTTGTTGTAAGCAATTTGGGTTTGACGAATCAATGTCTAAGCATCCTCACAATCAAATAATCCTGCAGAGCAACCAAATGAAGTTGCTCCATTTCATAGAAGCACTTGTTAAAAAAACACACATTTTCAAGCAGCTTTCTAGCCATGAACACAACACTCAATCCAGCCTTGGTGGTGAGCATGTTTTCGGTCCAAGTCTCTCACTTTTTTTTGGCTTTGGAAGGCCACTTCATTCCAAAGCAGAATTATTCAGAGCTACTCTTTCAAGCTAAATGTGTGAAAGATGAATCAATAAAAAAAAAGTTTCAGTCTCATCTGACTCCACTGCCAAATTTTCTTCACCTTACACCCTATGATTGCCTCAGCAAAATATCAGGCTTTCAGTTTGCATTCACACAGTTTAACAACATGTCTACTGAAACATGGATAACCAAGAACCTGCTTGCTTATTTCTTCATGTAAAGAAAAGGAATTTAAAGAAATTTCTTTTTAATTGGCTATGAGGTTCTTTTAGTTTGGTTAACAACCTTAACTGCCAACAAAGCATGGAACAAGATTGTAAAGAGAATTCATGCAGAGACAAAAAAGTATTTATCAGGTATTTCTTGGCTCTCTAACAACTCATTTGCTTCTTTATTGTGAATATATGTATCTGTGCACATAGGTAACAATCTGAGACTCATTAAAATATAAGACAAGAGGAAAATGCAAATTTTCATAATAACGTGCATTATTTTAAAGGCCTAAAAATTATACATATGCATTAAATGAAAAGTTAAAACATTAAAGGGATTAAAAGAGAGAAAATATAGGGAATTTTTCATTTTTAGACATACAGTGTGTGAGAAAAATTTCTCTAATATTATCCTTCAATATGCAGTGTAGTGTACTCAATATCCAAAAATATCCAAAATATCAAAATATTCCACTTCATTCTTACTTATATACAAGCTCAGAACCAGAGTTTCATATACAGTGTAAACTGAAAATCAGAGGTTCATTAATTTAAAAATTAATCTTCACTCATAAAAAAATTATTTCATAGTAGAATGATTAAACTGAATTAATAGAATTAATAGAATTGTACCTTACAGACACAGGTCTAAAGGATCATTTTAGGTTTGACTTTAAGAACAGAACTACACCTGCATGGTTACTTGCTTTTGTTGCTCTGTGTTATTACTTTTGTTGCTCTATTTTGTCATTTTACATGCTGTAAAATATGTCCTTGACATTAATTTTCTGTAGAAAACAACTAGGAAAATTATTTGCATAACTGTAAAAACAAGACCCCTTCAATTCATTATTATTGAAAAATATTCATGTTCATTTTAACTTGGCCTATAAAATGCACCATTCAGTGCTTTCCAGTTTGAATTTCTGAGTTTAACTTAATCAAGTCTAATGGTGCAAAGGTGGTTATCTGTCTTCTTCTAAGTTCAAGAATGTAATAAAACTGGTTACATTAGGAAGACAATTTATTATCTGTACAGTGGCAGAAAAAGGTAAAGAAAAGGTAATTTATGGTGGGGCCTTTCGTGCTTAATGTATTAGTTGCAGCAGAGGTTAAAACTTTCATCTTCCTAAACTCAAACATAGAGAAATGAGAAGCTTGTGAATATGAGTTGGAACACGTGCAATAACACAGAAACTACACTTCTTTATTTATATAATGGATAGAGATTCATTCTTTTTGGTGTTATTCCAGTCATATTATGTTTTATGGTATGAAGAGTTACCCTGAAGTACAGGAAGAACATCCTTGGGGTTGCATTTTCTTTTTCGGGTTGTTGCCTTTTATGATCCCTTGGGAAAAACTGCTCAGCTCTATTGTGGCCCCACTTATGGCAAACGACAGAATCAGGACAGGAATATATTTCTCATTGCTTTTATTGGTCTGGGGGAAGATAGTCAGTATCAATAGGACTTGAGGATAACAGGGATAACACAGACCTTGGATGAATGGCATAAGAAGCATAGCTTCTTCAAACCTTACTGCTTTCACCTTTTCTGAAAATGATCAGTATGTCAAATAAAACAAAAACAGATATATTTTTCAGACAGACATTTTCTGAAAATATCCCAGTAATAACAGGAAAAATATTCTTTTTCATTTTCTGGTTTAGGAAACTCAGTACTTTCTTGCCACATTGCATCTGTTACAATTGCACTACACCAGCCTAACATGTCAGGAGAGAGTGAACCTGAAATACAGTGGCCTATCCTTGGCTCATATTACTTTAATATTTATGGGCTGGTCCCTTTTCTCCCTATGTGCCAAAGTTTATTTCTGTCTTTGACCCCCAGCTCTCTCATCCTTCTGATTCATGAATTTGTATGTGAAGAGTCACAAGGAGATTGAGGATGATTCCAGACTGAGCTCAAATGATCTGTCATTCAGATTTTAAAATTTATTATATTTAATTGATTATGTACAGAGACATATTCTCACTTTTGTTTGCTAATTTAGCAGAACATATTTGGCAAATTCCTAAAAATGTAAGGTGGTTGTCAACTATGAGAGTTCTCCACATTCACCCCACACATCTCTGTTCCATCTCTCAGCAAATGCAGTCATTTTTGTTTACTATTAAAGCAGGTTGTGTTTGTTCACTCAAACACAGCAACTCTTTGACAATATGATTATTCTATTCCATTAGAATATTATCTCTTTGGTGTCAAAACTTGTCAATGATAAAATTAAGAGAGAAAACAAACTAGTGCACTATAAACATATGTGAGTTCATACTGAATTGCAAAAAAAAAGTCCATGCAGTTGACTACAGTTTGAACAACACTAAATTTGTGATGCCGTTTCCTGAATCTTACATAATATTCAGTAAAACAACCACTTCTGCTGTGTAAAATGTAGTTTCCACAGCACCCAGCACTTCAGTCCATTCAAGATGCATCACCTTGCAAGTCAGAAACATCCCTTGATTGAATTAGGTACATTAAGAATTGAATCTCATGCAGGGTATATTAAATCACTTGATGAAATCAACTTGTGATTATACAATAATGCAACAACATCCTTGCCTGGATTGCCTACATCTTTCAGGAAGCCTGACTGTGTATAGTTTCCTTACTGGAACTTTATAATTAAGAAAGTCTGTGGTTGTCATGAGACTGACATAACTGTGTGAGTTTTCAGAACCATAAGACTGTTTTCATCTAGATATGTTTAGGAATAATGGTGTAAAAAAGTAAAGTATTTTTTTCCCTGCATACCTGTTTTACTGCCAAACACACCTCAGTGACTCCTTTTCTAACATAACCAGATTTCTTTTCCCCCAAAATGCTGATAATAAGTTGCCAGGCTTTCCTATCTACAGTTTGGTACCGTTCAATCAAGCACATTCATTTTACTCATGCAAAAACCTCTGTGAGATTGGGCTTATCAGAAAAAGGGTTTCTGAATGTGTTTGGCTTCACTTTTATGGTGGTCATTTCAAGACTTGTTTCTGTGTCTAGATATCCCAGAGTAGTGATAAATAGAGCCAGGGTTGTTTATTACAAACGTTTGCTATCTCGAATGTGTTGTCAGCTCATTACAACATGTTTCAACTTCTGCATGGACAGGTCTCTTATTTACACTCTACTTTATTCATGTAAGGAACACTGAGATTTAAGGCAGTAGAAAGCAGGGTGAAAGGGCACCATTTCTAATACTGTTAAAAGAACACTTTTTTCATTATTTTAAGACCAGAAATTGATATCTCTGTATCAAAAATTTAAAAGTTTCTGATTTTAAGATTCTCAGGTAAAGATTTTGATGGCTAAAGCCTAGAACTGAGATAAAAAATTATGATAGTCTGGGTCTCATGAACTTCTGAGAGCTATGAGCCAATCAACACATACAGACAGTGAAAAGTATGGATTGCTCTTGACTTAGACTCCCAAAGCAAGGTTTAGGGCACTACACTACCATAAGGAATGCTGGACTTAGAAATTTCAGATTAAAAGGTGCTACATGTCTATCATTCTACTCTGGTCTCTATAATGTCATTATGCCATTTGTGATATAAATGAACATGACAAATTTTACTCATTTAGCTCTATACAGCCTCAATGGAATATTCACAGGTAGATAATCAGGACATACTATGTATGCAACACTTATTTTAGCTGTGCTCTCAGTGAGCTCTGTGAAGATCTAATTTTATTATCGTATATAAAAAGCAATGAAATGATACTTAATTTCTGGGATTCCTTAAATAGATAAAGAAATTACTCTAAAAATAAAGTAAGAGCAAAATTCATACCTGAAGTGCATCAGCTGTTTGAAGTCTGCCTGGCAGCTCACTAGAAGTGACATTACTCAAGCAGTCACCACAGAGCCTCATGTTTCACACTGGTGGAAGGTGCCTGTGCAAATTTACAAGTGGGCCCAGCTGCAGTGCTTCCCTGGCTGCCCTTCCTGGAAGAAATGAATCAAGAGAAACCTGGCAACAAGGTTCAACAAGGGCAAAGGCAAAAACAATCCTTGGCGCATCACACGCCCCTGCAACCGTACCTGGAGAGCATCAATTGGCCAGTGAAAAGCTCTGCAGAGAAGATCTGTGGGTCCTGGTGAAAAGTTGAAAATGCTACATCAGTGTGTCCTTGTAGCAGTGAACACTAACTTGATACTCCACTGCATTTGCAAAAGCTCATCTCAGGGTCAAAATAAGTGATTATTCTGCTTTACCTGGCATTTGATGGACCACACTGTGCAAAGATTTGGACTCTCAGTACCTTGCCAAACTTCTTTTAATGAGAGATATAACATCTTGTGTAAGTTAACTAAGGAGTGCTTCATAGGGAAGATGAAGCCAGACCTTCCTCAGAGATTCACAAGACTAGTGGCAATGGGCATAAGTTGCAGAAAAAGAAAAGCTGAAGGTGGTCAAATATTGGACTAAGGGCCCAGAGAGGCTGTAAAATTTCGATTATTTCCATTTGAATACCTCAGATTTCCATTTGAGATATTTAAATCTCAAAAGCAGAAAGTGCTGAGCAACCTCACCAAAACAAGCCTTACTTTTAAGGGGATAGAACAGATGATGTGAAAAATGTCCTCATCAACTTAAAATAGTTGATGTTCCTGAGGTCCTAGAATTCTGCATCTACTGATAATTTGTTTGCTTGTATCCCCAGCCAGATTGTTCTTACCAGTTACAGAATTTCCCAGTGTTGGTTTGGTTTGGGGTTTTTTCCCTAAAAGGCTGTAGTGCTGGCTTTTCTGATAAAACTACTCTTAGCATCTAGTTTTCAAAATCAGAATCTAATGCCAGAAACATTTTTCAAAATAAACCAACTGGCTGATATTGTTCTGTATTACAGATTTCCAAGGAGGGTAATTCATGGCAAATATGTTTTCCCCATACTTCTTATAACCCATTTCTTCAAGATCCAAATAAATGCTGTCAGAACATTGAATAAACCGTTCTTCCGGAATGTGAGGAGTGCAATCTGTCCACATTACACTATCCTGCTCTCTAAGGAGCAAGAAAGGATTTGCTTCAGTAAAGGAGGCATTCTGTTATATGGCTTTTTCTTTTGTAGTCTCATATCTTATGTTTCAATGGGTAAACTCTGCAAGTCAGATTTATATTCAAGTCTAAAGTTATGTTTTGTTGCAGTAAAATCAAAGGAAGCAATGACAGATTGATCTATGGCAGAACAGGTGGGAACTGAACAGACCTTATTAATCTTTTTCTCTACTTGGTGGCACTCAAGTACCTTTAATACACAGAGAGAACTTTATCTGTGCCACATGAAGTTAACCTTGAATAGGACTTGGATTTCTAAGAGTCAGACTAAATTTTTTCTGAGTTAATATCTTGCACTTTTTCCATAATTCGGAGATTTTGCTAGCATCATCTTGTCCTCAGTGTTCTTTGCCCCGCTGAGCATTTTTAATAATTTAATGTGGATCCCCCTTCTGAGACATCTCTTCCCATGTTTTACATGAGGAACAGTGGGATAAGCTCCCTTTGTGGAAGAGAGGCCTCAGGAACTAAATTTTCAGGCACATCAGTCCACTGTCTGAGGCATTTTAACAATTTTACAGTGCATTATAAGGAATTTCAACTTCCTGTTGAAGCAACTTTATTTCCATTTAGGGCATAAAAATTAATTGAGCTAAATATAGAATAATTTAAGCATGGCACTAAAGTCTAACGACTGAAACAATGGAGGATCCTGTGTTCAGGCCCCACTGCTCTGTGCCTTTTCTGTGAAAGTTTTTGTGTAAGGTACAAACCAAAGAGCACAGACTGCTGTGCCTCTGCTGGATCTCTTTGACTGCCAATCCTAGAGACCTGAGCATGAAGCTAAACTGAAAATTGGGTCAGAAACTAAAAAATTCACATTACAGGTATGGTGTGTATATATATATAGTATATATAGTCAACCATGTTTATGCATAACTACATACATTCAACTTCATTCAGAATATTACCATCACTTATTTCCTTCTGATTATGAGGCTGTATTTCTTGTCTACTTAGGCACTGAAAAATGCAAGTGAAATTTTGCTGCCTTACACACAAATCATGCAGACATGTATGTAAAGGCAATTTTATCACCATGGTTGATCAGAGTACTCATCGTGAGAGATGGTGACTCAGGCTGAGGGGTACTGTGGAGTTGTGGTGTCCAGGAGAGGAAATACCCCCCCCAGTTGTAGCACTGGTTTGTTTTTTTATACTAGATCTGCTTTTTTTAATTGCTTATTCCCACACGGGAAAATGCTCAGGAGCAGAACAGAAGCTGAAGACCTGTGTTAAGTCACTCGTTGTTTCTTTCAGACAGAGTTCTGAAAAATGCATCTACTGGCTTTAATGCCATTAAAGAATTTAACAAGTTAATGCAATAAAATTTAATCATCTTGATTTGAGTATGTCTGTAGTTGTTGCATTTACATGATGAAAGCGCTATAAGGCTCATTATCTTAAATAAACTCCTAATTTTCTACTCACGGTTGCTAAAAGTGTTGTTCCAGATTCAGCAACACCAAAATGAACACTTCACTGACTTCTGCATGGTTACAAACTTCAGGTTTAAAAGCTGTAATTTTTATGCCATGCTGGAAAGAAATCACATATTTGTGGGAGGACAAAATCACTACAGATAATAACAGGCCACAAGTTTTGCCCTGTCTTGCAGGGTGTTAGGGCTGAGGCAGGTCAGGCTTTGTCCAGGCTTTACATGAACTGCTCAGAAGTTTGTTTTCAATTTATTTTGCTGCAACAGCATCCAGATTTCTTAACCATGGTGTCCAACATACATCATTCTTTGTTCTCTTGTACCCCTTGCAAACAGTTCTGCCCAGCTCCAGGTCTGCCCTTTTCTAGCTGAACATCAGATTATACATTAAGTTTTGTAATTGCAGGAATGAAGATGAGATTCTTAAACTAACCAACTGGAGAAAGAGAGGGTTATACTGAACTAATTTTCTTTTTTTGCAAGCCAAGGGATGAAGAAATGTTGCAGTAAAAAAAACATAAATCTGATTCTCTTGTTCACGCAAGTCTTTCAAAGCAAAAGGCTGAATTTTAACAGATGAGAAAGCAGACCTTCTGCTCTCAGATTCCATTGGTGAAACTTCCACACCAGGGTGTTGCATTGTAACAATTGCAGTCAATCACCCAGCAACAGGAAATTGTTCTGAATATCTGACAAAACAAACTTGCCATCTCTGAGCCACCCCTAATATCTCAGGAGATGGCTCTGTGGTTTGCACCAGTGCTGAAGCTCACGAGTCTCTTCCAATATCATGTCTTTGCAAGATGAGGGGCACATATTTGTTTTTCTAACTACCACCACTCATGAATAGTCCTTCCTGTGAGACCTGAATGATGGCTAATATTAGTCGAGGGAGTGTCATTTAGTTTATTTTGTCAGAAGGTGGACACATTATTATCTTTGGTGACAGTAGCAAAGCTAAATTTAGTCCATGCTATGTTTTACAACCTCTGTAGGAGGACTGTTAGTCTAAACAAAAATATGTCTTTTTTAAAAAGGATATTGGCTTCTAGTATTTTCTTTGTATTTCTTCTTGTTTGTATGCTGAATTATTTTCTTTTTAAAATGAATGTAATTAAAAACTATTACACATATATGTCACAAAAATATCACAGAAGATTGAGTTGCTGATCAAGAAAATAAAAGAAAAAAGAAAAGAGGTGTGTGTAGCTGTCAATCAATAAACCAAGTTGATTTAAGGAAACTGAGAATAATTTTTTTTACTGCTGTCTGAACTACACTTGATCTGGTTCTTCACACTTTTAACAGTCATATAACAATCAATTGTATAAATTTGCTAGAACAATGGCAGGCAAAAACGGTCTCAAGGACATAACAATTTGATTTTAGGCAGTATCCAAATATCCTTATGCTGTTATCATTAATATGCTACATGAACACACGAACAACAAAAATTCCTCATTTATTCTCCCAGCATATCAGCAGGATTAATGTCAAATACTCTCCAGCTTCCTGAATAAAAGGTTTCTTGTTTTTGATGTGACAAATGAGAAACAAATCTCAGCCTGAACTTTTTCATGAGCTGATTATTTTATATTGTGATTTGTATTTTTTTGACAGGCCCGAGTTCCAGATGGACCAGAGGTAATACCAGTCACCCATCCGTGCCAGCAGAAAGGCAGCAGAAGAATACAAAACTGTACAAAATGCTAATTCTCATTATTCTGTTCCTATCCCTGTAAAATTCAGCTGTTCCATACTGTGCCCTATGAGCTACAATTGTGACCTGATTCCATTAAAATAAAACCAGGATGTCTGTTAAAAGTTTTTGCGGTGCTCTTTAGGATATTTCTTCTCCAGTGCAGAGACCTGTGGAAATAACCACTCTTGTTTTGGACCATCAAGCACATGAATGCACATTATCAGGGACTGTGTGAGGCAACAGCTACATCTCAGAGGATCCAGCAGCCCCTCTATTTGCTCTTTCTGTAAAGAATAAAATCTGCTCTTTCTGTAAAGAATATAATCCACTCTTTCCTCTCTAGTCTTCAGAAACCTACAGAGGCACTATCAGCATGGTCCTCTCTCTTCAGTTGGGGGTTTATATTTATGCCCAGAATCTCTAATTTTGTAAAACAGCCTAGGCCTAACCCTGGCGTGAGCAAAAAATAAAATCTAGAAGAAAGAAATTGTGATACAGATTCAAATCATTAACCCAGGACCAAACCCATCATTTACTGCTGTGTGAGAGCTTCTCTTCACCAGAACAGTGTAGCAGTCAGGAAATCCGAAGGAAAACATTGTGTATGAAGAAAAATACCAAATCCTTCACTCTTCCAGCCTTACAAATTCTACTCCACAAGAATAGAAAGAATCGATATCTAGAGTAAAGGAAATCAATTATTTATGCAGAGGTTTTTTTCATGTAATTTTGCTGTTCTTCAGTGATCAGACTAGAATGGTAAAGAGGAATAATTTTAAGCTAACGAGTCTTAAGGCTTCCCTGTTATGAATTCCCAACTTTATTCATTTTCTGTTGCAAGCAATAGTATTTTGCTTTGAAATAAATTCCCCTATACGGTCATCTTCCTTCTTTGGGGAGCCTTTCAGGCAGTTCTAAGTCACACTGTGCATATTCAGTAGGAGGAAAAAAGTAATCTGTGAATTTACTAATGCTGAGACTAACACCTCTAAAATGAAAGAAAGCTTATATACCAACTATTGCCAGAGACAAGGCTACCACTTTCAGTTCAGCTCCACTAGATAAACTGCTGTTTATGAGCTGGGTGCAACCATTTGGAATATTTAGAGCAGCTACAACAGTCTGGAACAGAACTGGAAATTTCTTCCCTTCTAACTCACCCAAGAGCAAATCTCTTCCTACAATTCTGAGCTCCAAGTTGAGACATGTTGGATTTGTCATGGCTAAATATGTCATGATACAGCCCCACAGCTGACCTTAATTAAGGAATCTTAAAAAGCTACATCTATATTGGCATCGGTACAAATGATATAGTGTTCAGGACCTTCAATAAAAATGTTGAAGACAAAGCATTCAAGGGAAATTCACAGAACACTGGAGAAGACATGCCTTACTGCTTAGGATTTCACCTGCCCCAAATCGGTACAATTATATGATGCTCCATAGGCAGCCCTGTGTGATTTTACATTTAAACTCTATTCATTATACAGTGTTTTCGGATTCTAATCTCTCCCCAGAGCAGCAGTTGAGAGATTCGTGCAGTCACCTGTGCTGTCTTTCCCTGCGTGAAGAGCCTTGTTTTCTTCTAATTGTTTTTTTCTTGAAATTATTTAGTGTTTCTGGAAATGTTTTAGCGTAGGCACAGATACATAGATTCTCTTCTTTTAAACCACATGTACCACAGTGGATGACCCCAATTCTTCTCCCTTTCACACGTCTGAAAAAAACTTTCTACAGTTATTCGAGTGCTAGTTTGTCCAAGCGTGAGAGTGTCTCACTAGAGAGCTACACCTGTGCATCCTAAAGTTTTATTTATTTCATCTGTGTTTTGTGAAGATTTAGAGATAATTTCCTGCAAAGAGAAGTACCACAAGAGGACTGGAAGGAAGAGGACTTCAAAGACAGTCCCAAAGACTCTCCCATGAGAAGCCACTTGATTTATTAAACAAACTAACCTAAATAGATTGTACTTTGAAGCATTGTTTCTATTGTATGATATACAAAATATATTGTTCTGCAATTAAATAATGGTCCACTTAAATTAGCAAGTTGAAACAGATCAGTTACATTTGCTAAACACAAGAGTCTCTATGACAACTAATTGGATTGTATATGGAATTTATTGACTTGTAATTAGGATATATGGGTTTGTGTGTAGCAAACACTTTACACTATGTGAGCCGTCTGCCGTGATCAGCAATCAGCACATTTAAAACAGATGGGTCTCCATATAGAGCATATTGGGTTTTGTGTACATTATAATACATTGTAGCAGTTTACATGCTCCAATATATATGTGGTTACAGAATTCTATTAAATAAATGTCCTTTTTATATCCTCCAGTAACAGATCCTATATACTTCAAGAAGTAGTCGAGTTATTAGAAATATTTATGATTCTATTTAGTCTGTTCTCATGGTGTGTCCAAATGAAGGAACTACACCCTACTGACTGTTAATGAAATGAAGATTCTCATGATGAATTTAACATGAGCACATTTTGCCTCTGACATGTATATTTACTTGCATTAGTACATCCGAGACAGTCTGGTGCTTGAGAGTCACCTGGAAGAGCTGTGAAGCTGCAGATGTGATGCAGTGGAGAATCAAGGTTACCTCCTTCAAAAGGGAAGGGGGTTTTTGTCACTGTGAATGAAATCCAAGAAAAAAGGGCAGGCAAAACTGTGGAATTGCAATGGGCCACTGTCCATGGAGGACCAACTACTCCAAAGATCACACAACCCCATCCTGCTACAGGTCCTAAACTAGAGGAAATGACAAGGGTCAAAAGCCAGAAAGCTCACTGCAGGGAAACGTGCAGAGGGAGCATTAATGGGACATTTCAGCACCACATAAGGCAACCCACTTTCAACTACATTTGAAATATGAACTAGTTAGAAAAAATAAAGGAATTACATCACTTTGGATGCATATTATCTAGTTTCATATTTTTATCAAAATTGTAACAACATAAGCAGTTTTATAGTAAAACATGAGAAAAAACAAATCTGAGATTCCCTAAAAACAAAGTAAGGATGGTTTTGATTTTTTTTCCCTGTCTGTTTAGAATGAGCACATTGAGTTTTGGACTATTTCCACTCTCAAAATTGTTAAAAAATCCTCTGAATATAGTGGTCCTCAGTATTGACAGATCAATTATTAAAAGTATATTGATCAGTGCACAGTATGTACAGGATTATAATTATTGAAACAATTAAGATTTATTTTATGTTACTCTCTATTATAATGATGTAGCTAAGGTTTTAGTTGATTACTTTTGAAATGTAATTATTTGAGTACAGGGGCTATATGTGTCTGATTTCAATTAAGTACTCAGTGCCCTCAGATTTTATGGGAAGCACCTGGTGCACTGTTAAAATAAAACAAATTGATTGAGACTATATATATGTACTGTAACAAGTTCTTAATGAGGAACTGCCTGCTCATCAGTGGTGCTTGGAAATCTGTGTTTTATGGCTGTCTCTGGTCTTTATGGACTTCTCTGTTTCCCCTTTGGTCTTATTCTGAAGGTCTGCTATTCAATGCCAAAACCTTTGTAAACACTTTCATGTCTTCTCTTTGGATAGAAAAACCTCGTCTTCTTGGTCTTTGTCATCACTATTTTCAGAAACTAGCTAAATCTTCAGAAATAATTCAGCTCTTGATACCCAAAAAAGGAATACATGTACATGTAACACTCTAGATCTGGCAGAAAAGCAAGTTTCCTCCCATCTAAAATGCTTTGAAGAGCTAAGAAGAACATTTTAAAAACTATTCTCAGCATAATTTTGCCTCATTTTTCTCACAAGTTCTATTTAAGTGGAAATATCTACATGTTTTCAGAGGCAAAAAAGGGGGCAGATATTAATGTAAATCCTTCAGTTTCTGCCTGAGAGAGTAAAGGGGAAATGACAAGTCAAAGACATTTTTGACTGGTGTGTATCCGTTTTCAAAGTCCTGGATCTTTGGAGAGATGATGATTCCAGGACAGAAGGAAGAATCTGGCTGATACCACAGAGACACTCAGTATGTAACTAGATAAATGAGCTCAAATTCTTCAGCTGGAGTCATTCATTGACAAGTCAACTTGTGAAAAATCAAGGGTAACAGGAAGCACAGAGAGGATATCCTGCAGCACTGGGTCATTCTCTAGGCTGCAGACATGACAGTGCTCAAGGAAACAGGAAAATGAAGCAGTGGAGTTCATATTCTCCTGAGCAGAAACTTTGAGATATTGAAATTAAAGAGAAGAGAGATGGAAGGGATCAGCTAGCTCATCCTGCTGACAATTCTGTAATGTTCCTCTGAGGATTAGCATATTGTTCAGCATGGTGTTAAATACTCCCTGCTAGGAGCTGCCTTTTTTTTTTCCTCCTTGAGGGACCATCTAAACTAGAGCAGGTCTTGGTATCAGGAAAGAGTCTTGTCTGTAGCCTAAATATTCATATTTCTTAATTTCATCCTACTACGTCTGCTGAGACCATGACACATACTGCTCTGTCAAATAACATCTATCTTGTTTAACTCCTTCAGCTACTGAAGGCTGCTCTAGTGACAGCCACAGATTGCTTAGTCAGAAATCATTCCTGTTAAGAGTTCTTTTCACATTTAACCTCTTGTGCCATGACTGAATTATTCTGCTGCCATTGTCATCTATTATCATCCTTTCAAACCCTCACATATCATAAACAAAATAGAACATCTGAAATTTATCATTTAAATAGCAACAGTGGGAGAACAAACTCCATTGTGAGTTATTTTATATCAACTGTCATTTGCTTTAGAAGTTCTCATCAGTCTGCCACAATAAAGCATGAAATAGAAGACATACGTTCCTGTGAAAACATCCCCAAAGGTTCAAACTTAGAGATTCCTACTGTGCCAAATATCAGGCAGTCTGCCAATAAGCTCAATTAGAATCTTTGACTAAATTAAGTAGTGCACAATCAAAGCATACAAATGAAAAAAGCCTCCTCCAAAAGAATGGATTTCCTGGAGGTGTAACAAAACCTTTTCTTCACTGCTCAAAACAAGTCTCAAATTATAGTGATGTTTTTTGACTTTAGGAATGCACAGATGTGTTAAGTATTTCATTGGGAATACAGTGTGGTTAGTTGGACAAGCATAAAGCATACATAATTAATTTCACTCTTACAGTGCCTCTGCTCTTTAATATGATATTTCTTACTGTAGCAAAAGCAGCTTATGAAGCACCCTGTTTAACTGACAACATTGAAGGGAATTGTCAAAAAGAAATGAAAAATCTGGTTTCATTCCACTCTCAAAAATGCAGACTGTATGTCTGCATTTAGGGTTTTAAAGCAGACACAAGAAGAATGGCAGGTTCCTGCAGAGAAATATGTCACTGGTGATAAACAGCCCCAAAGTCAGCAGAGCAGATAATGCATTGCAGGTCAGAAACTACACCCCTGACAATAGTGCACATGCAGGTAATACACCAAATGTCACATCTGAAGGGGGTAACGCTTTTTCTACTGCTACATCCTCAACAAATTGTAGTACATAGCTGAGTTACTTGCTGACATGGAAGCATGAAGGAGTTTTAGGTAACAGCAAATGCAGTGAGAGACTGAACAAAATAGACCACCAAATTAAAAAAAAATCCAGTAACATTAACAGCTCAACTCTCATCAGCAATATAAGCCAAACAGTAAATCATCTTAGATTGTAATCGCAACCTATAAAAAGTAATTGTTCTTTATAGCTCTGTATTAAAAGATTAAGCCCTCTAGACAGAAAGGCATCAGACCTTAATAAGGTTAAAAATCACTTGCTTGTTTGTTTTTAGTCTTGACACACTTTATCCTTTATGTGCAGGGTTTTTAACAGCACATTTCACTTTAATGGATGCAGTGGAATTCATCTATGTTGTTCATAATTCTTAGCTACACACATCTTGACTTATATCTTTACAGCACTGACATTAACTCATTCATTCTTACCATGCATAAATGAGCTGGAAATGAGAGAAGGAGATAGGAAAGCCTGCCTAAAATCATACTGGCATTGTTCCACCGTTCCTCCATTTCATTCACATGCTCAGTCTCCCAGGCTATGCTTCCTCTTCCTCACCATTTTCCTGGATTATTGAGGAACACCCAGACTTTAGTCATGGCCTTCCATACAAAGCT
The DNA here is from genome assembly GCA_013398175.1 of Climacteris rufus. Classification (NCBI taxonomy): domain Eukaryota; kingdom Metazoa; phylum Chordata; class Aves; order Passeriformes; family Climacteridae; genus Climacteris; species Climacteris rufus. The sequence goes on from VZRZ01001998.1 coordinate 1,768,463, forward strand.
GAAAAAACACTGATGGACAAAAGTATCTAATTAAGTTTATCACCTGGACCAAGCTTTCCCATACTTGGGTGAACATATCAGAAGTCAAGGCCTGAATGCACAAGCCCACACACGTGTGTGGAGTTAATGTAGCAGCCTCTAACTCAGAACAGGGTGAGGTGCAGAGAAACCCTACCAATTAAATAGACCCCCTAAAGTCCCAGAGCAGCTTAAGGAACAAATTTTAAAGGGTTTCCTTTTGTTGTACACACATTATGCAGCTTCCAGATGAGCTACACAGGAAACTGCTAAATTCAGCAGACCATTTTGAAGCAGAAGTATGTTAAAATGTAGAAATATTTTCACTAGTGGAGGATGGCAGGTCTATTTTTCTATAATGAGTCACTTCTTGATGAGTTGAGATTTTTCCTTTCAGGTCTAGAGAAAGCTAAAACCTGGAATATTTTTGAATCATCTCTTGTCTTAGGCAGCAGGAAACTCTACTAGTGACTTGCTGTCCCAGGCTTGTGCTCAGACTTTTAAAGATCAGAAAATCTGACTTAGAGCAGGTTGGCAAATGGTCTACTGCAGTACAATAGAGCACAGCTAGCATTTCTGTTTCCTATCCCATAGTCAAACATGTATGAACTCTTGATTTCTCAGAGAAGAAGGACAACAAAATTTAAGTAGATTTTGTGAAAACTTACTGCTATAATCCATGTACAATTCGAGCACTGACAGGAATGAATCAGATCATACGAGGACCCAGCAATCCACTATTTTTGGCAGTTTTTCCATTTTATCTTTTTTCAAAATGATCTTTGCAGCACATTCTAGTCAGGTATATGTCAATTCATGGGATTTCTGAGGAGCTACAAAATGGATAATGGTGGACAAACACGATGAAATTGGCAGCAAACCATTAACTTTGGGGGTTTTTCTGTGGCATGAAAAGTCATACCCAATTCTGCAGCCTTGTGGACAATTCCATAGCACCTTCCTGCCCCCGATTTTTGATTTTCAGAATACACAGGCACTGCAGGGGAATCTCTGCTTGAGCACCTGGAGCACTTCCTCCCCCTCCTTCTTCCATGGTGTCTGCAGGGATCTTTTTGTCACATATTCTCAATCCTTAATTTGGCTTCAATTGCTGTTGTGCAGTAGCTTTTCCACCCTTAAATACATCGTCTACAGGTATTGCCATCATCCTGATGGGATCAGCTTGTCCCTTTGGGGGCTGCCTCTCAGTGACTCCATAGGACATAAAGAATGCTTCTGACAGCTTCTCCCAGAAACCATCCTGCTACCAAAATCTTGTCCCACAAGCTCAGTATGTGCATAACACCCAACACAACGCACAAACAACCACATTTACCTACAACACCATAATGAAGATGCAAATTAGTTCTGGTATATGAAAATTTGATGCCATCGGTTGTGGTTAAGAAGTTCTTCCACATGGGCAGGACAACTCAATGCAACACTCTTGTTTGTGCCATCACTTTTTACCTTTCTGTGTTCATGAATTTTCCACTACTGAAAAAGAAACCCTCACGTTCTGTGCAACTACTTAAGGTACTGAAAACTTGCAAAGCCTGGCATGTCAAATTCAAATATAAAATCCATGATGTGACAACACCAGATCAAAGTGGCAAACTGCATATATGACAGCTGTCTGTAATAGCAGTCTTGTCAAGGACTGAACTGATGGTTATATGTTGACGCAGGGACCAGGTGAAAAATCACTCTCCATGACAGACAATGACTGTGAATAATTCACTGTTTAAGTTCAACTCTGTCTCAATTCACACATGCTCAGCTGGTGTCAACCTTTAGAAAAGATCTGAAATACTATTTTTCCTGCTCTTAAAACCAGACATTATAAATAAACAACATAGAAATAGTGTGAAATGCTTCAAATGAGAAAGGAAAATCTCTGTACACGAAGCAGGTCCATACTGCAGTCTTAGAACAGTCAAGAATCAAAACAGAACTGGCCCTCTCAAAGGTCTAATTATGCAGTAGTTCCTGACAGAGTAACTCAAAACAGCTGGATGGATTTCTCCATACTATTTAGGAGCCACTGCCCTTGACTGCTATCCACTGATCCCTAAAGGCAAAGAATCTTGAATCCTAATCTATTTCCCATTTTCCAATAGAATATTTTCAGGGTGGGAAACAGTACTTTCTGTAAGTCTGCCAAAGCCATTATAATAGTGAAAATATTCTTGTCAGTCAACAAGCCGTGGGCTGCTTTGATATGAAACAACAGAAAGAAGCCCAGCTCCACACTAAAGCTGTCCCTTTGTATTCTGGTAGGTGGATATCTGCCACTGCCTACTTGGGGACCTGCTGTTCTCTGAACATATCATAGAGTCTAAGGGATCCCATTAGGACAGTAAGAATTGCAAAGCAGATGACAAAACTAAACCCATGTCATCTTAAAGGGAGATTTGTGTCCCTTTCAAAGGAAAATGGATCTCTTAGTTTAACACCACGGCAGTTACAAGCCTGGAAACGGGGAACCCCTTGTCACTCTGAAAAAGCTGTCTCACATCGTGATACGATGTTATTAAAAACTAAAAGTTTTTCCATTAAAATTATTAATTTACTGAAAAAAGCAAACACACAATGTCAGTAATCACTGCCCAGACTAATCACTTGTTTCAGGTGAAGTCAAATTACATTGTCTCTTGCACAGCTTCCAGAATGACCTCGCACCTCATCCTGTTCTTCAGGTCCTTTCCCTAGGCATCAGGAAATTATTTAGACAGAGGAAGCATCCAGCAGTCTGAGCTGTTTGTATCACAATGTGAAACCTGTGAAATGCTTTTCTTTGTTCACATACAGACTAGGTGATTGCTTTGATAGCAACAGTTCATACTGCTACAAAGAAAAACTTAAGAGGATGAGAAAGATTTGAAACATTCCTGAGTGAAATCTGAAGGGTTTTAGCAGGATAACGACTTCTTTTTCTCACTGAGGGGAGCCTGGTAAGGAATCCTCGCAGTAAGAGATTTGTCATGTATCAGGAAAGGGAATGAAAGAGCCAGCTTTTACCTCCAGAAAAACTTTAAAACCTCTTCTGTCTGTAACCCCCGTTGATATTTTCCCACCAAAACATTGATTTGTGGTTTTTTTTTTCCACACAGCTTGAGATGCAAACTCACTGAAACAGTCCAGGACTCTGCTCATGGACCTTATGTGCTGGAACTACACCATCATTTTAAAATTTTTTATATGTTTTTTTAACAAAACCTGTATTTCCCTATCAGAGAAATTGGATATCACCATTGCATCGCTCTGAGCTGTGTGAATGCAGATGATTTTTTCCAGGTTCTTCACTATATCCCAGAGTCCTAGATTTTTGGGTAGTCCTGTTTCTGGTCTATCTCTGAATAGAAACAATGGGGTCATGGTCACTTTGCACAGACTTTGCAAATGGGCTTGGTAAAACAGTTTTCACTTTAAAAATTACAACAACTAGATCAAGATAAAAAACCTCTATTTTTATTTTTTCAACCTGCTGTGCTGTCCAGAAACATTGCCTGTGGCTGAGGAACTAGAGGTTAATGAGTTAGATTAGGATCCTCCCTTTCTCCTTTTGTGAGTTTTATGTTTCTGATTTCCTCCACTTTTCTCTGAATATCTAGAAGGGCTCTCCTTTTATAAAAGCAAGATCCTATTGGTATGGGAGTCTGATAAGATTCATGAGGTGTCGAAAATCAGATGTCCAGGAGTGTAGTTTTGCATTAGCCTACAAGATGCCTTTCCTAAAAGGGCTGCCATGTGCTACAAGCAAGATGTTCTCCTAAAACATCCAAACCATTCTGAACTTGTAAAAAGGTGTGTCTAAAAAATACAAAATTATTTTACACTAAGCTATGATCTCAAAAAATTTTACTTCCCCTTTTTTACTAGCATACCTAAATGGAAAATTAATGCTGGCTCTGGGGACCTGCTCGAGGTCACTCAGCATTAGTTTGGGAGTGATCCTGGTTTCCTGGGGGCTGCTGCTTGCAGTTTCCCCAAACACAGGGTGTCCTCCGGTAGCTCTGTTAGTGCTGGCTCCTCTGGGTGAGAGAGCCCCGGGCCAATGTCGTGGGTGTGGGCAAGAATAAAGGCCAGAGAGAAGGGTCCTGGTGTGATTTCCAGCTCTTTTATTTCCCGGGGAGAAGCAGCAGGAAAGGCAGGAGAGGGTCCAGAGTCCAGGAGAGGCAGCACGAAGATCGGGAAGAGCTGGAGGCTTCAGGACCAGAGACAAATGCGGGGAAAGAGCAGGGGAATTTATAGGGACACAAGCAGTGGAAAGTAACCAATTGAGGTACAAGGATTTACATGGAACCAATCGAGAACTGAACAGCACTGAAGTTTCTAGAACTTAACCTTATATAGAACATTAGGTAATACCATAACTAACCAATGAACTGCAACATGGTAATGAAGTTGCCAGGGATGCTGGGGGTGAGCCAGAAAACTCACCCTGACAACGCAATGTGCCTCAGATGGTGGCAGCCTCAGGCTGAATCCACCATTCTTAAGCCTGTGGGGTTGTGGCTTCTGACACATATGCTGCCACAGAAAATTAACAAGAAGCCATGAGCTTATAAATCTTAATTATTGGTCCCTGATGCAGTTTAATCTGTTAGTATAAACAATACAAATAATAGGTAGATGCATATTGGTCATGCAAGTCATGGGTATGATTGTAATTGCCAAGGCATGTGCAAGCACTCTAGTACTGCGTGGAGCAAAGCCTATGGAGAGGAGAGCTGCGAATAACAAGTACTCAGAATCAAGAACATTGTGTGGTTTCTGAAGGTCATTTGGTTTCTTCCTCCTCATTATTAAGTTTAATAATTTATACTATTTGAGCTATTTCTGCTTTCTTTTTATATCTCTTGCTTAAACAATGAGATTTAGGTCTTTGTTTAGGCTTTCTGAACATAAAACCATGTCTGATTTTCCCAGTTCTTCTATATTGCACCTGACTTTAATGCATTAGAACTTTTCTGCTCAGTATTCTGACCATGGAAGGAAGTATAACAGCTTCAATTCAGGCAGGCTTTTTTCAGGTTTTGATGTTTTGTTTTGTTGGGTTTTTTTGAGGGGAGGAGGAGGGAAGATGCTCTACTGTGGAGAAAATAAGGTATTTAAGCAATTTTATTCTCTGAAAATTCTGTAAGTGAATTATTAAGAAGCCATGTTTCCATTTATTTTAGTCCCCAAATTAACCTAATTTTGGCTTATTAAAATAAAAGAACACTGAAAAGTGTATAACTACTATGCAAATGTTAAAATATGTAGACAAGCTAACTCATGGATTTAATATGCCCTTAAAAATGTTAAATCTGATAGAAAACAGATTTTCTATCATATCTGTAGCATTTACTAAACTACGACCTCAATGGTAATGGAGAATAAATGTGAATTTATTGAATGTGAAGTGAAGCAGATCCTGGCCTTGACCTTAACAGTTGCTTCTGTAGGATTGTTTACTCCACCTGGTCTAAATAATGGAGAATTTCTTCACTTCTAGTAGCTTGACTGTAGCTGAGGGGGAGAGCAGTGTGCCTGTACCAGAACAAGCCTGTGGGTCTATCACAGGGCAACTTCTGACAACAGCACTGAAATGATGTCACTCTGACTGGTTCAATATTTACAGGGCATTGTCTGCACCTACGTCTTGTATGGAAAGTGGAGGGAAGTGCCTTGATGTTATGACAAACACATTGCTTCCCTAGAGGAAGCAATGAGAGGAAAACACTCTCAAAATGTGCAGATCAAGTCCTGGAGTATGAAATCCCTTAAGCTTTTTAAAAAAAGGTTTTCATCTCTAAGTGCAGATCTCAGCAATCCAGCCACTTTTATTTACTATGGTCTTGTCAGTGTAGACACAATAAAAACTCAGTGGTCAACTTCTGTAGATGATTGTAGCACACATATTCTTTAGGTCACAGATGACACAGTGTGGAATTTGAGAGCATACTATCCAAAGTGGCAGTGGCCTATTTTAACTAATAAACAAGTCTTTTCTTCCTCCTAAATTAAGAAATTTGTTGAAGACGTGGTCCAGAATGCATTTCCTTACCCTTTTTCTTTCCAGCTTCCAGGGTGTTAAATGGGTTTTTGTCTCTCTTCATCTTCCCAAGCTACTATAAAAACTTCCATGTGTAGGCTGACAGTTAAATCAGAATCGGGAAACTGGCAGAGAGGGATGAAATATATTCATTCAATACAGATATTATATTTTCTTACCTTTAAGTCTTCCTCATCTTTCTATATATTTTTCTTGCATAAAATAAAACAGAATAGCCACTTTCCTGGAGAAATAAAATTCTTTTCCCAGCAGAGTGCATTTGTCACCAGCTGCAAAATTCAGAGGTTAAATCTGATATTATAAAATGCTAATATCTGATAAATAGTCAAATAAAGGAACAGCAAAGTGCATTGCTATAGCACGGTGGGCAAAAATCCTTTGAGAGGAAGATAATGCAACATTCTCATTCTTTGTGCTTCTCATAGCCTGACCACATTACTTTTGGTATTAGGATAGTTAAATCTTTTCAGACACACAGCTTGTCATGCCATACAGACTCTAAACCTGGCTCCTAAATTGTTTTGGTGTTTCACAGACTTTAGAGTACAGTGACCTCTTAAACTGGAGGAGATTATTGATGCAATCATTGTGCTATAAAACATTTTTTTTTCCATAATGCTTAAATTCTCCTTGCCCAATTCTGTACTATTTACCCAACTGCTACTCATAAGCAGCTATTTATATGTCCTAACTATAAACTTCATTTATGCTTCTACTGGTTCCAAAGAACATCCCTACACCATCATTTTCCACCAGTCCTTTTTGTATTCCCTCCACTAGATGTTTTATCCAGAACCTCATAACACTGAACCTTGCAGATTTACTGCAGCCCTGAGATATATTCAAGATATGACTCCTCCTATCTTCTCTGTTAAGAAACATTACAATATGCCTGGATAACCCACAGTCTGATTTGGGAATATATTATTCTGTGATAAATTCACAGGGCTACTCAGTGTTCAGCATTACTCCATGAGGAACATTTCACACAGGATGAAGCCATTTTACTTGATTAGGGCACATCAACATTAAGATTCTCAACTTGCCAAGAATTCTGTTCTAACAGCCAGTCTGTGGGCGCCTGTGCAGTTCAGCTACAAGTGCCTTCAGTGTTAAGAATATGAATCTTACTAAGTAGGAAGGAGATAACAGGTCTCTACTCCTGTGAGTCTGAGGACTTGTTCCTTATCTAAGAAGATAGACTGAAAGATTGAGTGGAGCAAAAGCCAGAGCAGTGCAGGTGGTGTAAACAACGACGGCAGAGAATGAGATGATGCTTTCAGCACTCACAGGAGCACAATAAACAGCAGCAGATCATCCAATACTGCAGCAAGACAGACTCAAGCCAGGCATTACCAAAAGCTCTGCAACAACTGAGACAGGTAAATTTGGGAACACATTGCCTAGACAGACAGTTGATAACACCCCACAGGAAAAGGGTGGCCCTAGTGACTTATTGAGCTTTTCCAGACAAATTTCTCTACCATTATGTCACTGTTATTCTATTTTTTGGCATTAAATGCCAAATTAACAAAGTATTGGATAATGTATTTATTTTCAGTCTTCAGATATAATTTCCTTTTTTACTTTTTCCTTCACACTTTTCTCCAGAGAAAGAGTTCAACAACTTTAAATAGATAAACAAGGGACCTGACTTCAGTTATGTTTTATGGCTTTGAATTCCACAGACAGTCTTCAGCATAGTCACTGGAATAACACTGCTAAACACTTCAGTGATTTTGACAGCTTCCCAGCTATCACTTGCAGTTGCTCTCACAACTGAAAATCAAAGTTGTTATCCATAAAATATGAATGATAAACACAAATTGTAGCCTCCCACACTTGCTCAGGCTTTCATGGCTTTCTTAGACAACACAGTGCACCAATGAGGGGGTCAAATTTCTGCTTGTCTTCATTGCTGCTCAGGCATTTACCCTTGGACAGCCAAAACAGTGCTGTCCCCAGGAGAAGATGCGAGATGCAGAAAGTGCCATGAACAAAGAGGCAAACAGTCCTCATCAGCTGATCTCATCTGCTTTCTTTTGCAGAGTAAGGATTGGCCTCACTGCTGGTGACTGAGTAGAACATGAGTAGACACAGCAGAACTAATGCAGAAGAGGAATGCAGTATTTCCTGGCATTTAAGGGAAAGTTAACCTCACAGGAATGCTGCCGTATTTCACCATCCTTCATTTAAAGAGAAACTTGAAATATTGATTTTCAGATTTTAAATGGAAGAAAAATGGCCTTTTATTTTAATAAGCACCAAGCATAATGGATTATAAAATAATCTCCGACTTAACGCAAGACCTTTAAAAAGCAGAAAATTGGAATACAAGATATGTTTCAGACCTTTCCTAAAATTTCTAACACTTTATCAGTATTTTTTGGTTTCAAATTCAGACCATTCCTTGTTTCACTTCTGGTAGAATGTAGAGTATTTCCCTTTCTTAACCACTTGATGACATACTAGTCCTGTAGACTTTAATAAAAGACATCAGTGGCTTTCTTGAGTAAGAGAGTTGAGGCAGGTGGTGAGGTAGAAATCAAGGGGTTTAGTACAAAAATATTGTGGAAATACAGAATGTTTGTTTGGAATAAACTGTTTCCCACACACCAACATCCCCAGTAATCTTTATAGATATAAATAAAAATGTAGACTTGCACGTGGATTTTGTACCCATTAGGATTTCTGCAAGTACTTACACAGGTTCGTGTGTATATATTTAAGTACAGGGCTGTAGTTGCACAGGTTTATGTGGAAAAGAGAAAATCAGATACTGTTACTTCTACTGCTAAGAGAATGTATTTTAAATTCATACTGCTCCCAGATACCTCTGTGAAGGAAAGGGCTGAGCTGTCTAAGTGCTATTCCAGGGCACTGTTGCATAAACTAGATGTTACATTCAATCCTGTTTTGGACACTGATAACAAGAAAAATCAATAGAAATTCCAAAATATTACTGAAGAATGTCTATTCAGGAAAATGTATTGTTATACTCAAACCATATATTTATACCACTCTCTATGTTAGTGTAAGACTCCATCTTTGGAATTTAGTTGTTGTTTTTATCTTTTTTTTCTCCTTTTTATATATTTTTTTTATGTTTTTGGTGGCTTTGCCAAAACTGAGCCACTTCCAAGGAGACACAAATAACACTCTAAATGATGCTGTAAACCCTGAAATAATGTGCTTATACCAACTAGCATTTCTGCAGTTGTACCACTAAATTTCTCTCGTTCAGCATTCTTCATGCCATGCTTAAGCTTATTTAATACCTTATAGCCTTTTGTTTTGTTCATGAGTGGTGTAGAGAACAGCAGAGCTGCAGAATAGCTTTAGAGAAGATGACTGCAATTGCTGCCACAGTGAAACACCAGACTCGAGTTGGTTAAAACACTGCAATGTAACACTGAAATGAATCATTTGTTCCTGTTTCCAAAGCACATTTATAGAACTCTACCCCCATATTCTTCAAGTAATCAAAAAATTAATGTTTCCTTTACCTATTCTGTTTGCTGTTGGTGGATTTATTATTATGACAATAAGACGTATAACAAAACACCTTCAAGCATGCAAACATATTTTTATAAAGCAAATTCCTTAATCTTTCCAAGGCTCCAGATGGCACCACCAATTTTTATTTTTTTTAAAGACTGTAGGGAAGTTGCTGTACATGTCTGCTAGTTTACTGCAGTTTTTAACATCTTCTGTTGGAACTGTTGGAAGAGCAAAGGCTTTCCTGACGGGAATAAAATACATATGAAGGAAGAGGAAAAATAAAAGTGAAGAGTTCAGGAAGTTCAGATTAATTTGCTGGTTGAGCATCTTAGTGCCAGACACATTTATATGAATTGCATTCAGCTGTCACAGGCTTGTCACTGATTTCTTACCAAATTTTTCTCTCATTAATTTTATTGCCTTATATTTTATTATTTATTGTATGAAGAATATATCCACAAGTGAGAGTTACTAACCTGCTATTACAACTATTAAAGCTTGGAGACATCAAGCAGTGCCTTTTATTTGACAGAAAACACTTAACGAAATTCCAAAACTGGTGTGTGCATATGAAAGTCTCAAATTTACAAATCTGACCTTTTTTTTTCTTTAAGAGGCAACTAAAGATTAATTTATTTATCTTTGCCTGCACCTGAAATTACTCTGACTCTGCAATGAGAAAGCAATTTTAAAAAAAATGCAGGTATTGCTAGTGCATAATCTGAATTAAGATGAAAAGGAATTGAACAAATTCATGAATTGCTTTTAAAAACAAAGTAGTCTTTTCAAATTGGCAATGGCTCAGCAGACAGGAGAGAAATTTATGGTGTGGGCAAAGCTGTACACTACAGCAGCCCATAGTCAGTCAGCCTGACACAGAACAGGGAGCCAAGAGCCATGGCACACTGAGCAAATTTGTAAGAGGCAAGTCCTCCTGGCTTTTGGCTTCCACCCTATTCCAAACCCTTTAGAGGAGTGCTATTGGCACTTCTACCTCTGCATTAAAGAAGAAATCAGTAGCATCTTGGTTCTTGAGAAGGAAACTTAGCAGGAGTCAGGAGATGATGAGGACACATAACCTCTAATTTGCAAATGAAAATCAAATTTAGCACTTAGATGAGGTTGCCAAAGCCTCATCTGCAGACCAAACTCTCCAACTGTTTTGATCAGTGTTCTATGGGAAATGAACACACAGTCTGGGATGGGAGAAACCAACTGACATCAGGATGTTGCTGAACATTTTGATAGGCTCAAGAATATCAGATTTGATAAGAGACTGCAATTATTTATTTGGAAGAAAGAGACTGGCACAAACATGTTTGTACACATACAAAGCACAAAGATAAGGTGACATTTAGAGAAGTTCAAGAATCTTGAATGATTTCTACCAGTTTGAAGCCGGTGTTGTTCCACTGGGCCCCAGAAGCTCCATCTATCAAATGAAGCTGTATTCCCTTTCAATGGATGAGGTTATGGGATTGTGACTAAAAGACAAAACCGTATATCAGAGTTTTGCACAAATAAGCTATGAAGAGATAAAGAAATGACCAAAAAACCTAATCACCTGAGCTCTGTAGAGTTTTAGCATTACTTAAGCTATATGTCATCTTACTTCAGAGTCTCTCTTCCTAACACCTGGCTTAATCCTCGGTCCTAACCCTTGAGCATTTTCTTATCAATACACAGGTACTGAAATCTTACCTATGTCGCCAACACTTCCTTCCTTCCATCAAGAAGATCCAGCAACAAGCTACTCCTGCAGCCTTCAAAACAATCCAAAATCATCTCCAGCAAAAGGCATCAGTGATCACTAGTCCAATATATCTCTTTCATTCATTAGTGAGTCAACCCCTCCTGTTATCAAGAAGGCATTTCTAATTAAATTTTCCCAAAGTAGCTGGTTTGTCTTATGTCGGGCCCAACATGAAACTGTTATTTCTGTCTAAGTACGAGGGTTTGGGACACAGAGCTTATTGTTGACCAAAATAACATAATGCTGTATGCCTGAAGAGCTATTTTGGACAAAGTCTGGCTAGAGATCTGGACTATATGTTAGAAACTTTGGTACATTATGGCAAGTAAATAGCTCTAAAGTAAGCAAGTTTTATTCCAAGTTCATTTAATCTTTAAATAAAGCAAGTTGAATAAATATAGCTTTTTTTTTTCCTTTCTACAAAGAAGAATTTCTTTATGAAGAAATCCTGAATTGGCATTTTTGCTTCAATTGAAACTTGTAGTAGGAAAGAAAATCTTTCATGGCTTTAATCTGAAACATTAGGGCTTGAAGTCTGAACAACTGTTTACTATTCCACTATCTGATAAAACTTCAGAACCTGAGGGAAACTAATTTAAAAGGAAGACCTGAGATCAAGATAAGCTTCTGCAAATCTAAAACCAGTCATCCAAAATGAAAGTGAGAGCTTCAGTTTACTTGATAAATCTCTATCTGAACAGTAGTGTTATAATTAATGAACAATAAGGAAGAGAAGGCTACAGTAACCACTTCAAATCCCTCAATTCATAACTCATCAGAAATGAAGAAAACTGCTTTCAGGGTAATTTTATGTTGTAATGTATGATGTATTGTAAAGAAAAAGCTTAACTACTTAAGCATAAGTTAAAGGAAAAAGAGGGGGGAAAGGCAATGAAAGTTGTTAAATTGAGCTTTGATCTCTTGACTAGCTTTAACTAATTGTCAAGGTGTTTGGGGGTAAATTTTATTCTTCTTAGTCAATACATTAAATATCACTTGGACTGTTGGGAAGTTAGAGTTATAAAGCCCTGATTCAGCAGAATATTTAAGTCTCTAATTAAATCTTTCCTTATTCAGCAAAGTGCCTGACATTATATGGACTATTGTAAAGGAAAAAAAAATTGAAAAAATGACCTTTTAGGGAAATAAAATTAAATAGCAAAGGGGAAATAAGCATATTTTACTATATTCAAACGTTTCCATTTCCTTAAAGATCTTGAAAATGTTTTAGTCTTCCCTAAACTTGGTGGACAGAGTAAGGCATCCCATTAAAAATGAAGTGCTGATTAAACTTTGGTAGTTTAAACATACTCAGTAGGTCAACCAAAGAAGAATTTAAGAAACAACAAGCACAAAGCAGAAGACCTTTTAAAGATCTATAAGGACAATACATATACTCTAAAAGAAACATTCAGACAAGTCAAATTCTTTACATATAGTTCCTGTGTCAGAAAGAGAGGTGATTCTTACTCCAGAATTCTCCACTGTGGAGGACACACAAAAAAAAGAAATCTCTCTGAAGCTAAAATAGCTATAGAGGAGATTCCAGGACATTTTTATATTATGGACAATATCAATGACAAGAACTAAACCATATTCATCTAAGACTTCTAATGGAAGTCAAATAAAAAAACACTCACAGCAATGAACTACGTCTAACTTAAAATCACAGAGTGTTGGGCAGGGACAAATATGGCACCAAATTTCAGAAAAATACCAGGATAGATGTAGAGAAACAACTTGTCTGGAAGTCAGACATCTATAGAAACTGTAAGGAAAAACAAATTAACAGACATCTTGACAAAAATAATGTACTTTGAGAGAGTCTACCTGCCTTCTGTTACAGGAAATTGCCCCTTACAAACAAAAATTCTCCCTAAAGGTCACGTTTTTGCAGCTAAAGTGATCCAGTTAATAAAAGTCTATATGTATTTCTAAAAGGCTTTCAACAAATTTCTCCATCAAGGCTTTGGAAGAAACTGAAAAGCTATGGCATAAGAGGGAACGTCAGGGATAAATGATGGCTTAAAAGATAGGCAGCAAAATGTAGGAAGGGAGGTCACTAATGGCATTCTGCAGGGAGATGTACTGTGACTGTTGAACATTCACAGGCTGGAAAAAGGACTGAGCAGTTAGGTAGATAGGTGATAGTTCAACAATAGAAAGTCCTTTGAAGGAGTAAGGACAGAAAGCAGCTGTGAAGAGCTGCAGAAGTTTAAGTTAGAGCAGCTAAGCACTACAAGGCAAAACTGAATGACAAAAAGCACAAAGTGACAGTATGTTGGCTAAGCAGAGCAACCCTAATTAAAACAACAGGCTCTGAGGTGACTATTTTAATTCAAGACCAAGACATTAGAGGCTGTTATAAAGAGTTCCATGACAACACCAGCTCAGTATCACCTTGAGAGACAAAGCAGATGTGAATCCTTGTATAAAACATAAAACACCACAGGCAAATCATGATTCATTAATATCTTGCTTATTACACCCAGTTCTGATCCTTTCACCTCAAAGTCTATACTAGGCATGAAAAGGTTCCAAAGAGGGCCACAAGAATGACCAAAGCTGTGAAAAGGCTTCCTTATGAGAAATGATCAAGTAAGGGAAGGCTCCTGTGTATCCTTTGGATGCAACAGAAATCTGTGTGTGGCATGGAGGAGGTGGCTTTGGATCCATTGGCAATGATGTCCTCTTTGTCTATTAACCATGTCATAAAATTCATTACTATTCTGCAATAGTTATCTCTATTGCATTTCTTTTTCTACAATGTACAAAGATATTCTGGGGACTGGCACAGAGTGAAGAGAGAATTTCTATATCTTACAGAGCCTGACAGCAAAGACTAATGAAAAAGACACATTATACAGACACTTCTATTTTCTTTTAGTAACAATCCCTCTGAAGAAAAACTGGAAAAGAAAGCTATTAAATAAGTAGAAATGGCCTATAAGTTTTTAGAAGCACCTACACAATGAGTGGGTAGCTACTTCTGTTAGACTACTATTTACATTATTTCAGGATCTTTCCTCAGACATATATTGTATTAAATTAAACTTAGGGAAAATATAACATCCCAGAAGAGTCATACTCATCTAAGGCTCTATTTGTCTTTCCAAAGCTCCTCCATTCATTTTTTTTTTTTTGGCAAAGATCTTTCTAAAGTGATTTTGAGATTTTATGTCAACGGAAGGGTTGAGGAAGCTCATAGCAGGAAGATTAACAGTTTATAATAAATCTGCTCCTAGATTACATATTGTCTATTTACCATGTTAGCTGCTCCTTCAGAAACAATGCAGAATTGCAATGATGCACCACCCCAAGCTGATCTCTATTCTCTTGCTTTCCCAGAGCATAACTAAGAAAGCGCACAGAGTGGTATTTCCTTTTTTAACCCCACATCTTCACATCCTTTTCCAGAATCTAAAGGAGACATAACAATACAGGTTAAGCATTACAGCCAGAACAGGCCTATGGGCAGAGAAGAGAAAGGTCCTCAAACACCTAAACAATCCCTCTCACTAATCCCTTGTATTCACAATGTGAATGTTGAACCCTGATCATAAAGATAACAAAATGTAAATTTAAAAAATTAACATTACTAAACTTATAATTTCAAATTAAGATTGGTTGGGGGATTTTGGTTGGGGATGTTTTTTCTGCCACGAGTACTCAGAAATCCTTACAAGAAAGTATTTCCTCTTCAGCAAGGGCGATCATGATCAGGAAAAACAAGCAGAAAGAAATAGGGAAATGCTAAGTAGGATATTCAAATTTCACAGAGACTATTTCTGCTAATACTTTTATTCAAATCTACTGCCTGTGTAGTAATGAAGAGATGTATTACAGGCTTACCAATAGAATTCATAAAATCACAGAATAATATGGGTTGGAAGGGACCTCTGGAGCTCCTGTAGCTCAGCCATACAGCTCAAAGCAGGTCAGGTTGCCTAGCTGAGTTCTCAGCCTCTCCAAGGACAGAGATTCCACAATGCCAGTGATAATTTGTTCCAGGGTCTGACCACTCACATGGTAAAATAATACTTGTATCTAACTGAAATATCCCTTGGTTTTTTGTCTCTTGTGCCTCAGCTTTTTCCCCATGAATTTCCCAAAAGAGTCTGTTTCTGTCTGCTCTAGATCTTTCCATCAAGTAGCTGTTGACAGCAGCATAATCACCCATTTGTTTCCTCTTCCAAAATCTGAACAAATTGATTTCTCCAACTTTACCAAAGACAGAATAAAAACCATGATGGCCAAGGGAAATCCATAACCAGCATTAAGTGTCAGTCCTTCAGGATGATCCTTTTGTTTATACAGACTTGAATCCTTCATAAGGCTTTGGGATAGAAGCACAGTTCAGCCCAGCTCATAAGGAACATTTAATATCAGAAAAAAAAAATTCCCCAAAGTTTTATATTTATTTGTTGCTATAAGTAACCTTTGTGCCTGGAAGATGCATTTGGCCAGAACACACACCTGAGCTGAAGGAAGATCAGCTCAGGTGTTCTGTGGGATGCTCCAGGCCCTTCCTGCCACACCGCCCCAGCAGAGCTCTCCCACCCTCTTCCTGGACATCCACATCATCCACATGCCAGGTGGGCACCACTCACCTACTGGGACAGAGCTCCCACAGCACCAGAGCCCAACTGCCCCTGCAGCCCCTTTTATTCAAGCACCACTCAGGAGTCATCCGATACCCACAGTCTGCCACTCACTGCCCATCTGAGGACTGCAGAACCTTCTGGAAGTGCCCAGAAGCAATTGAAAGCAACAGCCTTGTTCTCAGGAAAACAAACACAGTGAAAACACAGAACCAGAAGCAAACAAGTAACTAAATGGACAAAAGCTGATTAGCTGTAAATGACAAATAATTCACAGGGAGGGTCATGAGATGCTGAAACAGGAGATGAGCAAGCAAAGCCCCAAGTGAACTAATCAGACCTTAGCTCTGCCTTAGATGGTGGGATGGATCAGATTCTCTCCTGATGTTCTTTCTAAAAAACTGAACAATCCCTCTCTGTTTTGTACCAGTGTGTACAAGCAGGGTCATGTTCATTGGCATCCAGATATGAGCTCAACAACCTAAGGAGATGGGATGGCTGTGAACAAGGAACATAAGAGAGGTTGTAGTGGATACAAGCCAGAAGTCTGACTTGCCCAGGGGAGGTACACCTTGACCAGACACTCGGAAAATGCTAAAGTAGGTACAGTACTTCCTCCTGCATCTCTCTCTGGACCCAACCAGCCAACCATGTAGCTTCAGCATTTCCTGAGCTGACATCGTTCCTATATTTAATAAAAAACAGAGAGGATTTCTCTGAGGATTTGCTGTATGTCCTCTTGAACCTGTTAAGCATTAAGCAGTGACAGCAGCCTGTAGCCAGTAATGCCAGACATGAACTGCAACCTTCTGAAGAGCCACCCTTTTCAGCATGCTTTGAACTCTTTGCTAGTTTTGTTCTAGTTCTTTGATGGGCAATTAATTCCTCTTCACCTGTCAGACACCACTCATCATTTTCTAATATACTTCTAATCACTCCACCTTTGAGTTTATTGCTACTTTGCCCATGTCATTATACAATGACAGCACCCAAAGAACCTGAGACTGTAGGGTGAATGTAGGTCTTGAATTGATTCAGGCTGGACTAGAGAAATCTGTGCTGCAACTAAGTCTGCTCATGAGGAAAGATTCAAGTTTTAGCTCTTCTGAAAGTCCCAGGACAGGCGCTCCTCATCTGTGCACACATTTTGGTCACTCAGGGCCCTGGTGGTGCTGTGTTTGTTCCTGAAACTTGAGGTGCATTGTCAGGTGTCATTTGCTCTTGAGTCTGAAACACCTCGTGTTACCTGCTGCTGATCTGACAGATGTTGAATAAGATAGAGGACAGCATCCGTTCACGTGGGACCTGGCATATGAGAGCTCTCAGTATTAAAAATAGGTGCCCACCTCAGACGTGGGAGATGTAGCAGAAAAGAAATGAGTGAGGACAGGATAATGTCATCCTAATGATTCATGCTGTATGGTACAGCTGGGCCAATTATATTTTATGACTGACTGATAATACAGGAGCCTGAGATATTTTCCCCCAACATTGCCAATGCTTTGTGTTCTCTATATTATATTTAAACCATTTTTTACAAATTATTTTTGTTAAGTTTTGAATCCCTCCCAAATTACACAATCAGGGAACACCAAACTCATCCTGAAAAGTGGTCCTTTGCCAGGCAGCCATTGCTTCATCCAGACAGAACTCCTTCTGTACAGCTGCCAGATTCAGCCTATACCAGAGATTAGATCAATTATTGCCAAACACTGATCTCAAAACCAAAGCATACCAAGACAGCATACCATTGTAAAACACTTCTAATTGTCTACAGGTGCTCTTGTGTAAGAATAAACTACAAATAAAGAAATTGCTTGGTTTAATAATTAGCCTGAATATTCTAAAAGCAAAAAAAAAGGTGATGTGAAGGATACCAACAGCAGGGCAAGGAACATAACCTGCTGCAGGCAGGAAGAAAGGTGGTTAAATTTCAATCTAATCATTAATTTTATTGTCTAATAGTAAATACATTTTTTATAGTAGTGAGAGATATATCAGGTCACCCTAAAATTAATTAAGAAAATATATCTTTTCACTGCTGTAAGGGAAAGCTTATTCATTTAATATAAGAATCGAGGGTCACTGAAAGCTGATGAAAATCTTTTGGTAAACTTCATTGGATTTTGGTTCTAATAACTCAGCTCCCCAAAATTCAGCCCCCAGCCAAATATATGAATAAGGACTCAAGATTTGAATGGGATAATCTATATTTCACTCCAAGTTATATTCAGAAAATAATCTGGGTAAAGAATGTGCCTAACCTTTTATCTGCAGCATTCTGCCAACTCAATCATTCATCTTTGTGCCACATTTGAAACAAGGAAATGGTTTGTCAGACAGCTCTCAAACAGCAGCAGAGGTTTTATCACAGGCTTGAAATGGAAAGTGATACTGCTGTTAAAATCTAGTCTTGCTAACATAAATCTCCTGACATTATTGAGGTTGCCCTTCCAGTGAATTTCAGCATGTTTTACTAGATTTATGATGAATATATGTAGATGGAAAAACAAATGAGATTGAATAGAAGATGTGACAAATACATTCTCTCTGGCTCTGCTCTGACCTGCTCACACTATATTGAAAAAGAGCTTGTCTGTCTGTATATAAATATATATATGTAGTATATCACTGAAAATAATCGGAAGGAAATCTATGTAGGTGTGTAAACATGATCAAAGTTGAGTAGAAAAATATATTAATACTTAAGTGACTATTTCTTACATTTCAATTTATTTCAATTCAATTAATTTCAATTTCAATCTGATAGAAAGAGCTCAGTGTGTACTTAACGTTCCTAGATTCATGTAAGTGATGAAGAAAATTGGCATATTCTCCAGGCAGAAGTTGCTTTTCTTCAAGATTATTGCAGGTTTTACAATGTTTTTGAATCACAACTAGATAAAATATTCCAGAGACACAGCACAGAAAGCTAATGGGAATATTGATATTTGGAGACATTTTGTTCCTTCAGGACTGAACAAAAGGGGGTTGTAAATCCCAAAGCTCCAGATTGTGATTTTTCTCTAGGGAAAATACTATCTGAGATGAAAAAATTCTCTTGCTTTTTACTCTTTTTGTCAAAGATACAAAGAACATTTGGTTTCAACAGATGGCCAGTGAATTCCATGGATAAAACTCATTGATTTCAACATGAATTGGATCAGGTTTGAGGTCTCAAACTTGCTACTTGATTTGAGCATTAATTTGGAATCTCTGGTAATAGGCTCATGGGTTGAGGATTGCCTGACAAATCTCAAATTCCCAAATGGAACCTACAATTTCAAATCCTGTTCAGTAGTGTACTACTTTCAGGTGGTTGATGTAGTTTAAATTAAATATAGCTGCATGATTTACTGAGCAGCGTACAGGTTACATTGATATTAGTCTATAAAAAATATCAGCATTGGTTTCAGGTTCACATAAAAGCTGTTCTAAACTATTCCAGCAGCTCTCCAGCTTACCAACCCCAATGAGTAAGGAATATCACTGTGTGTCTGAAGCAACACACTGTTATTTTTTAGATTTTGAGATGTAATCTCTATGTCTTCCTGAAGATGTCTGTCTCTCCTCCTATCTATCTTCTCTATCTTCTGAGAAAATTTTGTTCATAGCGAAGTACCAGGAAATCAGGAATGCACTGAGTGGGCAAACTCAAACTGAAAAGAGAGACTTGATTATTCCAGGAATTCAAGACTGAATCACAGAACCAGCAAGGAATAGAATCACAAACTCTACTCTCCTAGACTAGTTTGTTGCTTTACATCTTTGTGAAGAATGTAATTGTTTTTACCAGTTTGACATTCCTAATAGTTCCTGGGCAGGTCTGTTTGAATCCAGGAGAATCTATTCAATAGAAACCTCTAAAGGAAATGGCAATCTGAACATGATACAGAACTTGGGAGCCTTTTACTTGTAAGAACAAGATGCTGCAGGTGCAGAGAAATGTGGCACAACTACTTTTGTTTTTTGTTGGTTTTTTTTTTTTCCCCAAAGAAAACTACTGGAGAATGCAAATATTTTTGAGGAATATGATATAAATACCACACTGTGAAAAACAGCGTGCTGTAGTGGACAATTCCTGAAGCAGTGCCAGAAAATTCATTGACATGAATGGATTGTAATAGGGAGGAAACAAATTCTGGCTGCAGGAGCTGTTTTTAATTAATTGCCTAAGATCTCATTCCTGTCTTGCCCTTGATGCTGTCACTCACTGGTTCACAATGCTGCCAACTCAGCAGTGCTCACTTTCTCACAAGTGGTTGCATTTCCGCCCATTCTTTACACAGCTGTTTAACGAGTGCCAACCTGCAGCTTACCAGTAACTGAGATATAATTCTGCTGCACAGGAATAGAATTTTACCTGCTTCACTTGAAACATGGAACACCTGTCCTGACAACTGTTCTCATGAACATAAACATTGCTTTAGGAGATTACTTAAAGGTAACGAAGTGCAGAAAACTACCTGGGACCTTTTTGCCTTTGCAAGGTGGGAAAAATGTTTACACTGATTAAAAAGAATAAAAACCCCATTTCCTCTTATGAAAATGGAGTAGTTAATATGACTAGAAATTCTTTTTGTTATGTTGCGAATATTCTATTCACAATATTCAAATTGAGTACAAGTTGCACTATTTGAGGTTCTCTGAATAATTCAGATGCATTCATTTATTCTTGATTAGTGGATCAGGTTCTTCAAAAGGTAAGTATTTATTTTATTTTATGACGTAGCATTAATAATGTATTACCTTTTTCACAAGCTGCTTTTAAAGAAAGCAATGAAAATTTGCAGGGAGACAAGAGTTCTGAATAGATATTAAAGAACCATGGAGTCACTTAAGCTGTCATTTTAGAAATAGTCTATTACAACTGCTATTTCTCAGGGAGGAAAAATGCAATCTTGATAATGCAGAAGAGTGAATAACCTGGGCTGAACAGATGATGCAATGACAGAGAATTACAGCACTGCTTTCTTGCAATAAATAACAGTGAGGCACTCATATTCTCTGCCTTCACTGTGAAGAGCATCTCTTCGGAGAAAATCTTGAACTATTATCATGCAGTAGTACAAGGATTATCAAATACTGTTTGAAAATTGCAGTGGGAAAAGGCCAAATAAAATTACTAGGACGAATAGTAACATTAGCTATGGAAAAAGAAAAACAAATCACATCTGCAGAATCTGAGGACTTTAAAGCTTGCATTCAAAGAAGAGGAAAAGTTTTTAAAAACATTTTCTTGTGCAGAAACTCTTCGGGGGGGGGGCATTTCTGCAGCTGTATTAAGGAAGTGGCTCCTGGGATACACTTAATCTCAGTGAGCTGTAAGGACTGTTAGTTGTCCAGGTGTCCTTTACACTCTGCACAGGCACATGAGAAATGCCCAACCCAGTGAGATGAGGAGTGTGTCCAGCTCTGGGATCCATCTCTGAGAGGGACAGCTGGACATGCTGTTTAGCAGGAGCAAGTGAACTTTGTCTTCTGTCCACCCCACCAAATCCTCCAGCTTTCTGTGTTAGTCATATAAGAACCTGTAACCCTGACTGGCCCTTTTAGTGTCTGTTGTCCCCAAATTTGTCTAAAACCTTACTGGCTGTACTGTTGTGGTGTCCCTGTACCCACTCCTGTGACAGGTATGTAGGTAAGATGTAGGGAAGTAAGTGTAACTAATTTAAATGTTGTTGTCCCTTGAGAGTAAAATCTTCACGTGTGCTTAATGTTTTTGGAAATAATAATTTAATTCTAGCCTAAAATATGAAGCTGTAACAAGGGCAAGGTTCTAACTAGTAATAGTAGAATAATATTTATATCTCTTTAAGGATAGAGTTTCCTTAGACAGAGAGCCCAAAGGGAAGCATCTGGCAGTATAAGTTGACTGTAAAAGGTATCATATTAATATAAATTTTAATGTTAATTTCATTCCATTACAGAATTCAACTCCTAAAACTTCATGATAGCTTTAGAAACCAGGATGTGCTTTGTTGACAGTTTCCCCATTGACTGCATTTCCTTGAGCACGCAGCTTAACTGGTTTCTCTTAATTTAACTTGATGATACTTATATTAAAATTAGAAAGGCTCAATTACTTTTGCTATCTTAATTTCTAGCATCACATTTAAATTACTCTAGAATGCAAGCTCCCTTAAACAGAAATTGAGAGGTACATCTGTTTCCATTTTTCCTAAAATCCTTTTATTTGTTGCTGAAATTGTGGTAGTTGTGTAGAAAGACCAGGAAGGAGCAAACTGCCATGGCATTTAAAGCTATTACCCAGATTTTATGATATTCTCCATATTTTTTTACCTCTGCTGCTTAAAGACAGAAGTATTGATGTAGCACTGGTTTGTACAAATCATCTTTGTCAGTGCTATTTCAATATATGTAACTTTCCATAGTATAAGTACTACTACAAGTTAACACTTTTCAGGAGTAAAATGCAATTTTACTACACCATCTACTGTAATAAACACAGAGGTTTTGTTTTTTGTTTGTTTTTTTTTTTAATTTAAATAAACAGGTTTACAATAACCTTGATTAATTCAACTCTTTTATCAAGCAATATAGTAAAAATGTACTTACATAAAACTTGTTGGACTTATGCTGAACAGCTAAAGCCTCTTTAGAAGGTCAGCATTCTATTGATCACTTAATTTTAAACCCTTTATGATAACTGAAAGTTATAGAATCAATAGTCACAAACTCAGCCTTTTTAAAGTAGTGTTCATAAACTGAGCAAAAATGGACACATTCCTCTGCAGAGTAATCTCTAAGCCCTTTAGTTACTACAGCTGCCACAGTCTCCACTTAAAAAAAATACCAAATCAAGTTATAAAGTTTGCATGAAATACAATATGAATATGTAACTTTATCAAGTACCTGCACTTCAAGTTAAGAACTGAAATGGAGTTGTATAAAAGAATAATTTTCCTACTCTGGATATGAACTTTCTGCACTGAAATTACAAGCAGAAGTGCTTTGAATCTGTTCTTATGATATTTTCATGTCACACCTGGTCTGTGAAGGTAACTATGACTGAGCAACTAAGGATTTGGGGAAAATTTCTTCAAAAGGTGAATAATTCACAGTAAGAATATTTTTGAGTAGTTAAAAAGGTTTGTGATATGAAGGTTAAAGTTGAGGGGAAATGATTTAATGGTATAAAAAAATACACAGTGCACATTTACATTACTATGCATATTTATGCCCACCTGAACTGAGAACCAGGTAAATGTAACTTTTACATTACTATTTCCTTCACACCAACATCCACACTTTTACTGCCTCTGCACATTTCCCATCTTAAACTTGTAACTCAGGTCATTTATCATTGAAGAACTGACTTGGACAACACTATTAAAGATGCTTTTCAGTCAGACTAAAATCCTCATTACATCTGCCACAAACTCTCTACCACTGGTATTTTTACAGCTGGTGTTACTTTAATTACGCTTTTGCCAACTACAGCCAAATATGACCTTATATAATAGGTGTTTCTGGCAATGTCATGAGTTGAGAGCCTTTCTGGCAAGCAGAAAGTTGCCAATCTGGCAAAAAGTCCTAATTCTAGTGCCACATGCTCTATCATGTGAGACAGAGACGTTGAATAAGGCAGCTGGTATTGAGTTACAGGCTTTTGGCAGTTCATTCTTGACCATGTGGAGAACTTGCAGTGTTGACATAGTCCAGCAAGTAATGAATTAATAATTAGTAATAAGTTGTTAAAACTAATGGTGCAGACTTTGTCCAAGTAAACTTGGGAAACTCCAGTGAGGAGGAGTTTGAGATGTGCATGGAAGGACTTGCTAAATATCAAAATAATTTAATTTTACTACTTTCCCTGTTATAAATGGCACTGTCAAGAGCTGTGTTCCTGTACAATGTGGATGATGGTATTCCAAGAGATTCCCAAGGAAAGAGTCTTGGCGAAACCTCCTGGGTCAATCCAATATGACTTCCTCACTGAAGGGTTATTTCTCTGCATGTGACCCATTTTCAGGTGAAAAATGATGCTGTGGAAAAGCAATTTCATTGACTTTTCTATCTTTTTCTATACTTCACTTCTTTTAAAGACTTTAAAAAAAATCTTTTGACTTTTCTATACTTTTCTTATTTTGCTGCAGCCAGAGATTGTTCAAACTTGAGCAGTTAGAAAACAGGTAAACTCATAATAATACATTTTCCCAGTTCAGAAGAATTTTCTTTTTTTCATGAAGAGACAAGAAATTTCTCTGCATTATGACAACACTTCTTGCAGATGGTTTTGCGTTTTTTTCTCTCTTGATGTTTCTCCTGCACAAAGAGAAACACTATTGGATGTTTTTGTTTGGTTCCTCTACGGTACAGGTGCACATGCCTAAGCACAGCTGGCTCCCTGTTAGCTTTCCAAAAGACAGTGATGTGCCAGTGCAGCATTTAGCAAGGGAGTGAAGAAAGGGAAGTGGAAACCCAGCAACTGCACTTTACCTTCTTAAATAGATTCTACTTCACACTATGGGAGCACACTTCTCTGCTCAGCTGGCTCTTGTGCTAGTTTAGCAAAACTAGTCACAGAAAACAAAAATATTTGCGAATTTGGCTTTAGTGTAAATCCCATTATTTGTTCTTTTACACACATCAAAGGTCAGCCTCTTGCACTTCTCTGACAGGAACCTGGCATGAAGACAAAACACAACCAGGTGCATCCTGGCAGGCAAACCATCCTGGGAGGGTAGGTCATGCTTGGTGGAGAAGAGGGGTTGGGCTTCTTATGTTTGATATTCACCCATCACACCTCTTTTCATACTGAGAATATAAACCTTTATGCAAATACTGTATTTGGATTAATTTGATTTCAGACATCTAGAAGGCAGACATGTAATCTTAATTTTCCAGCTTTCTTCCATGCTCAGCTGGACACGTGCAGATTCTGAAATTTTACAAGTGAAGGAATTACCCTCTCAGGTACCTTTTTCCTTATACCCAGCTTAGAGATGCCTAGAAAATTAACTTTCAGTTCAAAAAGTGAAAATTGCAAAAAGCCTCCCTGAAATTATGGGTGTTGTATCTGTCCTTGGCTATTGTGTCTAGTCAGAAGTACACAGAATGAATTTCTTTTCCCAATATGTAATAGGCAAATGGGTATTTATATAATTTGTTTGTATACAGCCTAGTGGGTAGGTTTACTTTTATTGTAATTAGATTCAGGTACTCATATCAGATGTTCTAAATAGAGTGAACATTAAGATTCCTGAATTTTTGTTACATCTTTTATGTTCAATTAATCATTTATATGCAAATTTACCCAAATTTTACAGCATCAATCTTCAATATTAGAGTTTTTGTAGTCCTTTCTTTGAATTTTAGTAGCATATTTTAAGGGAATTTCAGACAAGCATTGCCAAAACAGTAATGGGCTTCAGTAACTGCCTTTTGTAGACAGAAGTGAACAGCTTTCAGGTTGGAAAATTTGATCTTTTCTTTAATATTCAGTAGTTTTACACTGACAAAAAATACATTTTTGATTCAATAGGCTGCAATCTGACAAAAAGCATTTAAAAATCCAAGCAGATTGATTGTGTGCAATCACTGCAAGAGAGTGAATTCAGCTAACAAAAAGGCTCAATCTTACCATGCTTCACTGTGAAAATCGTGCTTTATGCGGAGGTAGCTGTGCAGCACATTATTTGCAGCACATAAACTGCAAATACGACCCTTCAGATTATTTTTTCTGCATTTAAAACACTTGTTTAGAATTTCAGAGGCTTGTTTTCTTTGCCAATCTCCTCAGCACCATTTTTATGAGCCAGTCAGCTCAGGCAGTCTAATCTTTTCAGATGTCAAGGTCTTGCGTTACGTTTCCTCGTTACAGGCAGGCACAGTGCTAAATGTCTCTGCTGCAATTAAAACAAACAAACATCAACTTGTATCTGCCAAGACAGGAAGCTTTGACTCTGTGCATGCCTACATAATATGATGAATATTTTTAGATTACATATAGTAATTAGTGTGATACCCAATGGTGACATTTGTCTCTCATACATAGATGAACTTTGAAAACACTTATAATTAAATTTCGACTGTCTATATTCATATGTAGATTGATTCTATATCTTTCTTTTTTTCATTGAATTTCAGTTTTTAAACCATTCTGCTCTATTCTGGTCCCTCCAGTTAGAATCACTTCAAAGCATTAGCTTTTGCACAGCAACAGCAAGACTCCCTTTATATTTTCTAGAAATTAGCAAGTAAGGCTCCCTGGTGAAGGAGCCTTTTTAAATAGGCCTCAAAGTATTCCAGGCATGTCTCCTTTGTCATTACAGATCTTGATTATATTGATTTTAACAGATATTTTTATGCAAACCAAAAATTTTACGTATCTATAAAATGCTAATTAATAAAATTAGCATTGCACTGCAGGTCTGCCGACAGCCCAGTGTATCTTAGTGTACCTGTTAGCTGGAAAAGTTGCTCATTTTTCCTGCTTGCCTGTGTCTTTATACTTTTTGTTCCAAAAGCATTGAAAGTATTCACTTTTCCCCTACCTACTCACCCTACTTATAATCACTTCATTTTTCAGACTGATTTTAACTTCCCTCTGTTTAATTAGTCCCCCAAAACTATACACTGGCTTATTGCAGTCCCATACATCTGGAAACTGAAGCTTGATCTACACAGCAGAGAAAAAAAAACCAACAAAACACATCCTTTATAGAACAGCTGATGTGTAAAGTTTAGACAAGGTTTGGGTACAGTCTTTTATCATCTCTGGTAACTAAACAACAACTCAAGCTAAGCACAGGTTAAAAGCATTTTCTCTTAGTTTAATCTCATTATGTTAATCAACTCTTTTACTACATGCATAACAGTTGCAGTGGCAATGAATAACTTAATTTCAGTGCCTTATAAAATGTCCTATTTTCTTTGCACATCCTACTCATCTGCTCTAGAACACATCACAGCTGGTGGCTTACAGCTATGGGTTAAAATCTAGTACAGTGCTCCCAGGCACTTAATTCATCTGTCTCTTAGATGGATGCACACACTTTGTTTTTTACAAACACAGACTTCTTAATCCTATGAAGAAAGAGGGTGAGAGGTAGCATCAATTTCATTGTGAAAAACTACCCAGAATGCATGGACCTACAAGTTTTAGTTTCTACTTTGAATTAAATACGAAGACAGAGCTTTCATACCATAAACACACCTACTGTTAGAGCTTATTTTTAAGCATTAAAGTAGCACCAACAAAAGACATCTAAATCATTAAAATAATAAAAATAAAAGTGGAAATATGTAGTTATCAGACACGCTATATTTTCATACTGGAATGGGAATGGAAGGACCAGGACAGAAAGATTACATTTTGGAGAAATACTTATTTGCAAATGGAGTCCACAAGTATCTTCTTAAAATAAGATTTCACAACCATTGAAGGGAAGAGAGCTGTCTTCTATTTGGCATAGAAAGCATTTTCTTGCTCATTTCCTCTTCTACCTGATATGTGGCACTTCTAAGGAGGAGCAGACTGACTGCTGCTCCAACTGCAGCTCAGGCCTAAGGCCACACCTGGAAGAAAACTGAGGAAAAGGTAAGAATGCTAAAAGATCATATAGGCAGCAGATCTCCAAAATTGTCTGCTGTTGGTAAACAAATGTTCTTATTTAAACAAATCCACGTGTGTGTTCTAGCAAGCCATTACCTCACCCCAAATTTCCTAGCAGGTGTTGGAGTCCATCCCACAGGTAAAAGATGTTTTTTGAACACTGCACCAGCCCTCCCCACCCTCCCCCCAGGGCTGCAGTGCTTTGGTTAAAATATTGCACTTTATAGAACTACACAGCAAATACCTGGGATTCAGGTATTTTCCACATTGCCAGAGCAGGGCTCCAGGTGTTCCTTGTGTCTGCAGGGAGGAAAGCAAAACGATGACTGCCAGGGATCATAACTTCTGCAATTCCCTTGCAGCTCTGCACAGTGACACCAGTGATAAAATTATGCACTTCTTCAGCTAGTACATATTTCTGCCTTGCTCTATTATTGTTTTGCCAGATCTCTGTGAAATTCCAGTTTCCTTGTCTCCTGAGGTTGCCCTTCAAAATATTAAGAACTCCAGCTTGAGAGTTTCCCATTCAAACCAGGGAAATCCTTCAGCTCCACAAATTTTCATTCATTTTCTTAATTTGGAGGCTGAATATATTATCTAGAATGACAACTGATATATCAGCAGTAATTATCAGTAAGAGAATATACTTGTGCATGGTTTTGATGCCAAAATAAATAATATTTTCCTGCTTGAAAGGGTTCTGCAGTCAAGAAAGCTACACTTGCAAAGCTGTAACTGCATCAAAGAATAAGATATTACTGCCTTAGTAACAGGCCAACAAGAGTTGCTCTTTAAATATGGACTAAAGTAAGATAGAGAAATGCATAAAATGTTGTTTCATTAGTTTCTCGTTTGATGGTTATTTCTTTATATCACATTCATGGTGAGAGGATAATCCCTTTAGCTCAACAACAACTCATTAACCATGTTCTCTCAATTAGAAATAGCTTATTTTCTAACAAAGCAAACACCATAAACACTCCTGCCTTCAGCTCATAATGATTTTTTATAAGTAAATGTATCAGAGACATAGTACAAGGAAGGAGCTTGGTACAAAAGAAGTAACACAGGAATGGAAGCTATTTCTGATAATATAAATCTTGATTGCTGTACACATCATCTGTGAATATTTTTACTGCTTACCAAAAGCCTGCTACTCAGTTGCATGAAGCAACCTCAAATGAAGTTAAATTTTCTTGACTTTCTGACAATTTGGAGCTTCACAGTAAACTGAAATTTGGAAAGCTGAAAATGGGAGAGAAGTGTAGCTGGAGGAATACTCTAAAAACTCTTATATTTCAGAAACACAAAAAAAACAGTGCAAAGGAGAAAATTGCTTTTGTGGATCTAGTTTATTAATAAGCATTGTAATTAACAAGACAACATGCTGTACAGAAACCTGAAATAGAACTACTGCAAATTTACTGGACTTTAAATGCTCTGGACTCTAGTAGATGATGCCCAGCTGCATTATTTGTATTGTGGTTAGGGCTGTTTCAATACACAGACATACACTGCTCACTCTCAGATCCTGTAGTATGCCATAGAGCAGGGAGATTTCCCAGAAATACAAACTCAAATATTTACAAGAAATCGTCAATCTCTTTCTTCACTAGGGATAACATAAGTTATACACAATTTTCCTATGTATACCAAATAAAATCTTTGCCTTCAACTTTACTTTGTGTCTGCACAAACCAACTCCTTCCCTTTATTTTATCCAGTTAAACAAGGGTAGTAAACTGCAGTGTGATCATTTAATTGCTTATCATTGATTAAGGGCTGGTATTAAACCTGTGAAAGGAAAACATGAGAAATCAAATAAAGTCAAGCGTAAATTTTCAAACTCTAAAACCTCAGACTTTATAAGCTTGACTCGAACAACCTTGAACTAATCAAGCAACAGAAATATTCAGGTCTCTGTCTTCGGCTGGACCATGCTGGAAGCAGGGGAATAGTGGGAGCTGTTGGATTTCCACACTGGATTACAGCTTGCTTAGAGCACCACAGAGACAACTTTCACTTCTCTTACAAAAAACCCAAACAGATCCATGCACACCGGGGTCATAGATGCAAAACGGCTGCTCTCCCCCAGTCCTACTCCAAGTAAAGAGACCTGGCTGGGTTCAGAGCCACATAACTAATGTTGTGTCAAGCTGCCTTGTGCTAACATTCATAAGCCCTCAGGCCCTATTAGCATGGGCTCACTGCCATGCTAATTAACTAAATGACCTGCATCCGGCCAGCTCCCAGCCCAGAGAGAGCAGGTGCTCTGTAGTCTCTGTCTGGCCAAGTAGACATGCCTAATTATTCTTTCTTTAGAATTAAGTTACACTTTAGAATACATCACAGTTTAGGAAAACAAAGAAATGGCATATTTTGCTTGAAACAGTTTGACAAATTTCTTTCTTTTAACTTTTTTTTTTAAATAAGTGGCTGCTTTACCATATGGAAATAATCCTTTTTGCCACCACTACCCATAACTTTGATGCAACACTTAGAAGTGCAACAAGCATGTATTGAGTTTGGAGGGGGAATTAACCTAGACTAGACTGTGTGACACATCACTTTGAAGGCAAAGGTTTTCCTTTATTGTTACACTGTATGAAACAAATCTAATCATGTAACTAGCATTTTACTGTATATTGTATATAGAATTGTTTTCTCCACAAATTCACACAAGTAAGATAAAATAAGTTAAATGACTAAAAAAAAATTACACAAAAATATACAGTCTATGTACTAGATAAATTATTCATATATATATGGCAAGATGTATAACGAGTCTCTAATAACATTAATCCTCTGGATACTGACATGCTACTCTGAAAATTTTGCCTCAGGTGTGTAGTTTTATATATTAGATATTGCATATATAAAAATAAGGAAACAATTTCTCTCCTGATAAAATGTGTATTTTCAATTAATTGTTGTGTATCTTGTTGACTGAATTTTAGAATATTAAGCATTTTCATGGCTATAACGTTTAATACCTATACTCAAACTAATCTTTACAATGTTTTTTGTTTAAACCATTTTTTAAATTGTTTTCTGATATGGGTGTTTTGTTGGGTTTTTTGTTTGTTTTTAAGGGAAGGGAGATGGTTAAGTGCTTCCCTACCTTAGGGAAAAAAACTAAAGTAATCCCTAAATTTTTAAATTAAGTGGAGTTTGTTGGGGTTTTTTCCCCTACCAATGAAAAAATCCCACTAATTCTAGTTCCTTCACCCTTTCCTGTGAAAATCCTAAAATTGTAGAAATGAATCCTTTGCCAGGAAATTTCAGTTACCATTTTCATCACAAAAAGAACTGTTGCAGACAAAAAAACCCCGAGAGTTTTCCAATGGAGCTGCCAATTCTGTAAACATTTGGAATTGCAGTCCTCTGTAGTAAAAACTAAAGACCTCTGCTTACAATAGGAAGAGTTAGCTGTCAGCATTATTCTAAATTTGCACAATTAGTATGTTTGGTAATCTGTGTAAACTACAGATAAGCTTTTTTTTTTTTTGCATATCCCTGAAAAGAGCTGCCGAATTTTCTCACCGTGATGTCTCCAAAGCAAACAACAAAGGGCTTTGTATACATTAGGCATGAATTAATTTGTCAATTTTTTAACTGTCCTGGAATTGGAAATGAGATGTGTCAGCTACTGTGTGTCACTACCCAAAGGATTATTATTTTTTTCCAGGATTTACATGCAACTGGAAGCCAGTGTGCCACATCGTTTCTAAACGTTATTGAAAACTACTTAAAAAAAAAAAAAAGAAAGCAAAAGAAATACATCATTAGATAATTTGATGTCCATTAATTAAACCCTATCAGTAGGTTAAAAGTGAAGCTTTTTTTTTTTTTTTTCACATAAAATCTAAATGTGGTTTGAATAGATTTACAGTGGGGACACGGGTATATAAAGCTACTTATACCTGCTGGGCACATAAGAGAAGCTCTTTTAGCATTCATTGGAAACCCTCAACAACTTGAACTTCTGTAAATTTTACAAGCAGCTAATATTACAGCATTTTTACACACAGTTTTGTTTATAAATTACAGATTTAAGTTACATTATGAAACCTACATAGAGTTCTATCCATAGGAAATATTCACACACTGTTTTTCCCCTCCATATAACTTCGATTGTCTCACTTAATGTAGCAATAAAACAAAAAAGTTATGCATTTTCTTAAAGGAAAAATTTCTTGGTATGTACACACTGCAAATGATGAAATGGCTAAAGACCAACAAAGTACTAGAAAGAAATACTAGAAGGAAAACAGGCTGTTTAATTTAAGAAAGGAATCTTTTTTTCATCCGCTGTAGAATTTACCAAGAGAATATATTCTCCAGTACACAGAACACTGAAAAAAATCCTTCATCTTTAAAGAGAATCACCTTGAGACTTTATCAAATAATATGATTAGGGTGTGTTTATATTTATCCAACTTTCATTACCTAGATTCTTCTTTCTTTGCTGAACATTATCAGTCATTCTCTAACAACTAATCCACAATGACAAATACTTCTTAATCTAATAGGTTTGTGATGAAGTAACTAATATTATAGTAAAACTTTTACTGAATACTTACAATACGTGAATATAGCTGTAAAAAAAAGCCGTACACATCACTATAATATTATTTAAAACACCAGTAGCTTGCAGCCACAACATCACCAAAAAAACTACCCCACTTCCTATTGTTTTCAGCAGTGCCCATGTAATTTTCAACTAACAGGAACAGTAGCCAAAGCAAGCTCTGCAAGATGAAAAAAATAAAGGAAGAGAAAGAGAAATAGACTTACGGCTTGAAAAACATAATATGTATAATATTGTTCCTCGAATTATTATAGAAAGGAAAATCTCAGAAATTCAAAAAATAAAGTTGCTTATAATTTTTTCCAGTCTTGATCTTGCATATCCTCTCATTATCATGTTGTTTATTTCACACAGAAAAACCTAGTTGAGAGCTTTCTGTTTCATCTATTGCATTCTTTCAGCAAATAAATACTTTTACATTGAGCTAATAAAAATTAAAATAAAAATAATTTCTCATGTACATTTTCCTTCTTAATTACATAAAAGACAAATTTTGGAGGAAAGGTATACCATCCTTCTTAAGAATTAGATTTTAGTATCTTATTAATTCTATTATGTCAAGTAATCAAATGAGAAATTGCTCACTTGATCTCTAGTGCTAAGCAAATGGAAGATGAAATCTATGAATATGCTATAACTTATAACAACAAAGAAAAATTTGAGTAAGTTATTTTTAGACTGCAATATTCCCCAAACTTTACTAAGAAATTGTCTTCAATGGGAGGAAGAACTGCTGGCAGATATTTGCACTATATGGCCCATGTAAGAAAATGAACAGGATTTTGTTTTCTTTTGATTGTTTCTGGTTTGTGGGTTCTCTTTCCCATTTTCTGGACTTTACCAAGAACTATGGTCAACATCTTTTAACTAGGTACTAAGGATTTATATTTTCTGTTTCAAATTTAGGATTCTATATACATAAATATTCACAAGCCTAACAAGTTTGTATTCGCCCAAGGAACAGTGTTAGGCCGTGACTATACACAGTCACACTTAAAGCCTGAAATTAGGGATTTGTCAGATATGCATTTATAGCTGGTGCTCATGTATAAATGTGGTGCTACTCCCAGACACCGGTGCCTGGTGGGACGCGGCGAAGTTTGCCAGAGGAATGACTTTGACAGCATCCTCGCTGGCGCAATGTCTTTCGCAGGTGTTGTAGAACTGGGGCCTAGACCCCCCCTGGCCTTTGTCACTGTCGTCCTTTGGAAGGGGCCTCCCAAGAGTGTGTCGTCCCTCAGGTCTGGCTCCCCGGCCCCAGCCTTGCTGGAAGCCAAAGGATGGCAAAGAGGTGTTGGGCTGCTGGTACTGCGTCAGAGCCGGCGGCATCCAGCAGTTGTCGGAATGGCCAAGGATGAGACACTCCTGTGTGCAGTTTTCAGAGGCTTCAGCCAGAGCTTTCTGGAGATTTACTTCGATAGCTGGGAGGATGGAAAAAGACAAAAGATTATCAGAGGTATGAGGACAGATGAACAGAGGGAGTCAAGGTCCACAAAGCAATCCCCGCCCTACAACAATGGCCACAGTTTGGGAAGAAAAGACCTCCAGGTATAGAGTTTCACTAAAGGTTTAGATGTTGAGGCCCACAGTGCTGTCACTGGACATCATCAGAAAACAGTTCATGTTTAATGCACAGTCAATACCATCATTACAGCTCTATAACAAGCCCTTATACACACTATTTCCTAGAATCATACAATTGCTGAGGTTGGAAAAGACCTGTCAGATCACCAAGTTAAACAATTAACCCAGACCCACCATGTTCACCACTAAACCATATCCCCAAGCGCCACATCCACACACCTGTTGTACACTGCAAGCAATGGTGATTCCACCACTTCCCTGAGCAGCCTGTTCCAATGCTTGATAACCTTTCAATGAATATATTTTTTCCTTAAGTCCAACCTAAATCTCATCTGGCTCAAATTGAGGCTGTGTCCTCTGGACCAGTCACCTACTTACAATAACATTTTTGCTTTTTGAAATTGCCATTTCTGTAATAAGTCTAAAAGCTTTATACAAAATTAACACCATTATTCTAGATATTTGCGTAGAACTACTTGGAAAAGAAAATATTAAAATTATGTTTTAAAAAAATTCTCTTAAAACTTTGCTTAAGGCAAAACAAAACTAATTCGGACACTAGCCAAAAATGCTACATTGGCTTCAAAGATGCACCCAAGAGCTTTAAGAATGAAAGAGCATAACAGCTATTTTAAAGAGAATTGATTTCTCCATGCATTCAATACTGGAAACCTTGAAAAATCAAAGGGTAATAGCAAAAGAAGATGTAACCTCTGTAGTTTGCTAGTAATCGAACCACATTTCTTCAGCAGATGCAAGGTTTGTGCCTTTGAAGGATTATAGAAATTATAATTTGTTCAAAGGCAAAGTAAACTACTAAATCTGAAAGAGGTTAATTTGTAATACATATATATTCTTCATTTGTTTCATTCAAATTGTGGCTTTACCATGTTAGATAAACTCAAAACTGATGGAATTAAATTTCTACAAATCATTCCTTGGAATAGTTTTAATATTACAAGTGTTAATTTTTTATTGTCTTTCTGTGTACATGGTTAAATACATCAGAAGCACAGAACAATATCTGATTAGATATTTCATCATGTTTTCTTCATACAACTTTGTAATGAAAGATACATATGTGTTTTAATATCTGTCTTAACAAAAATAACATTTAAAATTGGATTTTGGCTCACAAGCACTGAAGAAGGAATGCCACTAAAATTATTTATACCAATGAGAATGCTGAGTAGGAGCCTCCCACCCTCTGAGCTTTATGTTTAAACAGATGCTGCATTTCTCTTTTAACAAATACTTTGCATGTTGATATCTGTGTAAAGCTACAGAGCACAAACAATTATTTCCATGTTAGATTTCAATACAAAGGAATGAAGTTTTTCCTTCAGGCATTGAAATATATAAAGTTGATGTCCAAAACACAGGAATATTTTTTTTACATCTACCATGTTTACCATGTTGTTGTATTATGTGTGCTCTATTCTTGACTATTTCTCTTTCAGAATGCTGTATGAGTGTGTGTCAGTTAGAGAAATTATTGTTTATAAATGTTATTTTGGCATATTACTGGCATTTCAACATGTCCTCAATCATTTTGCCTAAGTATTTTTCAGTTTAATCCTGACAAAGCTTTGGCACCTTGCTGTTGAAATACTAATCCAGTTTTGATGGGCAGTAGGAGACATAAATATGGAAATAATTCAGTGGAGGCAATAGTTACTGCAAAAAAAAAAAAAAAAAGACTATTGGTAGATTAGTCTAATCTTTCTGTGTCCTACTATCTGCTATTAGAGACATAAATTTAAGTATATTCAAGTCTTTTAAGCTCTTTAATTACCCAAGTTTGCTTCTATTCTGATCAAGGCAATTCACTGAAATCAGGTGCAAGCTTGACAGAGTGCTGAGTTATCCCCATTTTACAGTGAAATTGATCTTTTTTTTCATTTATAAAAAAACCCTTAAAATGCTATGAATTCAGTTAAACTGTAAAACATATGTTTATTTGTAAATAATGCTTATGTGTTTCGAGCTCTTCACAGCAAGCAGTTACAATAGTTCTACTGTACCATTTCTCTCAAACTTCAGTAAGAGAGTAAACAAAGCTAAAACATCAAAAGGAAGTATTTGACAATAAAAAATTAACCTTTAAGCTTTGGACAAGGCAGGTGCAGAATAAAAAAGGTAATGTATAAAATAATCTCTATACCATTTCAATAGATCAGTAGGACAGTAATTTTGTGCTGTGTGTTGCCAGACTACCTGTAGACTTGGAACATGTTTGGAACATGTTAAGATTAAAAGTATTATAAAAGTTACAGTTTTGCTTATTCTTTTAAGAAAATATATTTTCATCTGGGTTTTAGTTTTATTAAAAAAAAAAAACCAACAACAAAAACAAACTAAAACAAACAAGAACCAAAACCCAAAGCTATCAAATAATCTTGGGCATAATCATAACTTATAAATACAAATTATTTTGGTGTTAAATTGGGCTTTTTTTAATATAGTCTGCCAATGCAGGATTGTTTAGAAGATACATCTTTTGTAGAAATCATAATCTTTCTTGCAATCTTGGTATTTGGCACAGGTATTGTTGATTGTCAGAGTATACGTTTCATCAGTGCTTGTGGTTAGTAACACATAAAATATACAGATTTCCTTAACTTTGAAAAATACTTTTCTAAGTCAAACAAACAAACAACTTTGCCCACCCCCAAAGCAATGACTCCTGGAGAATAATTCAAACTAGAACAAACTGTAGGAAAACTTCTACATGAATATTCACAAGGCATTAACTTTTTTTGCCTGCTCTTCCAGACCATGAAATAGATCTTCTTTCAATCAGTCTAACTCGTTCTATATTTTCATAACATATCATTTTCCCTCTTCAGCACCTGAAATCTGTCTAAATAGCTCGCAGTGCACTAAAATATGCTTCACATATTAAAAACATACTTTGAACAATTGACTATTTAATCAGAGAAGAGAGCTTTATGTCAGCAATGTCTTATATTGATGGTGCCAGGTTACAATACAATGCATCTGATTTCCAAATATTCTGTTACAGACTAAATTAAGAAGTCACTGCAACTAGCAATGAGATGTTGTCCAATGCTTGCTGTCTGGCTTCCCTTCCACCACTTACTGACTACTTTAAACAAAAGATTCTCTGTTTGGCTCAGCTGAGGATCCCATAGGACCGTTTGAGAAGAAATTCCAGTCACACAGCTGGGAGAGTGTGAAGCTCAGTGCTCAAGAGGTTGTTTATCAGAGGCTGTGCAAATTGACCATGGCATCTTCTAGCTCCCACTCTTTAAACTGCCTTTTATTTGGATTCTTTGCAAATCATTGTAAATGTGGATGGTAATAAAATTTTCTGAGCCTTTCTCTCATTCAAAAACAGTAATGCAGGTGATTATTCTGCACAGTCTGATAAGTAATCAGGGGTGGGAAGCACCTCTGACACCTGCCAGTACCAATCAACGAAAAGAAAGTTCCTGCTGTCCCCCAATATTTTCAGAAGAAATTATGGTTCTTGCAACTGAAATTCAGTGTCTAGCACCATCTTCTCACATAAGATATAACAGGTTTATAAATGGAAATAGAAGTATACATGTTGCCCACTTATTACGAATAAACAGTACATTCAATTGAACTCTTAGTAGTCTACCTAATTTCTTACTTCACTCAGTTATAAGTCCCCAATTTTATATATATTTTATATACTACATAGAGACTCTTCAAGCATGACATACAAATAATATGAAAAAGAATTTTTAATTCATATAATAGATCACACTCATGCACATGTGAATTTACTGTTTTGATTTGAGCTCCAGGTCGTTTTAGGAATGAAACTATGTTTTTTAAATTGTCTGCAGAACTAAGAACATTTTTAAAGAAAGTGTCTGTCAGCTTTTAAGAAATGTTTAGATCAGAACTGTCAAATATAACTAAAAGCACAACAGTTACAAGACTTTCTTCATTGTTCCACAGTCTTATCATTTATAGGTCAAAGCAGTTTTCAAGTAAGAATATTTACTTTCACTCAAGAAAATGTGGAATTCCAGCCTTGCCAGATAGCTGTCCTTCAGTCAAAACAGGTGTAAAAAATACCTTTTATTTTTCTTGTTTGTTTTGGCTAGAGACTTCCTATGGTTGTAAAGTCTGAGTGGGATTTTAGAGATAGTAAACAAAAATGTTAGTTATCCTCTTTGCTTTTGGGGGATGAAAACTGAAGAACTCTACAGTGCTACTCTTATTCTGAGCCTACAAATCACGTGGCACAGCAACGCCTACTTTGGCATTTTCAGCTTAATATTATGTTCCAGTTTTAAGGCTATTTCTCACGGACAACGTGCAAAAGAAGACAGGCTGTTAGTATGACTGTGTTAGTAGCAGTCTCAGAATATTGAAAAGTTAAACTCATGGAATCATTTTGGTTGGAAAAGGCATATAAGGTCATTGAAGCATATACTTAATGTACACACAATCCACTTTCTTTCTACCCCTCCTTTCCACCCTCAAAAGAGAGGTACTACCAAGATAACATCAAGTGGGCTGGTTCTTTTCTGTCTGCCATTAAAGTCATCACTTGCATCATGGAATCACAAAGAGACTTAGGCTGGAAGGGACTTTGAAGATGTCTAGTCTAATCTTCTACTCAAATGAGGATATCTTGGTCAAAAAGAAAGGGAGATGTGCACCTCTAAGAACTGGACAATCAAGAACATGAGCTCCTGGAGAAGCCTTAAAACAGCTCCACCTTTATCCACATGTGTAGCAATGATCAAAAGAAATTTGTAAATGTACTCATTAGCAAAGTACTCAGATTCATAAGAAGGTCAAAACCCACCAGACTGCACTGTACCAATGCAGGTTTAGGGGCTTACAAATTGTGCAAAGAAAATTTCAAAACCATTAAAAAAAATAAGAAAAAAACTTAAACCACAGAACACAGAGACCTTGAATTTTAAAGC
This sequence comes from Climacteris rufus, assembly GCA_013398175.1. Taxonomy (NCBI): domain Eukaryota; kingdom Metazoa; phylum Chordata; class Aves; order Passeriformes; family Climacteridae; genus Climacteris; species Climacteris rufus. The sequence continues at coordinate 1,807,090 of VZRZ01001998.1, forward strand.
CATGTAGCTGAAGTCTTAATGAAAAGCCAGTTTTGAATTTGACACATTTTGGATGCAAACCATCCAGTGTTACATTTAGAGCACTCTTGTTTCATAATAAAGCAAGCAACAATTAGCAAGCAATTAAGCAAATTGCCCATAATTATGCCATTGCTGAGCTATTTTTCATATTTTCACAACACAGCACATATATGAATACATGGCTTGCAGTGCCAACACTGTTCTGTCAGCATCCAGAAGTGCCTCTCATTTACTGAAGCGTTTCGTATTAAACAGCTCCCACTGCACTTTCAGTGCTCTCTGCTCAGCAGGAACCCACCAGAGTGATGAACTTGACAACCTCAGACTACTCATCTTGGCCAATAGTTCCTAAGGAATGGGTCGTGCCCCCCCCCCCACTTTTTGCCCATGTGTATTTACTAAATGTGGTACTAAATCTAAGCAGGAATTCAAGCATAATATGGGGAAATTATCGTCCAGAATTACCCTGGTGACCAAAAGTGGCCACTTGGGTAACATCATTTAGAGGTCTCCACTATATGAGGAGAACAGAAATGACATTAACAATAAAAAAGGGAGGGAGGAATAGTAGTTAGTGTAAACTGGGTTACTTTAATAAGGTCAGGAGAAAGCAGCTTGAATGTAGAAACCCTAAATGAGTGCTGCTATAATATACTCTAGCTTTTTGGTTTAATAATAAAATGCCTTTGGGAGAAGATTCCTATGAATATTTTATTTCCTGTATACGTCTCAATAAATTAAAAACTTAGAAGAGTTACTTAAGTTCTAGCCTTGCAACCTTTTTATTCAAAGAACAAGTAGGACACACCACTTCCTTTGCTTTTCAGCTGTGTGTACAGAGCTTACTCTGCTTTTGAGAAATCAAAGTCAGAGGAAGACTGATCCTCCAGATGTTCAGACAGAGGAGTCAACACGCATGCAGGAAATCACATATTTTCCTGGGCTACCTAGGCTTGCCAGATCATGCTGGATAGCTTGCAAGAATCAGCTCTGTTTCCATTTCAGTTAACACAGTTTATATCCTAACAGCCATGGTTTTAATTTGAATTTAATCCGAAAAAGTACTTATAACATCCAAATTATAGGATGAGGTATGAACATTTTGCACCTGGATTCAACAAGTCAAGCAAATATTATCAAAGATGGCCAGGGAAAGTTGGTCAGGAAATGGAGAAAGTATCAGGGCAAAAGACTCAGTCTATGGTAATTCCTGTATCATTAACTACACTTGTGAAGTGAATCTTTCCTTCACAAATAATATCCATATAAATAAAGCACACTAATCCTTCATTTAGTTACATCATTTTCATTCTGACTAGAACTTCAATCCTGTGTTAATCATAACCAAAAAAGCAATGCTAAAAGCAATGCTCCTGTAGAAACTTCAACTTCAATAATTACTGTTTTCCACAGAAAGAGATTTCACACACAAAACTCCCCTAAAACCAAGCCCCCAAGCCTATTGCAAACTTCTTTTTCAGCCTAATGAACAAGGGGTTGACTGTGTTGTAGGAAGGTACATGGCAGTGACCCCTATTGTTTTAATAGCTCAATTGAATTCATCTTTTATGTCTAAGTTTTGCTGCTATTTATGGAAAAAAAAATATGGTCATTTGCAAAGGATGCATATTTCTTAGCCTATAAAGTGTATATTGAGTTATCAATGAGAATTTTAACTACAACTTGTAAAGTATAATGACCATCTAAATGAATAACCTAAAATCTAGTATATTGATTACAATACTGGCTAATACAATGTGCTTTATTTAATATTTAATTAACTGCTTCACATTTGTACTGAACCTTATTAATTATTAATACATGGTTCATTATTTAACATGGAATATAAATTCAAATTCAAATCAATTAAACAAGGTGAAACTACATAGTGAGAAATGGTTTATCCTCCAGCAATAACCTTCGGCCTGGAAACATAGTAAAGAGTGAAATCAGCATTTTTTTCCCCATACCTGCAAAGACTGTGCATTTTAGGTGATATATATTAAGCTTTGCTACTGATATAAAGTTTCTATGATAAACACAACATCCTACAAAAATATGTTGAATAAAAAAGGTCTTCAGCTGACACTTTTCAGAGGAACAATTTCCAATGTGAGTTTTCAGAAGGGTATTGGTAACATTGCAAACTTTCCCTGTTGATCTGTAAAAGTCAATACTCTCACGATGATGACGTTTCTGGAGCTTTATTGCTCACAAGTGTCTATACACAGATAAAAAGTAGTTTTATGCTTTCTTAAATATCCTTCAACATTTCTTAAAAGATGAGGTGCAGGTGATCTATGAAGAACAGTACATCTCATATAAACTTCTGGAAATTGAATTTCATATGCTTGGCAAAAGTTGCTATAAAATGTGCAAGTGGAAGGCATCCCTTAGTGTCAAATAGGCTTGGCTCTGCTGTTCCTGTAGCTTCCTTGGGAATTAACACCCTTTGGCTATTTCCACCTAAAAAGTTACTTCTACTATTTATCCATCTATCCCAAATAGTATTAGAAAAAAAATTACGAAATACCACAAAATATGATCAACAAGATTAAAATGGAAATAGATATAAGTAATTATATATTTTCTCATGATCATAATGCAGGCATATCTTTTAACTTAAAAGGTGATCTTGTCAAACATGTTAAAACAGAATGGGGGCTTATTGACAGAAAAATCATTTAATCAACACAAGATAACTCTGTACACTCTGAAATACCATTTATATCTCCTTTTAGTGATTAAGATTCAAATACCTCATCAGGAATGTATGTGAGGATCCACTACCACCCATTAAAGAGATGTGTATTTCCTTAAATTCATTTATTTAATCCAGTGTCAGTCCAATGTAGTATGTTCTTTCCTTTCATTCAACATTGAGGAGAATCTTTTGCATTTGGGTTTCCTGGGGAATTTAGGAGTGTATTGGTGCTCTTTCAAGAGCAAGTTAAAAGGATAAAGCAAAGAGAAAATACATCATGTGTCCATTTCTATACTTTCTTCATAAAAACAGGAAAAAAAGTCACTACAAGAACAAAGAGCTTGAGGTTTGGTCTATACAGAAAAGTTGCTTGTCTGAAACTATAAAATGAGCAGTCTTCAAACCGCAGATTTGTGTAGCTAATCCATAGAAAAAGAAATTAACAGTAATTTCTGCAGATAATTCCTAACATTTGTTCTCTCTCTTCAGACCTAGCTGAAGAATTTCCTCAGTTAGATTCACACTTGTATTCAAATATATATTGTTTTAAAAAGAAGAAAATTCCTACAATATCTACAGTGTAATTATACAGAACATAACACTATACTTAGTTTTTCAGATTTAAGCTTTAAGTAAAATTGTGTGTGTCTGTGAAGGAAAGGTAGCTTATTGATTTTACTAAAAACCACTAAATACTCTGAAAGAGTGAAGATTCATAAAGAGAACTAAGAACCACTACATAATCTACATAAACTCGCTTTGGTGTGAAAACAGAAGAAAATACATTTCTTAAGCTTGGGATGTGGACATTGCAATCAAAAAATCAATTACACTGTGGCTAGAGAACAAAGATCTGGGCTTGGAGATAGGATGAACATCAAAAAGGGAAGGGAAGAGAAGAAGGGAAGAGAATTTCTAGGTAGAATAGGGTCGAAAGCACAAACTCTTGAAAACAGACCTACATGAATACATTAATATGCCCTCACCTTGCTCTGATACCAGATTCTAACACTTGTGACAAGGAGCAGATTAGGTGAGCCCCCTCAGCAGAGTGCAGAGGCTGAGTGAGGACAATGGGGATGAGAAGAAGTTCACATTCAGTTCCCACACAGCAGCTCCTTCAATGATTGGTGTGGGCAAAAAGGCCGACAGCTCAGCCTCAAATGTCTGTGTTTACACCCTTCATTCACTTCAGCAAGTTTGTTTATGTATATCTACATGCCAAACGGTGCTCTGTCTTCTTTTTATTGACTTTACAGTAAAAAATAGACAAAAGTTTGATCTGGAGTAGAATACTAAAAAAAAAATCTTTTAGATTAAGTAATTGAACAACTGTGGGCAATTGGTCACGGTTCAGACACTTTAGTGAAACATTAATTTTCAAAAGGGAATCATAAAAGCCCCAAATGCTCAGTGAGCTGGTAAACATATATCTCCTGTGATAACTTAAGAGATAGCCAATAAAAGATGTTTTGAATTGTGTTTTCATCAGATATATACAAACAGAAATTCAAAGTCAAAGGCCATTAGAGCAGCAATAAAATACACCTACAACAGTCTAAAATTCTTCTGTAGCTTTTTGTGATGATTTCAACTGCATTTCAAGAAAAAAAAAATCAAACTTATTTCCTGATCAGAATATTAACAAAAACAAAATTGCTTTTACTATGAATAAGCTGACTATTTATTTTTGAATACTTCTAAATATTTTTACAATAGTCACCTGTGTTGACATCTACGTATCACATAGCTGAATATATAATTAAAGCTTGCTGAAGCTTTTCTGACGAAACAATTTTCCATCAAAAATGTAGTTTTAAATTTCAAATGCTTTGTGACAATGATGATTCACTTGATATTCAGTGTTATAAAGTATGGGGACTAGTAGTTTCCATTTTCTCTATTCAATTCATTTTTACTTAATTTTTTAAAATATGAGGATCCTTAAAATTTCAGCATTATGAAGAAATAGTACTATGGAATAGAATCATTCTCATTTGTCCAAAACTTTCCCTTACATTTTACATTTCACAATAAATATAAAGTTAGGTTATGATTCTGGAAATATAAAGTTTAGGTTATGATTCTGGAAAACAGCACTGCTTATATTTTACTGCTTATATTTTATATCTGCAACATGGCCTAACACCAGCCACAGCTATTTCCCTTTTCTAAATTCCCTGCAAGACCTTTACCACTACTCAGAAGAACAAATCTTGTGCTCCACCTAAAAACATGAAAATTCATAATTATTAGTAATCAGGATAAATATTTCAGGGTGAGAGGACAGGGTTTTAATTCCCCTAAAGTGCCCAGCCTCATGTTGGCTCTGTTGTGTTGTTAGATCCTCTAATGACAATCTACAACCTTGAGGAAGGACAAGGCTGGGGGGGGGTAAAACTTTGCCGTTCCATAACTCCACAGGACACAGGGATTCCCCTCCCACTCCCCTTGTCCTCCCCAAGAGGACACTCTCCTCCATATGGCTGCGGCTCAGGCGGATTTTTCTCTTGGAAAACCCTCTCAACCACGGCCTCCTCGGTGACTAGACAACAGTTTCCATCCAATTTTTCACAGCAGTTTTCTGTCAAGACCACTTTGTCAATCTGCCACAGACTACCCTCAGTGGAACCATGTAGCTACTCATCCCTTTGACAAAGGCTCCAAAAAGTGTGAATACATGGAAAGGGCTGTGTTTGATTAACAACCTTGTGATTGCTGTAAAAATGAAATTTGAAAGGTAATAATTACATTTGTAATTACTTAGGTCTAAATCTCTTATGTTTCCTACTCCCTCTATTTCTGGGCAGCTGGAGCAATGACTCATTAATAATAATGAAGTCATTTAACCCTGCAGGCACATTACAAGGAGAAAGATGTCATTTGTCACCAACTCAAATAGAACAATCACTGAAGGATACAGCAAGACTACTATTTCATATTTATTGCAAATGATAAAAGGGACATTTTGCACTCATTCTCACCATGACATCCCAATCTGCTTTTTAATTATCAGCAAACATAAGGGGACAGCATACAACATATGAGGGACTACTAATAATGCATTGTCCTGCGGTGACATTTCCATAATCACTTTAAATCTACCCTATACATATGTACTAGTTAAAGCTTTCAGCTCATGAAATCATACCCCCTAGTAAGGAATGAATTATACTTTGCAGATTGAGCACACTAAAGCAGCTCTTTTTCAGAGTTTGGGGATCTGATAGCTGACATGCATTGCTATTACTTTAAGTGATAAGGTTTGACATTCTGTTGCACTTATGATTGAACAAAGTATGACTTAAAAATAAATACAATTGTATTCCTAGGCCAGGAATTTTACAGTTGTAAATCTCACTGGCAATAATTTAGACAGGACTTCTGCAAGTCACTTAATTTTCCAGTGCTTTTTAGTGTTGTTCTGTACTTTGCTACTTCAAGAACTCTGCAAGAAGAACTCAATATTAAATGAAACAAATATCCTCATTTATAGACAGCTCAGGTAAATTACTCAATTTTTTTTTTATTTTTAAAAAGAAATACTGATAATACTCCCTGTCTATGAAATAAACTTCTGAGGAACAGAAAAGACTATTCTTACCCTATATGATTCTTTTCAGAGGCAGGAAAATTTATGCAGAGAAATTTCTACTATGGCATTAATATGAAAGCAAATGAAAGGAAGTTTCATGTAAATAAAAGTTTCCATAATCTGAATTTCAACTCGATCAAGCTAGAACTTCAAAGTCTTCCTTGCTTCCCTTATTCATCAGCACCTATCTAAACATCAGGCATGTAGAAAGACAGAGAACAGATTTAACAATATGAAGCCACAAACTGCTATTGGGTGGGTTAGAAAGGAGGCAAGCAAACCTCCTAAATCTGTTTATATTTTCCCCAGGTACTACAACAATCTACAGAAAGACATGCTTTCAAAAACTTAAACTGTTAAGAAACTTGCTGTTAAGAAATAAGACACATCAGGAAAGAGTGAAGTGCACAGAGTAAAATTCATATTTTCACTGTTAAGATAGTGACAACACAGACAAGCTTATATGTGGAGTGAAATGTTTTGTCAAATTGAAAAATGGAAATAATATGAACACTACAATTTTCACATCAATTTGAGGTAAAATGTTTTGAATTACAGTCATTTTAATCTTGTTTTATAAAGAAAATTACTTCAAATGGGTGATAATTTAAAACAGCATAATCCAAACTTCATTGTGCTCCAGTCAGGCATTGGAGTGTGGCTCCGAGTGATTTGGAGCAATCTTTGCACATTAGCTCAGAGCCTCATTCAGAACAGACATTCGAAAAAGAAAAAGGATCCCTAACTCGAGTTTCCATCATTTACCTGTGAGTTCAAAACTACTTCAATGACTCCAGCTTTCTAATTGGGCATTGCTGGCACCTTCAGAAATTTGGGTAGCATCCTGATGAGGCAATACTTTCACAGTTATCAGCTCTTTAAAAATTCCCTTGTTACCAGTTTCTCCACTGAAGTTTTGCTGTTTGATTGGAAATTTCTCATCTCACTCACATGAACCTTCTCCAGATATTAAGAAGCTCTTTCGGCATCAAGAAGTTTTGCTGACAGGATAGAAATATATATATATGTATGTATTTGTATATGTTCTCCCAGGTAATTTTCAATTAAAACATAAAAATATTCAAATTCTAGCTAGCAGCATTAGTAAATTTGTAGTTTTCTTTAAAACAGGTGATTCTATCAGCACCTGGACAATTGACAAATGATGGGGGTAATTTAGGCCAGAACAACTGTTGATACAATTATTTACAGAACATTTTCTCATAGCATGCATAATTTAAAAAATGCATTGTTAGGAAACAGTGATAGCTGTGATCATTCTGAAAGATTTTAGGGTTGGTAATATCAGCCAAGAGAATGGGAGTGTACAGCTGCTGAGAGTATCTTTTCAGCCCATTGCAACAGCTATCTGTGGCTGCAATTATGAGGATTATGATGATGCTTGAAAACAGGGTACTTGTTCTTGTTGTTGTTATTATTATTATTATTATTATATTACATTACTTTGAACATAACAAATATAAAACTGTGGGGCTATTAAGTTAAACTTCATGAGATATCCAATTGTTCATGAGATTAAACTTCATTACTTGAAAGCTGGAAATGTTTTAAAATGGAACTAAAAACATTGGTTGATGTTTAAATCATGTTTCTACAAGCTTAATTATATAAACACCTTCTTATAACCACACACTATGTGTGTCTGTATAAGAATTAAGAGAGAAATATATTTGTTGAACTTCACATTTCAGAGAGTAGTTTTGACTCCGCTCCACTTACACTCATATTTTTATACACTGAACAGACCATAGTTGTCTTTGCAAAAAAGTAATGTTCGCTTCTGTTTGATAAGCTTTGGCTCGAATATTCCTAGGCTAATAAAAGCCTAACATATATTATTTAATGAGGTTAAAGACTAGCATTCAGACTTGTCAGGGAACTTATCACCTCCTTTAGTATATAAGCCTCAATCAGCCATTTTTCTGTTGCATAGAACAGAGGCTCACGTAGAATCAGATTTAAGAAACTCTCATTTCTTACAAAGTTACTGGAGCTTAGCATCCAGTTCTTTTGAATGTCTAAGTTTCAAACTAGTTTTGAAATCCTGGTCGTAGCAGGCACACATTACAGGTAACCAAATAAATCACAACAGTTCTTGCTAGGCATAAAACTCCATGAACTAACCTAATCTTGCAAAATCTTGCTTAGTTTATGTTTATTTTTACTTAAGCTTTACAGAAAGAATATTTTAAGTTTGGGTCAAGTGCTGCTCTGGCAGGTGCCATATAGAAAGCTCTGACCATGTTTGGCACAGAGATTTCTTTTTAAAATCCAAACCTGAATTTCTGAAGCTGATGTTCCTTAAGCTTCAGTGCTGTGCATTTCACAACCATCTTTTCTCCAGTTACTATGGATGGCAGGAGGAGTTCTCAGTCTCTATTCCAAAGGGTTGCTTTAAATCTTTCTATATTTTTTAATTAACCATAGGATATAAAAGGACCTAAATGAAAAGCTACCAGTCAATTGCTGACTAAGTGTTCACAAACCTGTTATTGAACCTATTTCATCTATTTATTCCTTAATTCATCCATAGTCTAGAGATGTCATTAATATGCTCAAAGTTAATTTATTATCCTCTATTGCTTCTATTCAAGCTTGTGTTAACAGAATAAATTCATCACAAATGATCAGACTTGAAAAGGCAGATTTGGATTCTGACAGAGAATAATTTATCATGGCTGGGAAAAAGCCTCCCACCAACTGGGCTGTTGGAATGCTGGGAGATGAAACCGTAATGACTGCAGAACTTCTGCAGAAAAGGACACTGAAGTCTCGAGGGGAAAACAAACAAACATCCCCTCGGCCCCCAAGTCTAACTCCCCAAATATGGAGGTTCCTGACACTGACTTTTTTTTTCATTTTCACACTCACAGATCCTTTCTCTCACCCTCTGTGCTGCCCTGAGGCAGAAATAATTATTAAGGCTCTGCTCGCCCTCATCTGCATACACAGAGCCTGGGGACAGAGGGGCACCATCACACGAGCACAGGGAGTGCCAGTGACATTCTAAGCTTTGCAGAAATGGTACTGATGCTCTGGGGGTCACAAACTGTTAATCAACACATCCATGCAGCAAAGGACTTCATTGCAATGCTGCATAATGGAACACTAATTTAATTTTTTTGCGACTTGTTGTCATTATCCCCATGATAACAGTAGATCTGGGGCAATCTACTACTCTCAGTATTATACCACACTTACTACATATTTATTTATTTTCTGAATTACAGAAACAACTGGATATAACAGCATTTAGAACATGTTTCAAGTGCTATTACAATAGGAAAAAATCAAGTCCATTTTGCAGTTATAAGTCCATTACACAGTGGAATTGGAAAGCACTGAGATACTGTCATGAAGGCAGTACCACTGTGACTGTAACATGGTTTTGGAGATTTATTTTAAGGCCTGGAAACACTTGAAATGAAATAATTGATCATGGCATTATAGTCAACATTCTAACTATTATTATTTCACCCAGTTATGGTTTTATCCCCAACTTCAGCATAGGGACAATTTCCTCTCCTCCATATCAGTAGCTGCTGTGGAGCGTACATGGCCCCTTCTCTAACAGACTGTTACTCCATTTATCCATTACTTCATATACTTGTATCCTAATTCTGTACATGCCAGAGCCATTTCCCTGCTCCCAGTCTTGTTACACTGAGTAAATATGCAGCTTCAAGACTTGAGTAACCAAATTTCCCCAGGGAAGAGGGGAAAAGAAACACTGAGTGGTCCAGACCTGTCCGAGAAATAAAAAAACTCACTAGGCTCTGTCTAGATATTTTACAGGGCATCTTAGACATGGACATGATAATAAATGTCAGTGCTCAAGTATTTGTAAATATGTAGTCCTAACTGGATGACTCACTCAGAACATCCCAGCTGCCTTTCCCCCCTTTCTTCTATCATATTCCAGACCCCAATTGAATTGTGGTTCCAAATGCACTGCTATCAATATTTGTTATTTCCGATTCAAAATCAGAAATTCAGAATTCTGCTAATGCCTTGAATTTAAGAAATTCATTGAGGTGAATATGCCCAGCATCTGGTCTGTACATGACATCCCAAGGAAGGACCTCTGTACTAAAAAAGAGTTAACATTTCCCAGGGAAGCCCTGGAAAGTTAGAAAGTGCAAATTCTGCAATATTAATTAATCTCCCTTGTGTAAATGTGTTTTGATGCAAACTTTAATTAAATTATCATATACTATTTTTCTCATAGGACCCTTGGGCCCAATTCAGAGAGTAAGTAGTTATTCAATATTTCTCTTTATCTTACCCTAATCAGCATGTAGCCATACACCTTTTTAATTAATACTTTGAAAGCCTTGTGTTGAATGCAGATTTATTCATTTCCTTGTGTAGTTTGCTGTTTTCACAGCACAATCAAAAGCTTCACAAACATGAATAATATCCCACCTGCATTTTTTTCCATTATTGAGGGCATTTGAATATGGGAAAGTGAGGAATTAAAAAATTGAGCAAAATTACGCAGCCTCCATTATTCCATTATTTCTGTGTGCCCAAACTGAGACAGCTTAAATCAGATTTTTACACACTTGAGCACTGGGTATTACAGTAAGTTTCCAAAGCCTATCTGTTGGAGTAGTGAATGATATCCTTGGCATGCAAAAAAACCTGAAGGACACAACATGATAGCAAATATTCAGTATTCTCTCTCCACCAAAAACTGTGTGGCACACTTCAAAATGTACCAACAAAATATAGGTATATTAATGAGCTGTCTTTCATTGTCAGTAGTAAATCTAACCAAATAGAACATCAAAATAACATATACACTCTAAACAGTCCTCCTGTAATGAAGGGTTCCTTTTTTTTTAAATAAAACACTAAAAATCGGAGAATTTTGTTTGCTTCAATGATTTCTTATGGTATCAAAACTTTCCAAAAGATAAATCTTAAAAATTAGCATTAACCGTAATGTAATAAAATGTAATGATTTCATAGAATTTTACTTGGCAAACCAATTCTAGAAATTCCTCAAAGTGTTTCTCGGAATCAAACTTTAACTATTTGTAAAATAGATTGGACTACAGTTACAGCTATTCCCACTGTAAAATATCAGTATTTTGTATGTAAATTAAAAGAAGATTGGCCCGTATGCAATTAGAAATGCACACATACCTTAGTGCTTCTCAGAACTATAGTGTTATTTCCCCCTAGTTGACAAGTGGTTTGTTTTCAAGACTCTTTTTCCTGTGTTTTTCTGACATGGGTTGTAACCTTTTCTCCCTAACCACTACAGACAGACTACAGTTTCAATGCAGTGAAGCTAAACATTTATTTCCTTAGGGAATGAGGCAAGTACAAGGACAGCTAATGAAGAGAAGAGAACGAGACATATGCAGAAGAAAGTAGGAACTACTTTTGATAGCAGGCAGTCTGCTCTCCCTTTCTAGTTCCAACACAATCATCATCTGTGGAATAGTAACTCAAATTGTTATCATACAGATGGCAGAAAGTTCAGAATTCACTCAGAGGGCCTGTAGAGCTCTGTGCAGCAGCACAGGGTCTGTTCTGTGGCCAGCACAATATGCTCAGCTCAATTAGCTGCACGCAGCCAGCTCAGGCAGAACTAAGATTGTGTCCCCAGCAACAGGCAGTTCTGGGTAGTGACTCTGCAGCTGGGCTGTGATGCTGCACAAGCATTTAAGCTCAAATTTACTCATTTGTTCAAATTTCCCTGGTTAAGCTTGCACCTCTTTTCACAAGAAAGACTATGCTGCAGATACAGAGGAACTAAGAAGAATATAAAAATGGGTTAGAGCTTGCCATTTCATTATAGTAGAGATTAGAGAAATAAGATTACATAACAGAGTGTGTAAATGGACTTGAGGACAGCTACAAAGCAGAAGGGAGAGGGAGGGGTATCTAACTCACAACAAAAGAGCTTTGCACCTGGCCCCTATACTTATGACAACTTGAAGAATAAGAGCTTTGAACTGAATGGCCATGTTCTTGTATTCCAGAGAAAAGAAGGAAAAAGAAGCAGATAAGTCTATCTGTCCTTTCATGAAAGAAAAAAGGGAAGTGGGGAAAGCAAGGTGCACTCCTGAAGAGTTCTGATCTATCAGATTTTAATGCCAGACTTTTCATTACAAGGTTCTATCTTCACAAGTAACAACGTGCTGGTCACCCCAGAGGGCAGTTCAGACAACTGCATTTTCTAATTTGAACTTTAAGTACCCACTAGAAAGGCCATTTGTCCTAGGATTTTTAGATACAATTGCTTCAGAAGTTCCACAGGCTCACAGTAAGCATCTTGAATGCAGGTTTCTCTCTTCCTCCAGCAAAAAAAAAAGTTACAAAATCTTCAACACAACTTAAACACAACTAAAGTTAGAGCTCCTAACTTTTGCTGGTCCTGCCAACCAGCTTGAAATGGTAGTGGACAAGTGTCAACATGCCAAAAAATGAAAATAAGTATTAAAAAATAAAAAGATTAGCCAGAGCACATAGATTTAAGTACAGATTCAAATCAAAGCTGGTAATTGGCGTATTCCAGTCAATTAATAGAGTGTTACAAAACACTCTTGAAAGAGAACATAAATATCTGATATAGCTTAAGAGTACAAGCAACTGTGAAATGTTACATTAAAGGAAAATAAGTGGTTCTAATAATTGCCTTTCAGTCTGTCCACTGACTCTGTATGACATCAAAATGTGACACATTCATATACTGCTAAGTATGGCATTCATTACCTTCTTCTCTGACATATATGCCAAATTCTGTCACTCACCAGACATACATTGTTCATCACAGATACATTTTTTCTCTGACTTATTTTATGCTCAGCTTATCATATTACCAAAAATGGATGAAGAAAAACAATTGACTTGTTGAAGGGGAGGCACAGTAAAAAATTGCATAAATTCAGATTTTTAAATAGCTCTGAAACCTTGAATGGACTGTGTGAGCTCTTAAGAATATGTTATTTCTTGTAAATTATTGGTGCAGATTTCTTTATCTCCTGAAGAATCATTTTCTTTCATTTTAGTTACTGCTTTAGCTTGTCCATCAAAAAGAAACAAAGAAAGGAAATAATAAAAGCCACAGGGCACCTAAAATGTATCTAGTATGAGGCAAAATGTTTCAGCAACCTCCTTTAAGCAAAGACTTGATCTTTTTATTTCTTCCACTTCATAACAAAGCTAGATAATACACAATAAAATCTTTATGTTCTCAAAAGACAAGCTTTTATGAACCTGATAATACTAAAATATTACCTTGCCAAATGGTACACCATTACCATAACACCACATTAAATCCATTACATCAGCATATTATTTCCATGCTAAATGATCAATATAAAATTACTGAACATGTTATATGGCTGGTGAAGTAGATCTTCTCCGAGGAGAGAACTGAGCCAAATCTCAGAGCCAAATCTGGCTGCTGCCTCATCTATTAGACAAATAACAAGAGTCATCTTTATATCCAAAGAATTCAAACTAACTTTACACTTTTCTAAAATTGGGTCAAAATCCCAAGTCCTGAAACATATTTCAATTCTACCGCTTCTATACATGAATCCCAGTGACAGTTCATGCCAATCATTGTGTGGATTTTCTGTCATGAAACACGGCTAACAAAACACAGCTTATGGGGAGGAAAAAAATAGGTGAAATGAAAAATTCCATGAAATCAGCATTTTGAGTTTGGCATATGGTTTTTTTTTTTTTTTTTTGGTACGGAAAGGTGAGATGATTAACAAAAAAGTTGTGTTAGTTATGTATATCATGTTATAATTTTGAGAAGATCAGCAAGAGTTACTGGAGATGTGGTGACAAGATCCAAAAAGAATGGATAAAGGAATAAAATTAAACCCATGGAAAGTGACTGGGATGTTTCCTTCAACCAAATTTTACTGATATTTTTATGGTAAGTCTGCAATATGCAAAAGAATAATTTTTGAGTATTTATAAGTCTATTTAAAAGTAAGACTTTTCAGACTACTTTTCATAAACCCATCAGAATTGCTAAAGCTTTATTTTAATTTCATTTTGTCTTCTAAAGACAAAATGTTACTTTATGAGGTGATTGATTACAGAAAGTACAGTAACACAAAAAATTTAAGACAGAATCAAAATACTTCAGGTCACAAAATATACTTGTCTAATTCATTCATCTCTGTCTTTTTTTCCTCCTGCCTTTGCCCTCCCTCTCTCCCTCACAAATACCCAATGCAGAGCTGGGCCCTTCTGTTTAATCAGTAGCCAATTACAACTTCTCAGGCGCAGTTTTTCATCCCAAGGCAATTTGGTAATCTCACACTGATTAATTAAACTCGAGTCTCTAAACAAACTGCTAAAACTCCTATATCCAGAGCTTGCATATCTAATCCAGATAACAGGATAAGCAACGTGACTGTCAAAGTTCATGAAGAAATGAAAACAAGAACACTGTATTCATTCTTCTTTGTAGACTTCCTAAACAAAGAATAAGTTGTACTTCTAGGTAGAAAACCTAATCTGCATTTAAATAGAATTTCTCCAAATAATAAACAAGACCCTGAAGCAACAGTTTTACAGCAAGTCTTGCTGCTAGTGCACAGTCTAATCCTTCTATCTCCATCTGTAATCCCTTCTACACTTGTATATTAATTTCCTTACCATTTTATCAAGGCATCTTGGCAGAGTTCACATGAACAACAGTCACTTTGCACATCCTCAACTTTCTTCAAAGCTGAGCTTAAAACTGCTCAGACTTTGGGTGGTCAAGCAACTCAAGGTAAACTCAGATGGAATCACTTTCTTAAAACAAAGGGAAATTATTAATCCAAAGAGTGAGAAGAATCACGTCTTGAAGGGACGTGCTTAGCATAAAAAACAGTAAATACAACAGAGCAGCTTCCAGGTGTGGGGACAGCCTTGTGTGGGATGTCACCAATGAGCTCTGGTGCTTTTGGAGGTGGATTCTGTGAGCTCCCCACAGGTGCCCATGCAGATCCTGTGGAGAGCCATGGGATCTAAACCAGCCAGAAGGTCCCACCAGATGTCACTGACAGAGAGCAGCAGTGGTGGCCATGACCCTTCTAGGAACCTAACTATTCTCTTTTTCTGACCACAGCTTTGTTTCCCTTCCAGGCTGTTGGGCAGCACCTGTGCTCACTTGAAGAAATCTAAGCCAGTGGCACCATAGAAGTCCCCAGATAAGAGGTTTAGGTTTAAAATGGGAAGATGCAAATATTACTTTTTTAAATCTTCTGGAGCAGAGTTTTCAGATGCTACCTTACTACTATTCAGTATTTTATTCTTACATTTGAAGGCAAGGGGTCTGACACTACTTAATGTACTCCCCTCTCCTACTGATTTCCCTCAAAAGTACTATTTATATATTTCAGTGCCAAAATTAAAAGATAACCCCCCCCCAAAAAAAAAAAGATGACTCTGTTCTAAATTTAAAAACAATGAGGAAACTCATTACTAA
This sequence comes from Climacteris rufus, assembly GCA_013398175.1. Lineage (NCBI taxonomy): Eukaryota > Metazoa > Chordata > Aves > Passeriformes > Climacteridae > Climacteris > Climacteris rufus. The sequence continues at coordinate 1,822,888 of VZRZ01001998.1, forward strand.
AGGAAAAGAAAAGATGCCTCCAAGGAAAAGACAGAAGGATAGAATTAGCATTCTAGATGAGATTTGCCAGATTCTCACATATAAAGAAAGTTAGTACCAGATGAGCAATAACTAATTTAATTCAAGCAGCTCTGCTTTAATACAGGTCACTGCTAATTAGACAAATACCCACTAGATTTGTCTACCTGATTCCCACTTTACTCCTGATATTGACAGACCATCAGCACATCAGCCTTTAAAATATTTTCTCACTCTAAGCCCAACAAAAGTGACCTATAACTCTATTGCATTATTAGATGTTGTTCTAAGCTGCCTTGTACTCTAAAGGGCCAAGGAGACCTGCCTGCCTTTGAACCAACACAGTTCGCAGTCACAGGGATCATCTTGTTTACAGGACTCAACAATATAGATTTTTTTTTTTCTGAAAACAGAGTTATAACTCACAATTTATGAAAGACATTTTTTGATTTTAAAGAAAGACAGAGAAGTTAGGAATCAGTTTTCCTCCAGACTGTAGCATTTATTCACATTCAAGGAAGAAAAACAACAATATTAAGGATTCTGTAAAAGGACTTGATAAGCTCCTTTGGTAAGCAGAAAAAAAAAAAATCCCAAACCAATTACTCTCTCAAGGAAACATTCTCTTTATGAATCAAAGCTATGTGCCAATAAGTATTTCTTATTAACTAGAAGACTCTTGCTCTTCAAGATAGGAGATGGACACTGCATAAATTGAGTAAGCGTCAAACTGAATGAGAAAATGGTTGTAGGCAGAGAAGAAATTGAATAAAAGGAAAAAATATCTCAACCTTTACATTTCACAACTAATGATAGCAAGTTAAAATTAGAAAAGGATATATATTAATCCTTTATTATTGATGAATTAATAATATATTTAGTAGAGGCAAAATAAACTTTGAATCATTATAATGATATAGAGACTATAAACTGCTTTGCAAAGTATATAGGGAATATTTTAGCTATGGCCAGAGGCTTAAATGTCTTACCATTCCACTGAAAAAAATGTAGGCATGCAGAGGGAAAACAAAATCCTATGTAAAAGACAATCAGATCACAGCAAGAACAATTAAAACACAATTTTATATTACTATACAGTCTATTGTGGAGATTATTATCGTAAGTGGTATTACAAAAGGTCAGGTTTCCTTTCCTGGCTGGCAGATACAAGGACATTACACAGAACTTACTCAAATTGTTAAAGTACAAGACAAACCTTGGCTCCCCAGATGGGCAACGAGCCACAGGGAAGAGAGGCAAAACTTTAGGTATTCCCTCATTTCTCATTTGGCAGAAGAGGGTGACATCCGCCCCTCCTTCTCTTTTTTTTGTGGAAAGTGCATTTTTACACTACATTTGCTATGCTTTGGCACCAAAGATATCCAATGACACACAAGAATTGTCATGTCTCTTAAACCTGAGCAAACAGGTGACATTCAGAAAACAAAAATTCAAAGATCAAGCAGAATGTCACACTAAGACAAAATTTTATAGAGCTGCATTCACCTCTACCTTTATGATTTTTGCATCTTCAGGATTCATGTTTTGAGGCTTTTTATCTCAATCCTCACAAGTAGAAGCCTCTTTTCAAAATGAAAGTCTTTTCAGATCCTCAGAAAACAGATTCTGATCAAATAGCATGAAAACAAAAGGGGGAAACTACTAAATAGAACTGAGAATCAGCAAGTCAGAAAAATTACAAAATTGTGAGTAAAAAAGCCTTCGCCTGCATATAAAAAATGTTTAAGTTCTCCAAATTATCATCTCTTAGAAGACAAGTTTACCCACATAATAATCTATTTCCTGCAGGTACTTTATAATTTTTACTCCAAAAAAATCACAGTATTACCAGTTTCTCCTTAAAGAGTCACACAATGCAAATAATGGCATTCATAAAGTCAATTAGAAGTCAAAAGTAAATAAGTGTTGAACTGAAGCAATTAAACTGTGCAATAGGAACAATTAATCCATCAGAGTTCACGGTAAAGGTAAGGCTCTGCTCTGGCATGTACAGTGGAGAATAGATCTAAAAAACTCCCTAATTAGGTGGAATTAAGTGGTCACCTCCCTTAATTAGAAAGAAGAAAGATGCAAACTTCAAGAGGAAAAGTTCATGTTTAAAACAGGAAGGTAGCTCTGTGTTCCCTCAGGCTCTGCCCCTTCCCCATGCAGTCCCATGCCCCCAGATTTCTCCTCTCCCTATTGGCACACCCCTGGCTGGCTCCATCCAGCAGAGAATGCCCAGAGCTTGGAGCACTTCCAGCTGCCTCCCCTGCAGCCCAAGGAAGGGATGAGCGCTGAATATGAAGTGCTGCTCCAGGAAATGAACACACTGATTTCTTCCCAAATTATTGGTGGTTCAGCCACTGGCACAAGATGGAAATCAAAAGATGTAATTTGTAACCACTGGGCCAGTGGCTACTCCAATAAAACAGGTATTTTGTAGCATTTCTTAGAAGAGATATTAGCAATCCTGCATCTCTGCTTCATGCAGTAAAATTTTACCTTGAGTGACTGTGGCATTTGCTATAGGAGGGTATTCTGGAGGCAAGCATCAGAAAAAAAGAGCAGGTGTATTAAGGTTCCACCCCAGGACCCATGCCCAAGTCATTAGCATATCTCCACTTCAGCATTTTTTTTTCACAGGCAGAATCAGAACTTTGGCCTTACACCAAAAAGAAAAAGGCTTCGATTTCTAAGGAACACAACTTAAAATGTACCATTCACCTTTGATCACTTTTTTTAAATTCAGTTTGTTGCGAACATAAATCACACTTTTCCGACAATCTTCCTAGTACACATGTGGGTACCATAGCAACTATCACAATGTCCAAATCCTGTGCTCATAAAACACACAACTGAGTGATGAAAGTATTGCTATCTGTAAATCCACAGATCTGCAATCACCGCTTAGCCATGGCTAAATAGTATAAATAACTGTAGCATGGCTTTTTATAATATAGAAATTCAGCAATAACAACAGAAATTCAAATACTGCTTTTTCAGTATAGCTGTATAAAGACGTCCAGCATTAAAAGTCTCTTAAGAAACTGAGTAATTAATTACATTGCCTTCAATGTTAGTAACTGCCAGGAAGCAGACTTAAAACTTGGATTCTGTTTTAATTTATTTTATTTATGGGCACAAGTGAGGCTTTCAGGTAACTCAATACAAAATAAATTGGACTGTGAATGCTAAAAGAAAGGTAGAATTAAAATAGAGGTAGATTTAAGTAGAACAGGCACTTAAAACTAAAGAATTGCTTGAAAACAAACCAACCAGCCTGGCAAACAGAGCAAATACTGGAAACAGAGGAAGAAGACAATGCCAAAGTGGAAAGGAGAGTGGGACTACTCTGATCCCTGATAGTCCACAACTCTATGCCTGAGTTAGCTAGGATGAGCCATGTGCTAACATGTCTCTTCACATTAACTTTTCAGACTCATCCACATCTCTTTAAAACAATCTTAGTGCCCCAAAACCCCATACTTCAGAAGATTTTGCAGTTAATATAAGCTCATTTTAAAAAAATACTTCTGGTTTAAGTCACGTGAGAGAAAACACAGAACAAGTTCAAGTTGGGAACTATTCTTGTTTTGCCTGAATTGTATTTTTTTTCCTCCAGCCAAACTAATTAAAAAATGTTCAGAACAATGAGATTTCCTCAGCTTTCTCACCATGGGCACGGATTTGTTTCTGGGTTACAGGATTGCAGAAGTATTATTCAGATAATAAAAAAGAAGGACAGATATGTGTAAACAATGGAAAAAACAGCTTAACCATTTGATCTGCACTTTCCTAATGGTCACCATCATAGAGTTAATTTTGTTATTATATTCCATTCTTTCAGAACTATCTGGAAAAAAACACAGTTCAGCTTATCCTTTAAGTTGTTTGTTTTTTTTTTTTTTCATTTTAACAACACTTAGCAGTTTCTGAACATTTAAATGCTTATATCTGTATTCCATAGGACTCCACATTTCCTGAACAGCTGAAGCCCTGCAGAAAAATCCTTGGGCCATATATTCCCTTTATAAATCCCCAGATGATACAGTTTACAATACTCCACTGAACTCCTGACTTTCATTTACAAAGCTCAGGAGAGATCTCATAGCCAGTGCCAGGCTATTATGTACACCAAAGGATATAGCCATATGATTAAGGCTCCTCCTTTATTGTCCAGATTTGAACTGATAGAGTAGGAGTAGCTTTCTCTTATTTTTCTCCTCAGTATTGCAGGGGTTTTTTTGTTTTCAGTGTAAGCTACTGTCATAAAATATTTAGCTAGGAATGAACCAAGAAAAAAAAAGTATCTTCATAGTGGGAATATATAGATTACATATGGAAGTAGATGGAAAGGCAAAAAATTAATTCTCAAAGGGCTGGTAAAATGGTATCTGAAATGTCTGAAAACACAGAACAGTTATGTACTTAAATACCACTGTGATTAGTGCTTTCAAAAAAGAGAAGAGTCCCTTAAACTTATCTTTTTCTGTTTGAAATTTTTAATTTTATTTGCACTTGTTACGGGTTTACTTGTTCAACTCAGATAAACCTCAGTCACCGCTTGCAAATGCACATGTACAACACTTCAGCAGTAAATCTACTGTGCATTCACCTGTAAGCCAGCAGCAATTAAAGAAGCAATAACTAAGGTAGCAGTATTTTATTATTGCAGGGCCAGAGTCATGAAAATTACCAAGAATTTAATTAATGTTTTTGCTATCATGTGCATGACGACTGCCATTCATTAAAATATAATCAGCAGTAATATATAAGTACATGGTAGATCCCAAATGATTAGAGGTTGAGATGAGCCTGTGTGGACCTGAGCTGCTGCCAGGCAGACCTGCCGTGCCCTGGCCCGCTCCTCCTCCTCCTCCCAGGGTGTTCATCAGAGCAGCCCTGATCAAAGCCCTTCCTCTCTGCTGCCCAGTCACACAAAAAAGAGCACAGAGTACCAACACAGGGAACTGTGAGCAAACAAGCCAGAGAGCATCCGTCATGAGGAGTTGCAGGGGATCCATCTGGCATGGCAGAGGGACGGCTCCTGCATCCACCAGCACCGCCCTGAGCTGCGATTCTGCCTGCTCTGTGGGGAAGCACAGCTGTGTTCTCTTGTCAGTGTAGCACTCACAGCCATGGACAAATTGAAACTGGGATTGGAAATGCTGACTCACAAGTCTCTAGCATGATTTAGCCATACAAAAAGCATAAAATGTTGATTTGTTTTGTTTTTTCCCTTCTTATGTGATGGATAATGGCAAACCAAGCTCTGTTTGTTATCTTGAAAACGTCCTGTCATTTGATCAAGGCAGAATATGTCTTTTCATCATTTCACTTGCTCTACCGTTCTGGAAACCTTAAAAAAAAAAAAAAAATCCTGCATGAACTGTTGGAGCCTGAAGAGAATAAAATTATTAAAAAAAAAAATCTTCAAGAACTACAATTAACATAGGGTGTTAGCAACAAGTTGTTTCAAAGGTATTGAACACCTATATGTACTTTTGCTATTATGTAACTTGAATTTTCAGAGACCCTGAGAAACTCAGCAACCCAAGATTAACATTGTCTGGATGCCCAAGAATATACTAAGGCAATCTTGAACCATGCTTGGCAACAAAAATGAGCTAGACGTGGTTCAAAATCATGTTCATCTGTTACTGAGGAAAAACATTTTGTGATGAATGGTTCACAGATAACCAAGTTATGAGAAAATCCATGGTCCACAAGATGAACGGGTTAAATACAATCAGATGGATGTCCAGAGAAGGGATACATTAGCAAATTAAAGAAAAAAACCAAACCAAATCAGAAACCCTTCACAGAAATTAACCCAATACAGGAATAACACAACTGAAACATGGAAAATCACAGTTGATCATGAATAATAGTGCAAGTGAAACCACATCTAAATTGCTTAAGTGATACTGCAATAAACCTTAGTGAGCTGTACACATTCCCCTTTCCTTCAGAGTTGGGTGAAACAGGATTACTATAGCCTGTACTACACTGCTTGTTTATGTATAAATTATCATGTTGTTGTTAAAAGGAACTGGATCTTGGGATCTTGTTTAAGGTTACTTGTGTTGTATTTGGTTGGTCTGGTTATCTTTGAGGACTGGCTGCAGCACTGCACAGTGAGAACACTGGGGAAAGTATGAGGTGTATTCATTCATAACATCTTATTATTTATTAAAAAACATTTGGCCATGTCAGAGCCTGCCAAATGTAATAATTAGGTGTCATGCCTCTATAAAAATGTAAGCAATATGACAGTCACTAATGAAGAAAGAATTGAAGGCCAAGTGAAAAATAACGAATTAATAGAACAGCTAGAGATTCAACAGAAGAATCCCAATTTCTGCTCTAAATACACTTCTGATGGAATTTGTCTAAGGTCTCAGATCACTTGTAGATGAGACTTTACGTTTTCTGAATTGTAGATTGTGGGCATTTTGAAAAGATCTAAGTTAGTGCTAATTAATCCTACAACATGAACAGCAAACTCACATGTTTGGCCTGAACTTTAAGACACTCATTGCCATCTCCTTGAAGACATGACATTATGAGAACCCCTCAAAAATTAGCTTACATAACAGAAAATAAAATTGAGTTTACCCTTTAGTAAGACAGAGTTCACGGTCTTCAGGTGCTGAAAGTAGAAATTGGAGCTGAAAAGAGGCCAAATTGCTTTAACATTTAACCAATTTGTATCAGACGGACTGAAGTCTACGGCCACAATGAACTAAGTGAAATATAAAGGAACCTTAATTCTCCCACTTTGTTCTACTGAAAAATGTGTTTCTGGTAAAGCACAGTTAATCACAGTGAGGAAATGACATGTCATAGTCATGGCACAATTGTGACAGCACCACTGCTGCTAATTTATGAAGTCTGTGACCATTTGTGATTCTCTTCTTTGTACTAAATCAAAGGTTGAAGGCCAGAGTACTCCAGGTTTGTATGTGATTTTGCTTTGACAGACACTTAATGCAGAATATCCTTATAAAATAAAGGTATCTAGTATGCTTATCATTTTGTAATTTTGGGAACCAAAATGTTAGGATAATTGAACTAGGTATTATTGCATGGTTAAAGTTTGGTGGGGAGCTCTTTTGCCTTTTTTTCTTTTTTATTTCAAAATTAAAAAAAAAAAAAAGTGCCCTTCCTAGCAAAAAGCACACTAAGAAATACCACATAGATGACAAGAAGTACTTTTGATTGATCCAGGACACATTTTGCCTTAATAATCTTTTTTTTTTTACTATCTAGGAAGCTGCTTAGTGAAAAATAGGGACACTTGAACAAAAAAGTTTCTTGCAAAGTTATTTCACATAGATGAATCTATGTAATGGAGACCTTTTTGCTACTTCATGTACTGGCTAATGAGAAAAAGACATCCCAGCTTTTAAATCCAATTGCACTTCAGCTGACCTACAGTTCTATTCATACGGAGGTAGATGGGAAAAGGTAACAATTCCGACCTGACCCAAAATTTCAAGACAGTAATAAGTTTCAAAGCATTTTTCTTCTGCAGGCTGAGTAGTATTTCTATGAAAGTGAGCAACAAATGTATTTCTGCTGATCTATCAATTTCATTCTGATGAAAATAAGTGCAGGAATACACACTATCTGAGAATTCCGTCATCTGGGGACCACAAAATCCAAAAGGTTACATTTCATTGTTAATGAGCAGGAAGTTCCCCACTTAGTATCTTTTGTTCTGAGTAGAACCATCCCAATTTCTGCTTGAAGTAAACAAACCTCATTTTTCAACATGATGATAAACAATTACTCCAACACAAAAGGTGTAGCAATGATCACATAAAAATACATCTGGCCTTTAGTGGACATGCTGCGACTTAGATGGGACCTTAATAAGCAGGAGGAAGAATAATCATGATTGTTGAAGATGTAACATAATCCTGAAGAAATTGAAAATGTTGCCTCTGTATGTGGTAGGCTTAAACAATATTTAAGTGGCTATTATTCCACTTTGGAAATCTGTTCTGCTGTGTGTTCTGTTGAATTAGATCAAGAATAAACTTGGATGATGATAAAGTGCCAGCTCCATCAGTGAGACTGGAACAGAGATCACACTCAAGTCAGAGGAATAAAAAGAATGATTAAATGAGGTCTACGTACATTTTGTAAGATGTACGGCTGGAGGCTCTTTTATGTGAAACGACTTCAAAGCTACCTTGTAAGAGTACATTAAAAATAAAATAGCACCCAGAAAAGATATGAGAGGGCAGAATTTTAACCCTGAAAGTTTCTGCTTTTCTTGGTAAATTACAGATAACACTTATCAGCAGTACTTAAGCCACTTCTCTTCCAAGAGCTCAGCAGTGGCAGCCAGGAGTGTTGTGACAGTCCAACTTCTTTAAGTGGTACAGAGACAGCCTAGAAACACCCAAGTGACAGGAAGATAGTCTAAAAGGTACAATGATTGTAGGGACAAATCTCTACATGCAGGAGCCCCCTACCAGGTACACTGTAATAAAGATAGCCCTTCAACACAGAGAAGACACTAAATTGTACTTTCTAATCTCTGACACTGGCTTTACAGACTGATATTTGTAGATTTAAATGCACCAGTGCTCACTGCTGCTGTATCCAACCTGGTATAATATGTGTGCACTTCTGGAAGAGAAGGTATTCTGCCTTTATTAAAGTAAACACATCTGGTATGCAAGCCTTTTTTTTTTATAGTGTCTGATTTTATCGTGATAGGCTTGCACACTTATGAAGCAAAAAAACACAGGTTTTATACTTGTGATGGGAGCACTTGCTGAGATTTTTCAGCCAATATACTATATCTTTAAGAAACATTTAATATGGATTTCACGCCAACATATTTTCTACATACCATATCTGTGAACCACCTAGAGGTTTCAAATTTCATCTTTTCACTAACTTGTTTTTTCTTTACAGAGCTATAACCTATGCCAGGATGTAACTGAAGCAACTTTGGCTGAGGGGAGCCATCTCTTCTGCTCACATCTCAGTGGGATGGAGCACAGCAAGTACCTTCTTCCCTTACATCTTCCTGTGTCAGCCTCCCATCCACCGTGTCCATGGAGTTTCTTTGCTCTATGTCCCTCTGATGGGAGAGGGAAGTGCCTGAAGTTGGAGAAAGGAAAGGGGACATGGCCACCCCCCGATCTGCTCCATTTCCATTGCCAGGTGAGTTGGGAGCCATGACTCTGCAATCTGGTGTAAAGGAGGCACAAAGGTACCTGTGCCTCCCCTCTAGTGTGGGTTGGCATCATGTACCTGTGGTGGGGTGTTCTGAAAATATCACACACAAACAAGCAAACTGAGGATGTTTAAAATTCTAACATACTGATAGCATTGATACCTTATTGCCCATCGTCGTCAAGTATTAGAGACAAACTTTAGCCTACTGCCTTCCAGACTGAAAATCTTGCTTTGGTTCATAGTTGGAAAACCCTTATATTTCATTCTGACTTCTGCTGAAACAGTGAAACGGAGATTTTGCTGGTTCAACAGATGCATAATGTCATACCAGCCTGGATCCTTTTTTTGAGGCAGATGTTAGTATCTGCTGATATACAGACAAGATAATATTAAATTCATGAATTCTATAAAATTATATACAATGTACATACTGACATATTTTTGAGGAAAAAATTTAAAAATCCATTATTTATACTTTCTCCAGTTTTTCACTCAGCTCTATATATATATAGAGTATGTATAAGTAAACTGGGTAGGGTTGGACTTACACAGGTAAATTTTTAGAAATAGAAAACCCTGATGACAGGTAAAATAGTTTCAAGAGTTACTTCTTACTGCTTAGTAAGTTTTATTGACAAATGCACAGTCTGTGTGTTTATAAATGAAATTACAGAATCAACTAGCACAGTGACAGTTTCATTGTTATTAGCATGAAATTTTGGGAGTCTATTTAGAATTCAAGTTCAACTGAAATTAATAAAATATTTAATGTAATTGCAAAGTGGTCAAAACTATCCTAATATGGTCACTTTTAAAACTTTTAATGGACAATAAGTTATAATGTCTTTTCAGTGAAAAAAAAAAAAATCTCTGTGTTCTATTACTTTACACAGATTTGGTACTTCATCTAAAAATGAAAGGTGAAGGGTTGTTAAAGTACAAGCAGCCTGAATTTTTTACGATGACAATTCAGAATTTTCAGTGTCTGAGGCAATTCAAACTGAAAAGCAATTTTACTCCTACATTTACCTTCAAAAGGTATTCTACAATAGTAAGTTTCAATTTATAAGCCCATGTGAACCTGTTATTGCTTATAGAGCATGACAGCATTTTTGTTAACCCTTCAGTGAAGTAAAAAAATTGGTAACTTTTAATACGATGTCTCTTTGGATCTAAGGTGGGATGCCAGCATTACTCCATCTTGGAGAACGAGACCTGTAAGAAGAGCACCTGCCCTAAATTGCTGAGTCCAGGAGTCAGTTAATGTTTTGTAGAGAAAGGGACAGCAGGATCAAACAAGGATTTGTTTTCCAATCTGCTGTGAACTGAGTGCTGACATCAACTTGGGCCAGAGCTTCATGAAACAAAGATGGACAAATCTGTCCATGCACAGAGTAAGAAGAAAGCTGCACTACCTAACACTCCCTGCTGATCCTAACTTTACCCATGTGCCTTCCCAGTGGAGAAAAACATCAGAAACTCTCAATTATTTTACATTTTCCTCATCTTAATTTCATTTGTTAAAGACTGCACCCTTCTGGGCAGCACCTTTTGAATTTTTTTCCCACCTCCTGATCTCCTATATATAATAATAACTGCTGTGCAAGAGACCACCATGTACAGAAATTAGGCTTATGAACTCTTTCTAGATCTTCTGATGTATTTTTGTGGTATCTATATAAGACTAAAGAAAATATAAATACAGGAGATACGCCCCAAGCTATTTACGCTTGATTAGTAATAAACCATCAAATTAGGCACCTGCTGTGTTTTTAGATCACTATTATTTATAATTTATTACTAACTGTGGTTTGGAGGGGAGTGGAAAACAAAGAAGAGGCTAGAAGGGGAGGATTTACAAAACAATTCCATTTGTCACTTTTTTTTTGAATTCCATGAACTTGAAGGCAATTTCCAAAAGAATTTTCTCCCTTACAAGTTAAATCCTTTTTCTCCTCCTTCTGTTCCACTGCTGTTAACAAAAAGCAGCTCATAAATCAAACTTTAATCAAGCTGAAAACCCCAGTTTTATTTCTTTGCTTCCCTAGGGAATCAGAGCATTTTGCAGAATCTTTTACTTTCTGAACTTCTCTCTTCAGAACTTCTGTTTGCTGCTTGTTTTCTCTCCTAATAAAATTACTTTCATTTAGGATTACTATCCTCCTCTTCTTCCTGACATTGCATTTGTTTCTTCAGCCTCCTGTGATTGAAAGTATTTAAAGCTCTGCAATTTAATTGGAAGAAACATGATTGTAAGGGATTAGCAACCCCTCAATTCAATATATAAAATTATGTTTCCACAGCCAAGCAGAGATTAATCTGCTATTTCTCTAATTTTTCTAGCCGTAGACTTCAAATCTTTATAAACTAACACTAAGACCATATTCAAGCAGGACAATTGGAGGACACACAGGACATTGTCACTAACAACTCATACTGTGAATGATGATTGTGCTGAATTCACTTCCAGTACTATATTTTATATACACTTCTTATTTATCTTAAATTCCATCCTATATATTTGAAAAAGTAACAGTCTGCTGTAAAGTTTAAATGACACAGTTGATTTAATGAATCTTGAAATGACTCCTGGATTACTTTATCTTGGAATGAAAAATTACTTTTTTCTTTTAATCTTCAGTTAACAAACCATTGATTTGGGACAGATAGGCATTGATTTAAAATTTGAACTAGATCATAAACTTTTTAACCCCTGTTCCTTGTTATAATTTTTAAATATAGTTTACAATGTTAGACTCGAGGTACTGCAGTCTCTTTAAGGCTTATTTATGAGTAGAGCAGGGACAAGAATGAAAAAAACCAAGCAAGCTGCCTTTGGATAGCATGATAAGAGAAACTCAACCAGAGTAAGCAAATGAAAGGAACATTTCCTATGAGACTGCCTTATGAGATTTCCAGAATGACTAAGATTGTCTTTAAGGTGATAAGCCAAGTTTTATACTGCAGTTTAGGGAATCACTTCCCAAGAATGAATAGAATTACGCCTATGGCATTTAGTAAAAATCAATGTTGAAGGACAAGAAAGCCCCCCAGCTAACACTTATAAAAACCTGCCTCTTTTACTTCATTCTGTTACCTACTTGTTTTCTTTTATGACATGATGGAGATAGCTCTAAGCTGCAGGATGTGAATAAAAGAGAAAACTTCTTCAAATAGTGAAACTTCCCAATTCAGTCTGTAGTAAACTCAGGCATTCCAGATACAGAATTTAATTTCTTTTAAACTTACTACACTACTCAAGAAAAATGATAAAAGTCCTACAAGAGAGTAAAGAGACAGTTTTACACAGGAGGCACCTTCCTTTATTTCTTTTAAACGAGGACCTATTTTCCTCCAAAATAAAAGTTCTGAGTAAAGCAATCAAAATTATATATCTGCAAAAAACTTCCCTGAATCAAAGTCCCATTCCAAGTACATCTTTTAATAGCACAGACTCCACAATGCAAAGCTCAGGACTGGGTTTCCTGTCACACGGAAATGGAAATGTCTGGACTCTCAGGCCAAACTTTTGGAATGGTATGTTTTAAATGCTACAGTGGTATGAAATATGCACATGAATATCAAAGCAGAATATAAGCAATGCATGTGCTTATATTCTAATAATGCTAAAATATAGTGCTAAAATCTACTGAAGGGCTACTTGGCCTCTACAGAATTTTAGCAGTGATGTATCGCAGACTCCCTGCTGTTCTTCTTCTAAAAGTCTGAAGTGTCTTCAGGCAGCTTCTGTGTTTCACTGATTATGATGAACAGTTTAATATTTTTTGGATTTTGCTGACTACCACATTTCTATTGACAATTAATAATGCTGTGGTGGATTTGAGCACTACACTAACAGTAATAAACTTTGGTTGTCAAGAAATCTTTCCATGTGCTAGGCCTTTTAGGCCAAGATCATCTTGCTAGAATAAGACATGTAGAACCATACAGCAAGGTCACAATCTACAGAAGTTGATTACCACTAGGTACTGTTGCCTGAAACAGTTCTTCTGGTGTACAAAAGTCATTGTAATCAATTTGGATGAAAAGTCTTTACACTTGACTTAAGTAGGCTAAATTGTTTGGTTCAATCTGTAACACAAACAAGAAAAAAAAAAACAAAACAAAAATACCCCTGAACTCATTACTCATGCATTTTCATTTTTTCCTTTGGTTTTTGTCATTCTTTAAATAGACTTTCAATACAGTCATTTCAACTGTGACAAATAAGGGATTAATTCTTTGAGGAACTGCTATTAATTCAGCATTGAATGTCACAAATTTACCCTTCTCCAGAAGTTTTAACTGCTTTATAAAATTTTTTTATACCCTTAATGGGACTTTGGATAAAATTAATTCTCAGAGTAATTATCCATATTAAGGAGTTGACTACCTCTGCTGTAAATGAAAATGTTGAATACATCAGTGTGTGCTGTATTTTTGGTGTTATCTACAGATCCGTTTTTACTGTGAACGAGACTGCACAGTTCAAATAGGATTCAATGAACTGTGCAGATAGTACACTCCATCACTTTCAGAAGTACAGGTAGGAGAATAGGGATTTGCATGAATGTGCTGATGCTTTGGAGAAATGGGGGACTACTTTAATGTGTCCTTCACACAGCAGATGGTACGTGAAATCTGTTTCATGGTTGGTGAGCTTTGTAAAGGCTTGTAAAGATTTGTTGCCCACTCCTTTAGCCACAAAATGAAGATATATACCCATACCAAAAGCACCAAAAAAATCAATTGCAATAGCAACAGCTCATAGAATAATCAGTTTTTTTCTTAAATTAATATTTGGTTTCAGATAAATCGTGAGGTTTTGCGTGACACTAAGAAATTTTGCACTCATGTAATGAACGTATGTTCATAATGCTCAGAAACCTTGCTTTCCAATAGAAAAGAAAACACTAAAAAATAGCAACATGTATTTACAATATAAAGGAGGATTTAAAAGACAGAGTGCCACAATCCTTTATAGGATGCACTATGTATAAACAATCAGTATACCTGTTGCTATAGAAAGGTGAAACCAAAGTTTCTCAGCTGAGATCAAATCTTTGAAAATCCTTGGGCCTCTCTGACATTTACTAATGTATTTTCTCATGTGCCATCAATCAGTTTGCAACTCCTTTAAGCCTTTTCTTTTTATTATGATTGTAGCAGAGTGGAACCTTGAGGCAACACTGTTCTAAATTGTTTACTTATTCTTGCCCTGGTTTTAGTTTCTTATCAAGTTTCTAATCCAAAGCAATAATTTACCTGACAATTCATGACAACTTCTTTTCTATTAATCTGTCAGAGACTTTAATCTTTTAATATTCCAAGGAGTTATTCCAACAAGTTCCAGTGTATCTGTTATTCAATCAAAACACAAGAAATCCTAGAGAAGCAGGATGGGAAAATATCCTATTACAGAACCTATGCAGGCATCATTTAGTTTTGTAGAATTCTTTTCACATTGATGGGAGGTTTTAGATATTTTGAAACATTTTGCCAACATGTTTTGTCATTTTGAAATGATCCCAGGTTCATTTCTTGAATTTTGTGAAAACTTGATGCAGCAGCTGTTACCTTCTTCCTTCCACCACTGTTATTTAGATGCAAACTACCACTTTTGTTAACAGCTTGCTTGTGTTACTGCATTCCTTCAAAATTCATAGATCAATATAGTTATGCTTGATGATTTTTTACACTTTTTTGAATGCTCTGGCATCTCCATTTTTGGCTCCAATTCTAATGGCAGTGGAATAATGCAAGTAAATAATCGATTTTTCACCACTGCATGATTCTCAACTCTGCTTTCTGTTTCCCAGTATTTTGTCAGACTTGCTGATTCTTTTACAGTCCTCTTATTTCTGATTGATCCAGTCCATGATGTGTTTTCCACTGGTTTCTGGTACTCTGTCTCATTGTTCTACTGTATCTTATTTGGCTCATACAAAGTTTTATTGACTCCAGTAGGTGAAATTTCCATTTTCTCATGCGAAGAAACTTATTTCTGAATCTACTAGCAAAACCTTTGAACTGATATAAAACAAAAGTTTATATACTTTTTCTATACCTTCTGATATTCCTTTTTTGCCAAGAAAGAAATTCTAAATAAAAAATGCACATTTCACAGCCCTATCTAATAATGAAAATATCATGGACAGAATATTTCATAAAATACATTGAGATATAAATCTTTGCCGTAGTTCATAGTTTGAATCTTCCACATTAAATGGCTTGCAAAGGCTCACAAAAGGGAAGCTGAAGGAAGTAGAGGTGTTCTCATGTTCTCTTCTACTGTATACATTGGATTCATTGTCTGACTCTCCCCAAGCTCATCGAAAAGGCTCATAAGTGAGTTTTTACACAACTGAACTGCTGCTGCAGCGACTGGGAAACAGAGGGAGAGGCGAATGCCCGCTAACAGTCATACCAAAGTAGAAGAACAAAGCTGGAAGCCTTAATGGCTTCTAAAGTTACTAACTTAGAATTTCAACCCCTTATTATGGTATTTCTATGTCAATGCAGAGGAGTTGTCAAATAAGAACTTGTTCTTTACAATATTATATACATTTCAGAAAAATGTAATACCCTTCAAGATCCTTGAAGTCTTAACATGAGTTATCATGCTGGCCAAGCAAAATAATTCAGGTTTGTTGACTACAGCAGTTACACTATGAGTCAGATAAGGTTTTTAAAGTAGGTATCAATAACCTATTATTACACATATAAATACAGATATTCATGTTAGTCAGACAATAATTCTGCTGAAGTTCCACCCCTGAGAATATATAACATTTTGAAAGAGTACTTTTATCTACTGATCATACCATCACCATGTATTATTAGCTGCTTCCCAATCACGGATAGTCTAAATCATATTGTACAAGGTCCACAAACTATATCCATATGTAATAACATCTTTTCCATATCCTGACCCACACAAAACCAATGATCATCAGATTCAGCTGGTAAATAACCTACATTCTGATACCATAATTCTGTAAAAGTTTACTTCAAATGAAAATACTACAGAACCAGACAGTGATATACAAAAGCCTGCATTTCTCATCACTTTCTCTGACAAGGATGAAAAAAAAATCTGAAACAACATTTTAATGGGTTTTAAATATATACGTATATATAAATAGTTAGTCTCTCATTAGTGACTTTCTCCTCCTTGACCTTATTTTCCCAGAGAAGAGATAGGATTTCTTTTTTAACCTTTTTAGCTTTTACCATGGAAGATTTCTAAGGGCTACATTTATGAAATTGGGTTTGTGCACCATGGCAGGTCTGGCATGTGAGGAAATCAGCTACATGCTGGATTTTTCCCCCCATGCCTGTCCAAAAATACACAGCACAATTTCCATCCCATCATTTCAGCTAAGAAGAAAATCTGACAATTTATTACAGTCCTCCTGTGCCAGATAATAGTCCAATTGATGGTATGTGACAGAGCAGCTTAACTTCAAGAGCCACTGCTTCTTCATATAACTGCTGTCACTTTTGCTTTTCTCAACTTCACCTCAGTAACTGATTTTTCCTTGCTGCTGTTTTAATTTTGATATGTCTTGTTTCCTCAGGAGGTTGCCAAGAAAGTGAATAAAACATAGGTTCATGTAAAATATTCTGTATAAGGTGCCCCATCTCCCATCTTATGCATCCACAGAGAAGAATTGTGTGCAGATATTTGCCATAGATCCGGTGTACACAAACAAAAGCTTAAAGTGGAAAAACTTTTTTCACTTGGAAAGCTGTCAACCTGCCTACACACCTTCACTGAGAAACGCTTAGTTCAGATCAAGGTCTATATTGCTAAGGTTAGCTTGCTACTGCACCTAAACTTGCCCATGCATGAGCTACTCTGCAGTCACAACTAAACATTTACAGTAAAGAAATTTACTAGTGTAAATAAGGTGGAAATGATGAACAGGAGATCCAGAAGTTTTGGAAGTTTCGGACAAGATAAGAACTGCATTTCTGCACACTCTGTCTCACCAGTTCAAGATTTTAGAAATTTTCCAAATTGTCTAATGTATTTATAATACTAATATATCCCAGAGTCAAAGAATTCTCTCTCAGAGGATGTCCTTAGCCTCAGTACAAAAGAACATTGGCAGTAGGTCATGCCAAAAGACCATAAGCCCCAGCACTGGGAGGCTGGCAGTGGCCAAGCAGGTGTTTCTACTGGCCCAGTCTGCCCAAATTGGCAGCTCAGGATCTGTCTGAATCAGTGGTGGAGTGGGATCCCTGAGAACTGGAAATGCACTGCAAATGACTGCTCGTGTTCATTTGCTACTCTTGTGGAATTCTACACATACCCACCCATACACAGTGATTTAAATGCATGATCACTACTACCTACAGGTTATCCCTCTGGTAAAAATTTTCCTTTTGGGATGCCTCAACTGTAAAAGAAATCAGTGAGAACAACCCAATTATAATTTATGACTAATATAGTATTCTTAATTAATCCATTTGTAAAATAAATAATGGCAATAGTAGAAATTAATTGTGGAACACAAAGTAGCTGAATCCTTTTCATATCAAGACTGTAGTTAACTGGAGATTCTACAGACATGGAATGAATTTAAATCTGCATTATGAATTAATGCACATAGTTAGGTTTTTAACATGCTTAAGGGCCTGAGAATTAACCCATAGTGATACTGAACTTATACAGCAGATGTTAGAGTATCTTAGAAGTTAATTAACTTCTTTGAAAGTTATACAGAAATTCCTTTCAAGAAATTGAAATTAAGCTGTTTTTATTTACAGCTCTTTGCTTTAAATATTGTACAGGGGTTTTTTTACAGCTTCTTTTTTTTAAGAAACTTCTTTAAGCAGAAGAAAAAAATGTTAGAATTCTTCACTGATGCTTGCTTCTTTCTATGAAATACGAGAACAGTCTGTATGTTTGAATCTCACATTACTGAATAATTCTCAAATCTATTATTACATTCAAGATTTTAATGACTAACTACTTTTGAAGAGATCCATGGACCATGCCAAGTTCCCTGCATATTTGAAAGAACAAGATAATTTCTTTGAAATACTTACAAGTTTTTTCTTTTTTTAACAAAAAAAAAAAAAAATTCTTTTAGAATTATGTACTTCTTATAATGCTCCCTAGCTGCAAGTCTCTTTAAATCCAGATGCATTTAAACAATCAAACTGTGATTTGCTAACCGTAACACAAAATAAAATTACAATCTGGTTGTACTTCAGAGATAATGCTGGCATCTCGTCTCCCCTTCCACTCCTACCTCTGCTTTGCCACTCAAAAACAATAGTTTGGGTTGGCTGCTAGGTTAGACAAAGCTAGGCAATGCTCAGTACCTATTCAGACACCGGAAAATAAAAGGTGAACATTGTGCATTCTAATTATGCATCTTTTATAACCATCTTCAATCAAAAGAGGCGTTAAATTATGTATTTATACACCACTTAAACAACATGGGAATAAAGCTTCACTGTTAAACATCTTTCAATAGACCACTTATTAAATTAATGCATAATTTAATCCAGTACAGAGATCAACAACAAAATTCAAAAGCACCGGTATTTTTATTGAATCAGAGCCCCTGAGTGTTTGGAAAGTAATATAAAATTAAAAGCTTTTCAGCCTTAGCTCCTCTAGTAGTCACAATTATTTCACTGTGTTTGCCTGAGAGTTCAATTCAAAAATCTACTGAAAGTCAGTGGAAAGGCTTTGTTGAATTAAATAAACGAAAAGAAAAGCACTAAACTTACTGGATCAATTAAGTCACATTGCAATTTGTATACAGCTGAACAAGAGAAGAGTAGCTAATTCTGTCAACAGGGTTCACCCTTGGATCTTGCTCTGAGTTTCCTGTCCACACATGCTAACTCATTTACAAAATCTCTTTTGGACTGGAGACAAAAGATCTCCCACTAGATGAAATGTGGGACTACTCTACGAGCAAATATGGCAGAGGATGCATCAGGCATCACTTCTCCCAGCTCAGTCTTGAAAATGAGCTTTCAGAACCACCCTCAAACACCATCTGCATGCTTCACACACCCTACTGTCCTGCTATAAAAATACACTTACAGTTCTCTCTGAATCTCTGAAACATAGATAGTTACTAAATATCCATAGAAAATGGAAGTTTTCGAATGACAATATGGTGCAAGATGTGTCTCCTTGTGACAGTGTGCCTCAAAGTATTCCAGCCTTACCAGGACTCCTTGGCTACTCTCAGGAATGTAACAGCTTTCTGTTCCCAGCTTAGAGCCCTTAAAAACCCTCGTCAAAATAATAAAAAAAAAAGGTTCCCAAGTCTTCAACTTCATTAAGGTTCTATAATGAGAGCTGAAAAGGTCCTATGGAATGAAAAGCTGAAAGGATTAGGCATGCTACGTTCAGTGGGTTAGAGACTGAGCATTTATGGGACAATTGCCCAAGCAAAGGACAGCTGTGGGAGCCTTAGCTGCATGCACCAGACTGCCCTGCAAAATAGGGGTCACATGCATGTAGCTATATTCTGTATTAAACAAGCAGAAGATCACTCCCAAAATTGGATTAAAACAACGAAACAACTTCTAAATAAATAAATAAATAAATAAATAAAAACAACAAAGCAAAAAACCCCAGTGTAGGCATTCATACTGATGCACACATAGAACAGAGCTCAGTGGAATCTCTTATATGCAGTCAAGTGAACAAAGAATCAGCTTTTTCTCCTCAGTTTTTAAAATGTGAGGACACTGACTTCACCATTCTCCCTCACCCCATAAAAATCTTCACTTGTCATAATAATTGGAAGACAAACTTTTAGCAGGGTCATAGATACTGATACACCCGGGGTGTTTTAACATTAATGGTAGTTTTAAAAATGAGAGTTTCTGGTTCAGCATCTGTGGATAGAGGATATGTCCAAATATTTGCAGATTTCCCTGCAGCCTATTGATTTCAAGGTAAGCTGTTCTTCTAGGCCATGCCCAGATCCATAATAACTCTGATCCAAACTTAACACTTCCAGAAAAACCAAGGTACTTTTATTGAATTCAAGCGACCAAAAGCTGACTTTTTGGGTTAATTTTTTCCAGTGAGCATTAAATAAACTAAATTTATACAGTAGGAGCTGCTTAAGCTTCAACTTCATAGTCCTGAGGCAGGAAGGCCACAATTAGGAACTATTAACTCCCATACTATATTACAGGGCTCCAAGGACTGGAGACTTGGCATACCATATGTGCTGTGAAGGTGTCCTAAAAGGAGGGGCTATGTAGTTTTTTCAGTAAAAAAAGGAGTAAGAGAGGGAGAGTGTACAAGCATGCACTGTCAGTATTTTCTCCAGTAAATCAAAATAAAATCTGTCGCTTCTAGATGAGATAACATGATCCTATTGTTTAACTACTAATCTATTGTGAAATTCTGCAAGTAATTCAATATAGTATTTTCAACAAAATTAATAGCCCAGTTTACATCTACTTGTCAAAGGCATACTGACCTTCATTAGCAATAATAACAACACTTTTGAATAGATGCAAAATGGTAGCATTTGGGGATTAACTTCAGACATCTGCTTTTTCCTCCCTCAAACCTTCCTCAGTCTAAATAAGGGAATTTTTTGCTGACTCTGTTTAAGATGGGGGGGAAAAAAAAAGGTCAAATCTTTAATAGATTATAAAATACTCTGTTGTAGATTTTCTGATACCCTAATTCATAATTACAGTAGCACAGATTACTCCAGAAGACTTAATGGGTCCTTAGCATTTCCATTACTATCAACTACTCCTGAGTAGGCGACAATTTGTCACTAAACGTTCACTGCTGCCTAAAGCTTGACTGAAAATCTCAACACATCACATCACTTTGTCAGATTGTAGAGCAACTCTCCATCTCCCAAGGCAGCCAGATGATCAAAAATCTTCAAGACGACACATGTTAGTCCTAGAACTCCTTGACTGGAGTGTCATGAGGAATGGCCAGCACAGATCAAAGCAGTCATCCATCTAATCCCAAATCCTGTCTTGAACAGTGACATTTTAAGGAAAAAAACCAAACCTCTTCATTTAGGAGACAAATCTACCCTGTGAAAAGTGTACTTTTTACTACAAGTGCCACCAAACCATTTATGCAAGGAAGCATAAGATCTGTAATCCTTTCAATACTCTGACATAATTTAAATACTAATCATTTCAAGTAGAGTGTTATTTTATTCTTATTAATGTTCAGTTCAAGATACCATATGGCAATGAGTGATGCAGATTAATCATTAGTCCCAAGAGAAAAACAAGCTCTCTGTGCTGATTTTGAACAGGCCAGTTTTCCATTTCTGTGCCCTTCCTCTTTGAAGAGTTTAGAAAATATAAATCTATCCCCCCCACACCTTCCATGATCTCATAGCCCAGCTTAATCACACCATCTCTCAAAAATTAAATCTTTCCCTTCTATTAGGTGAGATCAATGAACAAAAATGAAGAAATTAGAAATTTGGACCTTAAATTTGTTCAGAGGGGTTCTGAAATACTCAAACACAACATCAATGGGGAACATGTAAGGATATTGGGGAATGGGGAATACAAAAGGATAAACAAATTAGGCCTGAAGTGTTGTTATGAATGAGAGCTGTACTATAAAATAAATTAAACTTAGAAAAGGTGATAAGAAATACAGGCAACTGATAGGGTTTGGGTTTAGGGTTTTTTTGTTTGGTTGGTTGGTTTTGGTCTTGATTTTTTTTAATGGGAGGAAGTTATACTGATTGAAAGGAAAAACTACAGGTTTCTAGTCACATCCTTGATTACCTGACTGGTTTTTGTTTGATTTTTTTTTTTTTGGTAAGCCCTTTGGTATCACAGCCAATGCTACACTTTTGTACAGTGCATCTTGGAGGCTATTATTAATAATATATAATCCAACTAGACTTGCAAATTATTTCTTTTTCCATTTATTATACCTGCTCAGACAAGTATGACAGACTAAAATATTCACTTAAATGATGTCTTGATTTACTAGAATGTAGCAGGTCAATATAGGCCAAACTTACATTCATACTTTAAACTGGGCTTCCTAGACTAGAAAAGGTATTTAATTAAAACACCAAATCTCACTTTATTCAAGATAACATGTAAACATCCATTAGGAAGTTTAGTCCTAAACTACTATTAGTGTGGGATTTGCTTCTTGGCAACTATATGGCTCATTAAGTACCTGTTTTCCTTCTTGCTGGTGACAGGTGATTTGGGCCATGCTGTAATTAAGGACAGTGTTAACAGCTGTACCAGAGACATATTTCACTGAAGCTCAGTCATGCTAAAAGACCTGAATTAAGGTGTTCCATGAACTCAGTAGCTAGTATTCTTTACTATATGAGACAAACATCCACAGGCAGCAGTATTACTTCACTACAGGTACTGGCCTTGCTACATACAAGCCATTTAACCAACTAAATGGTGGTCATTTTAGATTTTGAGTGGGAAAATTATCATTCTTTAGTATATAGATATTCTCTTGAAACAGTGCCTTGGACCTGCACAAATTCATACACTAAATGGAGTCCTACAGATGATAAAGAACTCAATATTTTGCAAATGTAATTGTCAAATATACGTAATAAAATATTCTGTATCATCATAAGGGAATGTCTGTGTATATGGATTGTCATAGGAGGGGCTACTCAATGGGAAAATACAGAAACAACAATCCTAAAATACAACAGAAAGGGCTAAAAAGCAACAGTGGGACCGGGGGGGAAGAGACAAATTGCAATATGAATGTGCCTGTTATTTGCAGAGGGACTGACAAGAGAAAAAACAATGAATATAAAAGTACCAACTCAAGTCAGGAGTGTTCTCATTAGAAATAGTTCATTAAATGGTCAGTGTTACCCTTTTGTCCCAATGAAATAACCAACCTCAGAAATATATATAGGTGCTTAGGGGTGAGTATTTACAATCAGTCCTCATAATTAATAGAAGTTTGAAATAGATAAGAACAAACATGCATTGAATACAGCTGCTCTCAAGCAGTGCTTTCAGTTACACTGAGAGAGTAAATCCTCCCGCTACTTTATCTACCCTCTTCTTTTTAGACTATTACATATTTCTGTATTCTGTAAATTACCTGAATAAAGAAAGCACATGTTACTAGGTTTTGCTCTGCAAAAGTCACTGCAGAATAAAATCTAACTATACATAATGTCAGTTTTTTCTTTGCAGAATAAAGTGATAGGTGCATTGCTTATACAAGTATCATGACAACCACATCAAATAAACTTCATTTTTCATGGAGTAAACTGACAGTGACATTTCATATGGGGAACAGGGGACAGATTTTCGAATCTATGAAAATCTTTGACAGTTTAGATACAAAACCAGGCTGGGGTACCACAGACATGTCAGAAAATAATAAAATCAAACTTTTTCATAGACAATAGACAAGATTTTACAATTTACATATTTATAGGCTTGTTCAGTTACTCTACAGCAAAGAGAATAATCACAATATTTCCTCAAATCAATCAGTAATTCACATTCAATATATCTAGTTACTCTGTGCTTTAAAAAGGAGTGTTGACTATTCTAGAAGTTCAGGTGAAAGATTTCTCATGCTTTGCCTTTAGAACTTCAAGTAATAAATCCAATGAATTAAAGACAAACATTTTGGCTTGACTAACAATTAATTTTAAATTTTGTGGCAATTTCTGTAGGATGATATCAATTTCTTTACCTCAATCCCTGAAAAGTAATTGGAGAAATACACTGAACAAAGAAAAACCTTAGATTTCCATTGTGCTGTATGGAAGCCAGACTACTCTGGAATCCTAAATGCAAATTAATGCAAATAGTACTGTTTCCCTACGGCACAACATTATTTGGGTGTCATAAAACAAAAAAAAAGAAAATTAGCTTTCCATGGAAATGAAATTTGGAAGCGAAACAGTAAGAGAAGCTTATGAATTTCAGAACTTCCTACACACTATGCTTTATTTAGTAAGATTTTTAAAGTTTTAATTAAAAAAAAAATCTATTTCTTCTGTTTTCAAGGATAGACTCTCTCTTGCCCAAGAATTCATGGCTGTCTTGTTTGTTCACAACCCAACTGAAACAGTAAGGCACTTACCAAGGCGTGAACAGCCCCCGTTTATCTGAATAGAATGTTAACATCCAAATACAATTTTCACTAGTTAAATATTAATAGGTGTATGGATAGTTTGTTGAAAACAAAAATTAGCTACTACTATATTATATAATACTGTTCATTCAGGATACAACACTGTCAGTGTCTCCAGGAATTTGTAGCATAAGATGGTGTAAGCAGTGTTTATAAGCCATGACAATGGTTGTTTATAAGAAAACAGTATCAATAAAATAAACATGTGGGATGTTAAAGAAAGATTCTGCAAAATAACTCCATACAGTTTGAGTTTAACCCATTACATGTGACAACCCATTATCCTACAAGAATCTTAGTCCTATATGTTTATTCTTGTAAAAATAATGTAAATCAATACAGTAGATCTTCATATTGAAAACTAAACTGAGTGTTTTAAGCACACCATTCTTTCTAGCATGTATATGAAATACCTGGATACAAAGCAGCTGCATGAACTTAGAAACAAGTTAAAAGTTTCACTGAGAGATGGAACAAACCATCTTGGTGGTCACTAACTGCCAGAGGGGCAGGATACTGCCCATGATCTGACCAGAAGGACCCTGCCTATGACAAGTGGTGATTTTTAATTTCTATAACCTGCTGAGCAAATTCAACCAGGAAATATAAAATTCTTTAAGATTAAATATATATACAGGACTTGAATTTATTCCTGCAATGACCATCATTGTTCCAAAATTACCAACAATGAAGTGGATATTATATTCCTACTCTGTGCAGGGAGTTCCACTTTAGATACTTGTACTGTTCTCAGGAATTAGGTAATCATACAGGTTCCCATGCCATACTCCTAGGCATACTGCAATATCTATTTCTCTATTTTATTGTACTTGTATGTTCATGTCAGAGGTTTATTTTTTTCCCAAGGAAAGAAATTCAGATATAGTTTGAATTATTCAGAAAAACAAGTCAGAAAGGCAGCACTTGGTATAGTGCATAAAAAGATGACTATTATAATTCCACCAAAAAAAAAGTGCATTTGAATTACTTCCTGTCGGAAATAGGCTTTGAACATACAGAAATAAACTGTCTGTTATTGTTCAACTCTTCTGTGACAATTTTCTCTTCCACACAGAGAGAAGAAACCTAAAACTCATTTTCTTTGTAAAGACATGGAGGTATATGATAAATGAGATGACATAGAGCCTAAGTTTACCCACAACCATGGATATCGGAATAATAGCTGAATTTGTAGATAAAGGAAATGTGGTAGAACTAACCTGTCTGAACCTTAATATTGAGTATTTGATACATACATCAAATTATTAGTCAATCTGCAGAAAGTGGTAGTAAAAGAATTGTAAAAATAGATAAAGGATACAATAGATAAAAATAGATAGCAAACACATTGAAAAAGTGAAAAACGAACAGGTGGGCAGAAGGCTTCTTATGCAATGTTAATGGCTTCCATAAAAAGGCAGGTGCTGCTGGGGTCTTCTGGTGGCAGGAAGTCAAAAGCCATCAGCTCAAAGGACACTGGAACATCAAATGTGAAGAACCAGATGACCTTGAGAATGACGGCAAAATGAAATTTAACACTATTAAAATTTAAGTATACTAATAACAGGAAATGGTAGCCTGGGGGGTAGTTCATGGGAAAAGTTACAAGATGAAAATATCTTTGGAATACTAATTAACAGGATGAGTGTGTCCCAAAAATTCTTCCACCCAGCAACTTCCATTTACACCCACATACTTCTTTTTAATGCCTCAATTTTCCCACCTCTTTTTCAAAGTATCCCCTTCTTCCTTACAGTACATATAT
The DNA here is from genome assembly GCA_013398175.1 of Climacteris rufus. Taxonomy (NCBI): domain Eukaryota; kingdom Metazoa; phylum Chordata; class Aves; order Passeriformes; family Climacteridae; genus Climacteris; species Climacteris rufus. The sequence continues at coordinate 1,849,017 of VZRZ01001998.1, forward strand.
TTACAGAATTACAGAGGGGTTTCTGACTGGGAGAGAATGGGTCTCTACAGATCTACCCCAGCTGCTCCTCTCTCTAAACATTCCTATTTAACATGATGGTGAAAGAGATAAATGTATTTTGCTGCCCTACATAAGCATTTTTGGTATTTTTCTATAGATATCAGGAGGGATTCATGCTCTAATTCGATACAGGAGGGTCTTATCTAGATGGTTTTATACAATTATTGCAAACAGCAATGAAAAAAAAGGAACATAAATTTATATGGGTGTCGAAGAGAATTACTAAGGCTAAGTGCTGATTGGTGAACTCTACAGCAAGTAGACTAAAGGATGTTTGCTCCTTTGCCTAATAAAATGAATTCAAAATATAATTACTGTTTATTAAAAAACATGGATCAGAAGAATAAAAATTAGCAAATTAAAAGAATAATGTTGGTGCAAAACAACTTCCACAAGTAAACTGGCATGGAAATTAGAAAACTTAAGAACCATTAAAGGAATTTGATAGCTCTAAGCAGTCATAAGAGTAATTTTTAAGACAGAGCCTGACATAAAAGATATTACATGATATGATTGCCAGAAACAGAGGCTGATTTTGTTTATGCAGAAGTGTTCTGTGATCATAACTCTGAATGTGGCAAACTGCTTGTGCCTAAAATACATGACATACTTTAATTGCAGGGATCTTTCTGTGTATATATAGGAGTATCACATAAGACATTTACTTTAAAATATTTATCTATTCAGGCATGGTTTAGCCAGAAAGAAACACATTATATCCTTGCAACAATAATTTTGCATAAAAAACCTTTGTGAGTTGCTATTGTTTTATGAAAGAAAATACATCTCATGTATAAATACACACGTGTGCATGCTTTTGCACAAAACTGTACTTGAAAAATGTGTATACTTGGAAAATAACTATAAGCATTCTTTGGTCTTATTCTGGATCCAATTTTGCAGCCAACAAAACTATTTGTTTTTATAGCTATGAATATGAACAATAAACCTTCATCAAACTTCTAGCTGGTCTGTTATTTGGACTGACACCACTGCTTCCAGGAGTGGAGGGTCTAGGAGTAAGTCCAGTAGTACTATTTCTTTTAGACTGAAATTCACGTCAACAAACAAACAAACAAACACACAAACAAAACAAACAAACAAAAAACCCCCAAAAAATGAAAACAAAAAAAGACTTTAGCCCAAACATTGTTTTTAATAGACCAAAATGTATTTTTAAAATTAAACCCCATTTTTTAAGATCAAAAAGTAAAACAATCAATTTTGATTTCCCTTCTACAATATGCACTAGAAAAAGATGAGGGGAAAACCATGTATTTTTGGTCAGCTATTATTTTTAAGGCATTTTTTTTTCTCATTTTACACCCAGAGTCTCTCTGTTTCTTATTAGCATTAGAGTTTGTTCCTTCTTTCTCTCTAAAGGACAGCTACTGCATATTTCAAAATACCTTCAGCCTCTGAAGCACTTGTCACTTATATAACCAGAATATAATTCAGTATGTACAAAAACTGCATTACAATGTTAGGGGTTTTTACTCATATTTATGGAAATGGGTGTGGCATAACAAAAATCTCTGTAAAACTCTTAATGATTTACATCTGCTTAAACTTCACATATAAACAGATATACATACAAAAAAAAAAAAGGGGGGGGATTAGTATGTGAGCAAAAGTTATGCAATAGGCAACAGGTATTTTAAGTCACAAAAGTCATTTTAGAAGCATTAACTATCTCTTAGTGGTGATCCACAAGTCTTTTTGGACAAATATCCTTGGAACACCACATAATGAGTATGCATCATCTCACACGTGTGAATCTTCTGAAAACACCCCAAACAAATTGCTTTAGTTTTTTTAAAGCCTCAGTTTAAATGCTTCCAAGTAACAGAGGAGTGACCCAACACACATTTAATGAACCTGATGCCCATTTTGATTCTCCCCGTCCGACCCACGCAGACCACAGCTGTGACCCCGGGTGTGTGCAGTGGAGGAATACCGCCCTCAGGAATTCACACCCCGAGCTCCAAACACAGCTTTAAACTGTTCTGCTCCCTCCCATCAACTTTATTGGCATATTCATAAAAACATAAAGGCTGGGGTTGAAGACGATGTTCAGGAGGTCCTGGCAAAGCCTTGTCTCCCCACAGGAAGCCTCACCATAGTGTGTCGTGTGGGGTTTGTTGTGTTTGTACTCCTGCAGTTATGACCCTTTCTCCAAGAGGTGACCAGCCCAGGAAGAGTCCTTGGGAGTGAGGGAAAATCAGTCAGTGCTTTGGGAACAGTTGGAAATCCTCCAGAGAGGAGTGGGAAGGAGGACACGGGGCTGCTGGACACATCCTACACAATGAGTCCTGCCTGTGTTCCTGCAACTCACTCAGGGCTTTGTATGTGGGATTTATTTTTTCCCCAAATTTAAAAAAAAAATCTTATTGGGAATGCTAAAAGAAGATATGATATTTGATGTAACCAATACATATGGCCCTGAGATTTAAGAATGTTCTTTGTTTTGCAAAGAGGCTTCTCGTATGAGTGCATTAATTCTGAGAACGGGTCTCACAGTGCTGCAAGACCAAACTACAAAGAGACAAAAAAATTTAGAAAAGCTAAATATGCATGATCCCAGAAAGAAAATATTTTAAACAAAGATTAATTTTTAAGAAAATGGCTTCATGCTATTCATACATAGTTTGAATATATATATAATATAATAAGCCTTCCCTTATTTATACGAATAATAAATGTTTATTTCTTTGGATGGCTTGTCAGTATGTGTCAGTTTGCAATGTCAACACAAAGCTGTGGTATATCAGGCCCCTTGTGTTTTAACCCATTTAGTGCTTATGGTTCTATCTCAGTAACTCTGTACATGAAAAAATGCATAATATTTTTTCCACTCGATAAGTCTACACTTAAGGGATCCTGGTGTATCGAAACAGTTATGCATGCCCTGAAGGTTATTTTATTTCTTTTTTTCCTCCTTTTTCCAGATCCTCATTTATTTTTGTTTTTAACAGAATTTAAAATTAAGGTTTTTTTAGAGCAGATAAAACAGCCAAGTGCTCACTGATGCTTTTAGGAAAATCCCTCTTTTGAATTCAAAAGCCGTTGCAGTTCTGCTATCCATAGCAGATCACACAGGAAAGTCTAACAAGCTTCTGCTGAAGAAGTGAGCTTTTTTTTATTATAATTCCAGTCAGTCAACTGACAACAGCTCCAACCCGGTTAGAAATCCTTTAAACTGCACTTCAGAAATCACCATCACAATTGCTACTAATTGGCACTTTTACTGGCAGCCTCAGGAAAAGAAAAGCAGCAGCGACTGAAGGGGCCATGGAGAGTGAATCCCCTCCTGCCTGTCAGGAATCCTCTCCCAGAACAGGGCTGAGGCATTCCTAAGGCAGAGGGGGTCTAAACAAACCACCCCATGCCTGCTCCATCTGTGTTTTGTGCGTATCAGGGCAACATCCCTCTGGCGACAGGCCAAGCAAAGTGTATCACAGATCCTAAGAATCATTTAGTAAGGATTGTTAAAATATGTCTTTAAATGGTTAGTCTTGAATCTTGCAGTTGCAGGTTATCTTTTATTACTTTTCTAGCTTACTGTAGGAAGGAAAACAATTCAGTCAGGATGAAAGCAATCCATGAGCTAGGCTGTGCCTGCAAAATCTGAGCTGAGAGAAGATTAAATACCAGAATGGATGTGAGGAACTTTTGTCTCATTTTCAGTGAAACTATTAAGTCTATGTGCTGTGCTTTGATTGCAATCCATAACCAACCTGCGAGCCCACCTTCTTGGGTGCAAACCCATTCTACACAGATCGTGTGCAGAATGCTTCTTCACTGAAAACACAAAACTGATTTTCATAAACTAGTATTTCCAAGACTTTTTGTCAATCCTTTTTGATACCTAATGATATGTTAGGACCACAAAAACAACATCTAGATATTGTTAGGAGCTTTTTGTGAGCCATTTATCTTAAGAAAGACCAGGCTAAGGTCTTGTGTTAAGGCAAAAGCTTTTTCACACGAGTGAAATCTGTAGAAAGGATGTAAATTACCAAACCAATTGCCCTATTGATTGTGTGATAAAATGGCTTTCCCACTGTGTGACAATTAAAGGATTGTGGCATTGCTCTGTTGAAAGGCTCTTTACTGTAAGACAGCCAAATACAAAGATGTAGGTTTGCACTTTGCTTGGAAGTCCTGTTGCACAGCTGGATACACAATATTCCCCTGTAACTATGGAACTGCTGATGTTGTTAGGCTTGCTGGTTTGTAATGCACAGAAATCAAATCAACCTGTCCACCAAGTTCAAGGAACACAGAAGAAATTATTGCACTTATTTCACATATTAATGGACAAATAACCTTTTCCCCTCTCGAATGTATCTTTATTTCTGCTGAAAGCTTCTCAATGCCAGATGTGCACTAGTAAGAGAATGTTTATGCAGTAAGACTATGACTTGGGCCTACTGCTTAGAATTCTTTACTATTTTCCCCAATGATGGCTCAATAAGACTAAAGTCTATGCCCTGCAAAGTTCATCTTATGCTGAACAGGTGGACAATTGTAGATCAAACACTCCATCAGTTCATTGCCTGTGTGCCATGGAAAAAGACATCCTCAGTCTCTATAAAGCAACTGGATTTGTCAAATTACTGATCCTAAGCTGTGTCACTGCACAGAGGATGAAACAACCTGTGCTTGCACATCCCTCTCGGGACCAGGACAATAGCTCCGCTGTACAGTACAGAGTGACTTGGATGGTTCCTTGGATCCATCTTACTTGGATGAAAATGGATCTAATTTGCTTCTGGAATGAGGAGAGTAAAATAGTAAAAGTGAAATTCAGATATCAAATGCTGTACCTCAGATGATGAAAAAACTATTTTAAAATAGACCAATCTAAAATTTACTGTTAATATAGACAGCAGAATTGTTAAAAAAGCTGTATCAAAACCCCACAACCAACCCAAAATCTCTTGGCACTTCAAGATAATTATGTAAAAATGAACTCTTCTGGTTATTAAAGGTTAATATGTTCTTGTCAATATACAATATACTTTGTGTAAATATTGTGAGATATAATAGTTTTGTGCTAGGGTAAACCAGCAAACGATTGGGGTTTTTTTTTAAATATATTGGGAAAAAAGCTTTAAACCAGTTCTTTTTTCCTTACCAGGGAAGCAGTTGCTAGCAGCAATAAATATTTTTTCTACTTACTGATTTATTTATTGTTTTGTCAAACTAAGAACATTTGAAGTACTTCTGCACTAAATATATTCAACTTATCAAAAATTATGTACAGAATGAGACATGTCAGAATAAAATTAACAAGATTTTCTTTTAGTGTAAGTCATAACAAACAGAGCTTTATATTTGGCACAATATAATTCAAAGTCAAAATTTAACCTTTAAATAAACTGCAGAATTAAAAAGTGGAATCTTGTTTTACTGAGAAGGAATTTAGAAACAATATGTTGTTATGCATATAATTTTAATTAACGGAAGTGACTGCACAACAGTAATTATGAGAGCCACATTTGATTGACACCTGATATTCAAGTGGAAAATGAGTAAATATGTGCTGTTTTGGAAAAGAAAGGACCATAATTTTTTTGTTCAACATGTTAGTCAACAGCAGTAAGGACGTGCAGTACGAGAATTAACACCCACAAGCTTTTTGTTTAATAAATCTCTGCAGTTTCAACTGCCAAGTGAAAAAAGAGGAAATGAATTAATTACAAAATCCTAATAGAAATTTTAACCAAAATGAGTTCCTAAGGAAAGATGATTTTAATCAGACTTTCAGTATACTAGTTAAGACTTCTCGAAGTAAAATGGTAAAACTGATAGACACTTAACAGAGCTATGTGATTAAATCATAGCAGTTTTACTCTCCTGGAGTTATCAGTCAGTTTGAGAGTACCTGATATCCAGTACACCTGATTTTCATAAATGCCAGGTTACAAAATACCTTTTTTTATCTATCATGTGGAGTAAAAAAATAGTCATAAATGCAAATTTAATTTTAGTGGCAGCTGCTGGTAGCTGATGTTGGGGAGAGTTGCAGAACCTCTTACAGATTTCCCCAGAAACTTGCTACACAGTCATGTCAGATGAGCAAGAAACAAATACTGCTCAATACGGTTAAAACTCTGGAGTGGCAAGTGTAAGGCTTTTATTATATTGAATGACTGAAATAAGCTGAAATTCAGATCATGTCATATTATCAGGATGGACTCTAACTTTCACAGACATTAGCCCTTATGCCAGACAGATATGACAATAGCAATAATGTATACAGCAGCCTAAATTATGATGGAAAAATCTAACACTGAAGTCTTTCAGACTATATGATTTGGTCCATTCTCCTACTCCAATTAAGCCAGCAGCAGAATGTTTGGGGACATTTCATCTTTGTTCTTTCTGAGAAATGTTGTATCCTTAACTCTACTATTACTTTTACAGGTACAAGAAAATTGGACTGACTTGCACCTGCACTGACTCCATTTCAACTCTGAGTGCAATCATGTATTACTGTTCATCATTCCATGGTTTGAGTGATATGCTTCAATTCAAGACCTATACCCAGGATAGAAGTAGAAAGCTCACTAGAATAACATATCTTTCAGCTGGTGGAGTAAACCCATTTTTTTGGAAATAATGATGCTCTTACAGACACTTAAAGATGCATTTTAAGAGGGACTACACTGTACTTGAGTTGTATGCCTAATTTGCAGTGCAAAGATAAGAAATCAACTACTTGTTCTTGACTCATATTTTCAATGAGCTTGTTATTTCCTCTGTTCAGTGTTTGTGCAAGAAAAATTGCTCATTGAAAAGTAAAGTAGAAAAGAACAAAGAAAAAACATTTTTAGCTTAATTTTAATTTGTGTATGCTGGGCAAACAGCATGAATTTTCCTGTAAAAATTGTGTTGAAATTGGAACCATTGAGCTAGGGAGTGCTCAATCTCAGTTTTGCTTGTTTAACCAGTTCTTGATTTCTGTGCAAGTGAATCTAATGCACTATGCTTGGGGATGTTTCTTACTGTATTTCATTACAGCTGCTGAGAATTTAAAGCAATTAGCTTTTCATGTTTCTCTCTATTTCTTTTTGTGTCGTGTTTCCTATCATGGGACTGCTCTTATTATCTTGTATGTTAAAGCTCATCAAATTTGTCTCCTTGTTTACCAGGCAAAAATTAGCTGTGAACTACATGAGCTGCTCTCGAGTTACGTTATGTATATACTTGCTGATTTTTGCAATATGCTGCTGTTCAAAGATCAGCTCATAGGTTACTGCTTTGCCTTAGGGCTGAAGCAGATGATCTCAGTTTTGGTTAGCTCATATGAATTTGGACACCAAGCACTGTATGTAACGTAAGAGGGACACTAAGGTAGGTGTCCTTGTTGTCAAAGTTATTTGAAGAAATTGCCACACTGCATAGTAGGAGATGGATTCTAACTAGTGAGTACAGTTCTGAAAGAGAAACTCTGCAATACTAATTTTATTTTGCACAAATAAAGCACTGTTTCAGACTTGTATAAAGCTATTCTATATCCCTGTTGTCCCCATATTTTGTGACCTTTTTTGATAATAATTCAGACATACACTTACATAAAAGTTGCATGCAACTCTTAGAAACTGAGATGGGCATTTACTTAGTTTAAAACAATCTCTTGAATTCTCTAGCACAGTGCACTATAGCACCATTCATAATCCCGTCTGTGGCACTCCCACCATTGTGCATTTGCAGTCACAGAACAAAAACACAGCATCTTAATCTCTGGATAGGGACTAGACAATCTACCCAATCAGATACATTTCATATAGATATATCTTTACAGACACTTTAATAGTTCCCAGCGTTGGTGGTGATGAGTAGTAAGCTTGTACTTGAATGCCATTTTTGTTTTCTACCACTTCCTGAATACACAAAAATATGTAGTCAATAAATCTAGCAGCTGATGAAAAAGTATGACTCCTCTAGCTGTAAGAATTTCCTGTTTAACTCATGTTAAAGACATGAAAAGAGCAGTCCAAGAAAACTTTTCAAAATTGAAAACCCAGTTTCTACTCTATTCAGTTTTTACTCTATCTACAGCAGTTAACGATGAGCAAGTTAACGATGGTGCTCTTTTGGCTACAGATATTTTTTCTGTAGAAATAAGCTAACTCTTTTTCAATCAGAATCTGCAGTAGACAAACAAAGTCTGTGTAAGCATTTCTTCAAGTCTTCTGGATGTAAAAGAAACTCAGTCTTTCTTCCATACCTGTGACCAGTCCTAGACTGTTTTTCCTGTAATTGGTACTGAGTGGGAATGGGCACCTTTCTGACCGCAGATGCTGCCTTAACCCTAATCCTGCCTTGCTGATGGAGCAGTTGTAGGCACAGTTCTCTGAAGCTCTGGCATAAACAGGGTAGTGCAGCAAGATCAGCTCCTTTCCCTGCTAGTAACTGTTTTGAAATGGACCCCCTTCTTCACACTCTTGAAGACTCAAGCTTCCCTCTCAAAAGAGATGGGGATCGTATCTAAGGTTTTCTTTATGTTTTATTTCACGCATTCTATTGATTTGAGGGTGGGTTTTGGCTCCTTTTCTTAAGACTGTCATAAGGTTAAAACTTTAAGGCTTTTTTTTTTTTTTGTAGAATATAGTTAGTGCTTTACATCTAAACCTCTGTTCTGCATTTTGACAGTAAGCTTGAATCTGGTAATCTAACAGAAGGAAAAAGCAGTCTCAGCAGACATGCTCCAACCTTGTGTTCGACCATATTAAGAATTAATACTTAGTCTCTCCGTACAACCCAGCTTTAATAAAGCTACCTAAATCCTCTTGGCTGCTGCTTTGACAGGGCAGCATCAATCGCAGTGCTCAACTTTTGTATTTGCTAATTCAATAGGCAGCCAGACAAGGCTTTCAGAGCTGCGTTTATGGGATAATGAGGCTTTTTACATAGTTTCAGTTTTTGCCATGTTGACAGAAAAAAAGCAGTTTTGAGAACGATGGATTTAAAAAATATTTTCAGAATAAATGCTCCCTGCATATTAAATGCTTCTGATAGGACCAACTGTTTGAACTTTCTTTCAAACTATTTAGCACATCTTCGGGAAACTTGGATTTGGGATATGCCTCCTTTTTGTATCTTCACTAGCCATTTTTGACAGAGAAGAAGTCTTAAAGTATCATTAGTTTAGGGTGAATATAAATCTAAGATTTCAAACAGGCTTCTTGTGCCTCATTTTCTTGCATTTTACGTAACTTTTACATCCTTGAGACATTACTGTTACTTTTTTGGCAGTTCCAATGACATTTTAATATTGTAAAAGCACAAAATACATATTTAGCTGAAGGTTTGTGCATCTGAGTGGAAATTTAGAAAATGGCTTAGTGTTGATCTGGTTGAATACACCATTCCCCAAAGAAGTTTGTCTCAAACCTTCCTGCATGCAGCTCTTTGTTAAACCTTGCAGTGCAGCAAAGCAGCTCATCTGCATGTTGGCCTGCTCTGGCTCAGTGGAAGGGAGCTTCACAACTTCTGACTCAACTACCTTATCCTGTCTTTAATTAATAATTAGTTTGATTAAGTAAGTAGATCTGGTCAAACTACTTCTTTAGTTTTTTGGCCCACATGCATTGGAAATGTACATTTTTGCAGATAAAATCCAGACTCAGAGGGTCAAGGACAAAATTCACACAAATTTTCAATGTCAAGATTATATTTGTGACTGGGGAAGATAATTTTTTAAATAGAGTTCTTTTAAGTAAGTTTTTTCCCACTCTGAAGGCTCTACTCTGAGACTTTTTCTCTAGTACCTTTGCAAGTTTTAGTACCATTGCATCTAATTTTTTTCTCATTTATGGAGTTCTGTTCACTTCTATTTCAGCACACAGTTATATCTGGATCTTGATTGGGAATTTTGACCTCTGAAGCTTTTAGGTTTTAAAAATACCAGTAGTGATCAAAATAGTTCTGATTTAAAACTCATTAACATTTAATATTGAAAATCAAGAGTCTTTCAAGCCCAGACTCAATCAGCAGTTAGGGACCATGACAAAACTGCTGACTTTGTTGTATCTGTCCCTTATATGAGTGCAAATTTACCAGAATGTGCATGTTGCTCTGAATGCTTCAGTGAAGTTCTACCAGGGTTGTATGATACCTGAGTACAGCATATATGCAAATAATGGACAAATGTTACTTGGATTTGCTTAATTAGCTGCTCTGACTTAATCAAAAACACTCCTCTAAACAGGTAATACTGTCTCAGCAATACCACCTTTTGGTGTGTTAGTGGTTCTCTGGCAATAGGTGTTTTTAACATGCTGTACAAACATCAGGTCAGTGTCACGTCTCTCTGGTATCCTCAAGGGAAGTTCAGACCCAGCTTCTACAAACTATGCACACTTCAGCCGTTTTGCTCACAGAGATGGTGACTTGGTTCCCCTCTGACTCTCTACTTTGACACTTAACAGCTACTAAATATTGTTATATACAGTTTTTTGATGAAACATCATTTCAGAGGTTTTACCTTTTTGACATTTCTGCAACCAGTTCACATTTGGAACTGCAGAGAACAGCATTTATTTGAAAAAAAACAACCCAAAGAACAAGAGTTAGGGACTCTTAAATTGCAGTGGAAATTGAGAGAGTAAGAATCTAGAGTCTCCTCTCTCTCCTTGAATTTTTCTCACCCTGCTGACAAGAGACCTTCTCTCTGTAACCTGATAATTTAGTTGTTTCAAGCTCTGCATCTTTTGACATTTACTACAATCCTTCATTGATTTATCTTAGTTAAGTACATTCATATGTTGACAGTTCTTAACCATTTGTTTTTATCTATGAAGTCATGGCTGTACAACCCAACCTCTCTCAATCTTCCAACAAAGAATTACCACAAATCAAAGCCCTTAGGTAACAAACCACACAACTTGGTGAGCAAACTTTGCAAACTGATTCACTTGTTAGCTTTCTAAAGGTTTTCCCTGCTTCCCCATTTTGGAACCAACTTGAACAGCTTCCTGAACAAATTTACTATATAATAAAATTCAGTTGTGCTACTAGCTCTGTTTATGAGGTTAACTTGTGGAAAAATTTCCATAAACAGAATAATTTGACACCTTGCTGTACAAGAGCCACCCCTGCTATTTGCTCAAGTCAGGACTGATAGTGCTGATGTTGTCAGGAAGTTAGCCTCCTATAACATCCAAGTGACTGTAGATGCTCGTTCACATTAAAACACATTTCTCATGCAACATAGTATTGCTCAAAATGTGAGTTTGTCCCCTGCTGTTGCTGAGCCATCCCTTCACTTCATACACCTTTGCCCAGGGCCATGCTTGTTTCTATTCATAAAGGCTTCACATCAGTGTCCCACTGCTGCCTAATGGCAGCTAGGAACTCAAAAGAGCAGTACTGGGGCTTTTTCTAATGGGTTGTGGTTAGAAATTCCCATGCATAATATACAGTGGCAGGATATCAGATTCCTGTCACACACCAAAATTCTAGTCAGCCATTTGAGTTGCAGTTGTGTTAACAGCAAATTGGCTGTTGCAGAGTTCTTTTTGCCCAGTAACAATTTGTAAAGGTATCACAGAGTTTTCAAAGTAGAAGCATAATCATATTTTCACTAAATGTGTCTGTTTATAACTTTCCCTGCCCTGGAAGTAGTGGATACACTGCAACTCCTAAGCCTCCTAATTGAGGGAGTTACTGACTCCTGCACTCTCACCACCACTCTAAGTCAGAGATAGTGATAGTTTTACAGTCTTGAGAAACCTCACTGATCTCTGAGTTCCTGTAATGACAGTAGATTTAGACAATCATCAGCATTTCTAACTCCAGCCTATGGGGTTTGTGACTTAGTTGTGACTTAGTCACAAAAACAATCATGCAATCCTGAGACCTGACATAAGAGCTCCAGCTTGTAGAGCTGTTATTGCTGGGTTATGCACTTTAAAGTGAAGTCAACAAAGCATTTCTCACATCATAAGTCTATGACAAAGAAATAATCAGTGTGGAATCTACCATCATTATTACACCCTCATATTGTCCAAAGAAGGTATTTGACAAGGTGAAACACAACTGTGACTGCTGGTTATTTAATGCAGAATCGTTGGCTTGTTATCTACACACCTCTCTCCAAGCACAATGAAGCTTTGATTGTCCTTTCATTACACACAATCGTTAAATGAATAAAAAAATAGACTACTTAAACACAAACATTACATGTTTAACTTTGTTTCTCAAGTGCCAGATGCCCAAAATGACTGCAAAAAGCATAAATTGCTTTATACCAGTCTAAGTAGTGGCTTAATAAACAGGAAAGATGAGCTAAGAAATGATGATTACATAAATTATCAAAAATATTTAACATTTTCTGTATTGAATAAGTTAATGCTAATAAAGAGCTACAGGGTTTTTAATATCAGTACTAGAATAGTCCTTCATAAAGCTGTTAATTAAATTAGATTAAAAGAAACAAAGAAACCCTCAAATAATAGGTATATTTATTAGAGAATTTTATGTTAAAAATTGTTTAAAATTTAGAGGATAATCAAACATATAATTTTAATGTAACCCTAAGAGAACTCCTAAAAGTATATGTGACAACTGAAGGCATATTTTTCGTGTGCTGGAAAGCTTCTACTTTAATATCTTATTTCTCTTCTGTCTCCAACAATCATTTCTTAGGGCCAAAAAGCATCAGACGTGATGTATAGCAGGAAAATCTAATACAATTAACATGCAGATATAATTCACAGGGATAAAAATTCTTGATAGATTTGGAGCACTTGAAGGTTATCTTGCTGCACAATCTTAAATTAGAAATGCTGAACTTAAAATTTTAAATTATAGTTTGCATTGTTCTTCTCTATTTAACTAGAAAATGTCTTTGTTCTCAAATTTCAGTACGGAAAAAGAACTACTTGTAATGTTCAGATTCATGTGTGACCTTCCTGTTTCCTCTTTATTAAAGTTAATATGGTCTAGAAAACAAGTTTTACTGATCAACTGGTTGATAGATTCTCAGAGAAACTTTATAGTGATTGTCACTGAGATCTATAAATGAACATAACTAGACTGCACTAAGTATATGATAAAATATTGTTAATTATACACATGGATCTTGCATTACAGAGGAAAGGTAGCAGGACAAAAATAACACAACCAGAGCTGTTCCTTTAAATCTCCAATTGCCATACTTATCAAATCTATAGCATTATTCACTTCTATGCTTATTTCCACATTTTAGTGTCTGATTTTGAATGTATATCTGTATTCATTCTATGTCCATATCCACTTCCAGTGTGAATACCCTTTATCTGATCAAGTCCAGAATCTCACCTGCTGCAATCATGTATTTCTAAAAGAGGACATTGCTGTTTAAAAAATCACTTTCCATTTTGCATTCTATCTGTTGAACTCAATATATATCAGCACATTTATAGTAATTTCAAAAGAAGTACTTCTCCATCAAAATACAGGGTTAAGTGGGACCAATCAATATAAAATATACAGCAGGGATAGAAAAAAAGTTCAGGTCAGATACTTTAGGAGCTATAAAATGTCATATTTAATTTTTCACTCATCTAGACTGAAAAGGAACTGTTGAATTATCTATGAAAGTGAACTAACTTTGATAATTTGACATCAATGCTGCATAACATTAATCCAAAAGAGTACAGCCACTCCATTATTTACTAACTCACATTCAATGTCTACTATCATATGTCTACTATCATATATATATGTGTGCATATATATATATATATACACACACACAGAATCACTGAGTCTTCCAAATTACTGTACAACACTAATTTGGGGAAATAGAGAGGAAAATGTTCCTGGTGGGACCAAAGGATGCACGTACAACATGCAGTCTGGCTCTCTCTGTTATGCCATCTATGTAATGCTCCCACAAGACATGCAAAGCTATTTCTGTGCCAGATAAAGTTTGGCCCATTACAAAATAAATCATTGTTTTCTACAATGCTAAACTTAATCAACTAAATGAAATGAACTTCTGCCAACAGAACTTCCTCTGAACTTTATTCTGCCGACTCAATTGTCAAATTGTTTTCCTAATCTTGAACTGTTCAAGTGACTGTTCTTTAAAGAGCAATCAGCCCCCAGGATTTGTTACAAATCCTTTGAGGAATTTTCTTCTGGTTTTGTTGTCCAAGTATTCACCTTCAGGCTTCTTGAAGCCAAATAAAAATAATTACTAGCCCATGGTAACAGCTACACTGAACCTGCAAACACTTATGCAAATTCTCTGTCCATCAGCTTCAAATAAGACATGTCTAACACCTCACAGTGCAAAAAAAAACTGAATACTGCCTACCATTTATAATTATTTGACAATCTTTTGCCATGTTAGACCTTACGCAACAGATATTTTCTCATTTGTTTTTACTGAGACATTTTTCTAACTTGTCTTGGTGGTAACTATGGTGACAGTGAAGTCAATGAAGAACAAATCAAAATGTATCAGATAAGACAGACACCCAGGAATGTACAGAGATTGTGTGATTCTTGGTATGTTAATTTGCATTTAATAATCAATTAATTAAATTAGGATTTCACATATAGATATACAAAAATACTGGTACCTTCCTGGCAGCCACCAAGTTTCTGCAGTTTTGAAAATGAATTCAGGATTGAATTACACACACACACATACAAAAAAAAAACCAACAAAAAAAACCTATCAGTCATACTAAGCACCCATCTGGAAATTAAATGTCAAAGATAAATGCAAGAGAGGGGAAAAAATCAAATGAGAAAAAGTCAGTGTGCTTTCAGGAAGACACAGTCTGTTCTGAACAAAATTACCAAAGAAATGAGATATTTGCTGAATACCAAATACTTGTTTGATTTTTTTCCCATATTATGACCACCTAAGAGTTTATAAAAATACAATCTTTTCCTTGCAAACTATCACCAGAAAAAAAATAAATCTGTAATGTCTTTCAGAGGAATTCAACTCAGGAAAAAAATCTACACTTCCAGTTTACTTCTTATATATTACCAGATATTAACAGATAAGGAAAATCTTAATCATTATATCTGTACATGAATATATTATTTCCCTTCTGTTTCCTGAGTGGATTTCTGCCCTCCATGCACATCTTGTAAATGATTGTCATTAGATGACTGATTGAAAGGGCTACATTAAAAAATGCAAAACTTCTATGTGATTTTATGACAGGTAGGAAAATACCAGATTTATTTGTGAAATACTACAAGCCCACAGATGAATAGATCCAAATAAATGGATAGGTAGAACTATAACTCCAATTCCTTTAAACTTCAAGGAAAATAAAGGGCTCTTCACTGTATAATTTATTCTAATGGCTTCCTTCAATTTTTTTTTTTTAATTTGCGTCACAACTATTGAGAATCTCCATAATTATACATGTGGAGATATTCAAACTTCTGTTGGAAGAAACCACCAGAGCCAGCACATGGGCGGTTGCACAGAACCTGAGCATTAAGGAGGCTGAGAGAGAAGTTCTGGCAGGTCTGGCTGCGACAATCTAAGGAGTTACCAGCTGCTGCTGCAATGCTGCTCCTGGAAGTTCTCACACACACAAAGGAGTCGGCAGAAGAACAGTGAGAACAGCTGGTGGCTCCATGGATTCACACACCCACAGCAGTCCACAAAAGGAAACGTCTCTGTGCATCTTCAGTCCTTCACTGCAAAGGCTAAAAACTGAACTTAAGTCGTCCTTGCAGTGAGATTCATGAGAGTTTACTTATTAATGCCCCCTGTCACCTGCTGGTATTTTTGTAACATGAGACTCCCTTCCTCACTGAGCTGTTATGAGAAATGATATCAGCTCTCTCAAACACGTTCTGTTGCACAGCATGCACAGACATATCTCTTTGTTTTGACGGAGTCTATCAGTTCTTAAGTCACTTCTCATTTGTCTCAAATGTGAAGCTGTAAAATTCACATCAGGTTTAGGGATCTTGATCACAAGTGTTGCTGGATGCAGGGGGTCAAGTCCACTTTTGTAAGTTTTTACAACAGAAGTAGAGAACCACAAAACCAAAGTAATGAGAAATAAATAGTTATGAAACCATGCCTATCCCCTAAACAACTGTTTATTCCTGCAGTCTTTATTTCATTATATACTGGGTCATGACAGCATGAATGGTGCTGCTACCACCACTGCAATAACTTTCATGATACCTTCCCAAATCTGCAAGTATAAATGAGGTAAAAGTGTCATTGAATGTTATCACACACAAACATCAGAGGGTGTAATACAATGACTAACCTGAACACTCTTTTATTTAGATTGGGTGCTCAATAATGAGTGATTCAGACATTATTATATCAGATTTGAACTTTTTGTTTCCCACAATCCTTTAATCTGCACACGGTTCTAGTATTTGACACAAAGACAACCCTTTGGTGCCTTATTGATTTGCCCCTCTGCACAGAGCTAGCACACCTACTTTTTTGTCCTGAGAATTTTTCACACTGGAGAGAAAATTACTGCAATATTGAATGCAGTCATTATTTCTTGATGGTAGCTGAAAATCAAATGTAGATCAAATGCCTTGATCCAGTACAGCATTTTTTTTCCATAGAGCGGAAGAATATTCTTACAAATGTACTTTCTGAACTAGATTGGTAATTCAGTTAATTTAGTGGCAAAAAAAAAAGAAAATGAAAACATGGCTGACCTGATTTTGAAAAAAGAATAGAAAGCATAAGTAAGGGCATGCAATTTCTCTGAAACTTAAAGGTGAAGTTAAGCTTGTTTTTACTTTTAGTGGCAATGTAGGAAAGAAAATAAATTTTCTAACTAATTAGAGGAAATATCCTGAGATAGTCATTAGGGAAAAATGTCTATGAAAGCAGTACCATAATCAATTAGTAGGGATGCATTCTTAATTAAGTTCAAGCATTGGGAATGGTATATGCTGCAATGCTAGTATTGAATTAATAATTTGTAAATAAGACTGTGGGTAGAAAATGCAGTGTACAATTCTTACGAAGACTCCACTCTAAAAGCAATTATGTATTATATTTACTTTAAATTTGGCATTTTATGACCTTTAACATAAACTAATTAAACTCAATAATAAAATTAGAAAACACAGTGTCTGCCCAGTACAGAAGCACTTAAAAAATTACCTTTGCTTCAGAAGTGACCAGCCAAAATCATTAACATGAGAGCATCACTAGAATGAAATATTTATTCAATTTCTACTGAAGAAATGAAAGCACTTTTTAAATTATTTTGACCACATACAGGGAAGGAGTAGAAATATAAACATGTTTATTCTGCTTCTTCTTCAAGCACACAATTCCAGCATTCCCTGGCATTGCTACGAAGGGTCTGCTTTCACCATGGGTATCTTTTTATTAAAAAAACATTACTGAAAATGACATTTTATTAAAGTTTCACTGCTCTCAAAGTCTTTCTCCAGGAAAACGTAATTTCTATTCTAAGAATTAGATCCTTTCTAGAGTTCTTTCTTACAGGTACAATAGAGCAGCTGAGAGCAAGGAGTGACCTATGTCACTCCCAGAGACCTGGGCTTCAATATGATTTTGCTGGACATCCACCACTCTGGCACCTCCACAAAACACTCCACATCCCTTGCCCTTTCCAGCTTGTAGGTACGACAGCCTTTCCTGTGGCATACAAAAGTACTTATTACGTTTCTCATTCTGCTGGGAAGAAGAACAAGATTTCTCTTGGATTTCCTATATAAATAAAGATCAAGAATAAAATATTTACTTACAAACAGTGTTGTGACGCTCTTCCAGTGGCATTTCAATTTTCACTCCAGATGACCTTCTGAGGCTCTTTCCAACCTACGTGTTTCTGTGGTTCCAATATTCTCTTTGCAATATTTCCTCCAGTATGGGAGAATTTTAACATGCTGGTCATAAACTATAATACACTGAAGTGAGAGTGGAGCTATGGAAAGTGGTGCTCGCTTGTTAGTATGTAAGCATAAATGAAATCTTAAAAAGAATTTTCTACAACTCTGACTGGTTTTTATTCATGTCATCTTGGAGAAGAGGGAAAATGAAATTTTAATGTTAGATTTGTAGCTATTATCACATATCCAATGACAGATATGTAGATGAGTTTATATACTGAGGGGTACTCAAGGAAGCCATTAGTCCTTACCACTTGCTTTTATTGGCACATCCTAAAATCAAAGGCTGACTTGTGTCTTAGTGTTTTTTTATATTATAGTGTAACTGAAATAGCTAAATAATCATACAATAATGTCAGGAAAGTTATTATTTAGCTAAATCAAGCTATATAAAAATAAGATATTCTTACCCTACAATATCTTTTTCTGTTAGGATCACAGAATGGCAATATGATAAACATATCCATGAGCCACCCTCAGTAGTAACTACACTTTGGGCCTACACCTTATCTCTCCTTGGCTCATGCTTGAGACTTCATGTTTGCTAGGTGAGAACTTTTCAACATTGTTTTCTCTGACTCTGCGAGGAAAAGCTCTTAAAATATGTATTGGTCTCTAGTTCTGTCAGCATGGCACAGCTCTAAAACATTTTCTGCATACAAATTTGTAGCTGTCATCACAGTTTTGGCATAGTGCTGTTTGGGTGTCTGCATGTCCCAGTTCGAGCTGTGGTGTATGTGACATGCAAACATTCTGTTTAAACACAATAAATCTGATGTGTCCAACATCAGCTTTACTTTGCATGCACAACTTCTCTGCATGGGAAATGTGACTTGTTCTGAAAATCTGATGCTGGGCTGGTGGCTCTTGGCAATTTCTTCAAGCCCTGAGCAGGGACTATATGAACCCAGAATAGAAATAGCAGCAGACATAATTTTCTCTGGGGTTTTATTATTAATCCTGGATTTCTTCATGTTAACCATGAATTAAGTGGGGGAAGAAAGAAACTACTCTGAGGCACCTGTAACTTCTGGCTCAATATTATAATTTAGCTACCAATGTATACAAGAGTGTGCCTTTTCAGGACAAGGACATAATTATCAATTCACTTATTTTCGGAAGCAGAGGCGCCTTCAGCAGTAAACACCAATCATAGGCTACAATTCACTCCTGAATGCCTTGCAGGGATGCCAGAACAAGTAGATCCCAGGCTGGATGCTTTTGGCAAGATCTTGCTGCTTTCTTCACGCAGTTCATGAGGTGGCAGACTGGCAATTTGACAGGATAAGAATCTAATTTCATTTTAGCTTTTAGTCATCCATTCATTCATTAGTATCTGATCAGCTGAAGAATGTGACAAGTTACCAAAATAACCAAAATATGTGGAATATCTTTTTTTTAACTCCAGCCTTAGATCCATTGCTTTCAGTACATTCTGTATTCAAAAACTTATGTAGTGGTCCTCAATAGTGAAGAAATGCATACTTACATGTTAATTTTGAAGTCACTCATTCATATTCATGAAAAATTGTATATACAATATTGGATGCACCTTAGCCAAAGGCATCTATCCTTAGAATATGCCTTGTTAACTTTCCAAGGAAATGGGATCCAAAGATATTACCATAGATGAGGCATCTAGTGATGGAGCCATTTTTCGAAATGCCTTTGATTGAACTGCATTGCTACAGCAGGTATGCAAGAGTGCACACTGAATGCATTTTCAAAGTGACCCTGTCAAACTCAGAGTGACTGTATCTTCTCCCTCTGAACTTTTGATAAAATGCTCATGATTACATGCTGATTTTGTCAGAAACTCCATCCAGGCATGAACAGTGTATCTACTGCAGCAAGGTCATGATATAGCAAGTTTCCATCCCATAAAATAACCTTCCATTAAGAACTCATTTTTACCAATTGATTGCCAAAGCTCCTGTGGAATGTATCTATAGATGTTTTCTTTATATACACAGTTTAGCAGATGCTCTGGTTCCCAGTGAATTTCTTTGCACAGGAGTGCAAAGAAACTCCCTGTGTACAGCCTATGTTATGGAAGTATCCCAATAGCACACACGATTCTGGAACAGGGAGAGCTTCCATGTCTTGGTGGGGGCTCAGTTTCCCACACCTCTAGCACTCTAACTATCCATATTATCACTGACTGCAAAATTGCAACAAATCAACTCCCATATATTTTTACCACTTCTGCACATGGATTAGTTGGAATGTAAATACATGCTATTAACAAGGCACCATGTTGTGTTCCAATTTGATATTCCCTCTTAAGCCTCGCTGTTCTTCTTTTCAGATTGTTTTTCTAACTCTTCTTTGATTCTAGAATAAGAGAAATGGGACAGTGTGATTGTACTAGATAGACTCATGACAATAGAGAGATATTTTTCAGACATACTATATTTTGCTTTGATTGTTTCTTCTTAGAATTGTAAGTGTTTATTCTTTCTCCATATGAGTACTTTAGCTTCTGTTTCCTCTCTCTTTGGAAAGCAAACGAAAGAAGTAAAAACAGACTTCTCTTTTGTCCTGGTACTGCTTCAAATTCATCAACAGAAACTGCAAGAACAACTGATCATTGCTTGTGAAAGCTGCAGCAATTTCTAAATCAGACTGCATTTTCTCTGAATGGCTTTTAAGATGTTCCCCACAAAAATGTCAATAAATTTATTCTCTGGAAAGGGTTTGGTTTGGTTTTTATTTGGCTGTTTTTCCCCTGTTAAGTTGTAACTCCTCCCCCTTTGCTCCTTCACTGCACTGTCCTAATCCATTACCTTATTCATTGTTTTTTATAAAAGTGTAATTACCTGTGTTTCATACAGATATGAAGAAATATTTAATGTACTTTCCACAGAACACACTGTAGTCTAGAATAGCAATAACAGCAAGAGACGATGACAAACAGCTCATTTCTTTGCCTGTTGATGGATTTGAACTACAACACCACCATAAACTTTTATGATCTACAGTAGAAACTTGGCTTTACCTACTGAAGCACAGAAAAAAAACCTGTTACTTGAATTATTTCATCCTGCATAGTCCGGAATTTTTTCTTTAATGTGTCAAAACAACTGGCAGTTTCTATGAGACTATCAAGTGCTGAAGGCTAGAATTTGCTCTTGAACCATCTGTCTACCTCTAAGCTCTGTGTCACAGAGCTCTTCAGCTGCACAATTTTCCCTATTTCTCAATGTTAAGTCATAAGACTCATATGAAAAAGATTATAGAGAACATTTGAATTAAAAAAAAAAAGTAAAGATTGAAGGGAAACAACATCACATTTTCTATAAACTGTGCTTTTCATCCTCTTTTACTCTTTGTTTCTTGTTTCTCTCCTGAATTGAATATAATTTCAGCACTGCTCTATTGTCTACAGTCTAAATAGTCCTTTCTCCTTGACACTTAAGCAGTTTTACTTGGCAGGGCATTAGGGGGTAAATGCTTTTAATGAGAGTCCTTCACCTGTGCAGTATTTGAACTTTCTCCCCAGGGAGGAAAGAGTTGTGCACCC
The DNA here is from genome assembly GCA_013398175.1 of Climacteris rufus. Lineage (NCBI taxonomy): Eukaryota > Metazoa > Chordata > Aves > Passeriformes > Climacteridae > Climacteris > Climacteris rufus. The sequence goes on from VZRZ01001998.1 coordinate 1,870,483, forward strand.
CACAGGGTGTCTTTTGATTTACTATGGAGCCTCTTTTGCATAACAGGCCACAGAACACAGTAAGAGCAAAGTACTTATGCAGCTACTGAGATTTAATACTGCATTTATTAAGAGTCTATTGCTATTTTAGAGGGAAAGTACAAAGGGTTTGTTAAAAATAGAAATAAAAATCATTAGGTAGTAAAGGCACTGGCATGATGCTTTGATCATTTGACAGAATCCCTCACATCCGGAAGGGTTGTGGTAAAGCACCTGGTGACACCATTTAGAAGAATTGTTCCAGTTTGGAAAGTGTTCAGTGTTTATGTTCAAAGTGAGTAAATGTCTGACAGATGAGTTTCCTTGAGACTTTTAGGAAATAGTTAAGAAACTAGCCTGAGTCATTGAGACCTGAGGAAATATTTAATTAATACCGACCTTTTTTCAAAGTCTTCCTCCTTGGCCCCTCTGTCTTCTAAGAGGAAAATAATTACTTACATTTATTTACTTCATAATTTCACAATCCTGTCTCAACTGACTTTGCTGCACCACATAAGCTGAGGGACAACTTTTCTGTATATTCTGACTATTACAGGTTGACAGACCCATGTTATAATGATACCTGTCAGTTCAGGCCAGATTTGATATAAGCATGAATCCTTGCAGAGTAGTTGACTTGAAGGCCTGTTACTGAATTAGAAATCTATTTTATATAACATAAGTGTTTGATGTACTAAAATATGCCATGGGTGACAACATCACTAGTGGAACTAAGCAAAGTGTGTTAAAATAGCTACTTAGTCAATTCTGAAGTGTGCCCTGACATATGTCTTGTAGTATTGCCAAGGAATCTTTCTGCCATTCCTTAGCCACCTCCAGCGCTGACTTCAGCGAGAAAGCTCAATACTGCTGCAGCTGCCAGCCTCAGCTCTGCAATAACATCATTCCTCAGTTTTCTCAGCCTTGAGACTTTCCAAGGGAAAAGCATCTGATCTTTAAATCACCAGCGGCCTCTTGCTCATCACAGATTGAAACACATATCCTTGTTTTAAATTTGAGTTTACTCCTAATCACAACATTACAGTTGGGTTTATAGATTCTTCCAAGAGCTATTCCCTTTTAATCCCTTGGTTGGAATTACTACCACTTTTATTCCTTCAGATAGTCTGTATTAACTCTTACTGTGTGATCTTTTAGCCAGGTGGCACGGACAATGAGAAATGCAAGAATACAGGGTTTTTGTACTCCCGTGCTGGTCAGAGCTGACCTCCCTATGACTGCCCTAAACAGTGGACTTATCAACATGACAGGAAGACCACCAATCATCATTTATCCTTGGCCTACTTGCCAAAGAGTGACTTTATAACTGTAGGAACTGCATGGCATCCTTGCTTTGCAAAATCCCACCCAACACTGCTGACTGTTGTGCAAATTGTTGTGAACCTGCTTTGATGTCTCAGCCGAGTGCAGTGTTCAACTACAGAGCACAAGGGTTTTACAGATAGTTTTACAGAGACCCTGAATAGTCAGTTTAAGATTTGCTACATAACTACACTTATTTAAAATCTGATAAAGGTTTCTATTTCAGAGAAGACATTAGTTCTCTATATAGATTTATCTGTGTGTATATGATAGCTGTTATTTGTGTAACTCTCTTACTTTAGCAATAGCCTTCATAATTCCAAAACTCAATTAAATTCTGCCCTGTCCAAACTTTCTTATAACATTTTGCCTTTTTTACCTCCCATTTCCCATTCCAGACATGTTATATTCTTATTAATTAAGAGCCGTAATTTGTGGTATTTGTGGTATATGTTAAACAAAATGATTTGATTTTATTTCTCTCTCTACAACACTCACATTTTGCAGATTTTTATTTGATATTTTAAAGCAAACTGTACTTGGATTGAATTTTTTCATGACACCCAAAATACCTTGGGTAACACCAACTTAGATTTTTTTTTTTCTTTGCTTATTTAAGGTTTGGCGTCTCTCAAAATGTGATGTTGTGATGGTATGAACCTGCTATGCAACCAAGTGAACAGAAAGTGTCTCAGGTTTCCATGTCATTGACAGTGTGCATCATTATTTCTGTGCAGGGGTTCAGAGAGTATTTGCCAGTTTCCCAACAACAGATGCCATTCTGCAGAAGTATCTTGGAAAACAGAATTCTCTTTTATTGTCCTACCACCGTGTTCCCTTCCTTTTTGAGGTGTTGTTTTACCTGTGAGAATATGCACAACTACTTGGGGCTACACTTGATGTTCCTCCACATACTCATCATCTACAGTCATCTAAAGATCACTGTATAAAGACTATAAATAAACTACAGTGTGGATACTTTTAATCTCACAACACAAAAGAATGGGTATAAGAAAAAAAAAATCCAGCAACTGAGCTTTTTTCCTGTTCTTTCCTGTACTTTTATGTTTCAGAAAATTATATTTATTTTAGTAATAAAATACCTAGAGGAATTAAGAAATACATTATTAATTAATCTCCTCCCCCCTCCATTTCCTTCCTCAGCTTACAGTAGGTGTATCTGACTCAGCTGTATATTGAATCTTTGCCTTATGGTAAATTTAATCACACTGAACAAATTTAGATGTAATTCAACAACAAAGAATTTGTCTGAATGAAAAACATCAAAATGGTTTCCTGACAATGAAAAGACTCATAGACCTTCCCTTTCAGGCTTCAGAACAGAACATCCGCTTGTCTGGGTTTCTTGTATTAACAACCAAGTCAAGCCTTTGTCATAGTATCACACAAGAACTGATGCAGGATTTTGTGAGAAAGTTCCAGCAGTTGCCTTGCATGCTGGATTTGACTTACAAGATTTACAAGTCTGCCAGAATAACAATCATGTGTAAAAGTGTTTTATAATAACCAGAGTTTTAGGCAAAGTTAATGAGGAGACAGCACCATCATATGTACTCACAAAATAGATATGAAACTATTTTCTGTCTTATCATCACTTTTTGAATGCAGGAATTGATAGAGTAATTTCCTCATGTCATTATCAGGACAATAGGCCAAACATACCAGAATAAAAATAGAGAAATTGTTTAAAAATAGAGAATAGTAGCAAAAAAACCTCTGTGGAACTCACTTTCCTTTTTTTTTTTAAACTTCATATTTTCTCTTTTTCTGTGACAATTATTAAGCACTCCAAAATTGCCACTTCAAGTTGTGTAGGGTTTTTTGGTAGGTACTGAATTTGGAATGTATGCCAAAGCAGAGCAGGTTTTTGCATATTGACGTAAGCTCAAGAACAAATTTATTTCGGTCACATTTTCCCAGTGCTTAATTTTTTGGCTGATTCTTGCCTATAAAAAGTTTCAAATTAAAGAGACACTTGTTTGACACATTGTCTGCAATAGTGCCTTTGAACACAGTGATTTGCTCAGTATTGACTTAAAGTGCAGTTCATTCAATGAAAAGACTAAGGAAAACTAGGATGCTTCAGGAATAGCATGAAGTATTGACCTAATCCAAACTTGCTTAGACAAACTGGCAATATCAAAATTGAAATAGTACATCTGGAGGCAAGAAGAAAAAAGTCTGGTGCCTCTACAATTTACATATTCTTCCAAGTAGCAGCATAAAATAAAGCCTGAGCTGCTGTTGCAGAGGAAACCTTCTGGCTATGTGTAAATCTCTGCATAAAATCCGGGTAGCAGATCCTGAGCTGACACAGACTTCAGGCAGAGGAATTTACATCAGCAGATGATCCAGCTCTGCTTGGGTTTTTATGCTGCAGTGTGATGGAAAGTTCTGGAATCGCATTGCAAACTACCAGCTTATGTAACCCCTCTCCCACAAAGCTCATTGACCCCAGGAAGATCACAGTGTGAGCTGAAATTACTGGGCCCCATGCTTTGGCTGACAGTGCAAGTGTTCACAATCACAAAAGACCCCCAAAGTGAAAGGCAATTTACAAATGTACTTTACAAACCATTAGTGAATCTGCAGCAGCAATCTGTGGAACAGCAAATCCCACACCACCACTGCATTTCTCTCTGTGCTTCGTAAAGGCTGCACATCATTTTTTCAACACACCCTTTTCACCATAAGACACGTAAAATCTGCTTGGCACACATGCATATTCTCTGCTATGCCCCCAAACCAGTTCTACTCAGCATTTCTTCAGTGAATAGTAACTGGCCATTTCTGATCCGCATTTAATTGTTTGGGATCTCTGGTACCATCACCTTTCCAAGTGTCTCAGCCCTCAGTTGCTTGTACCCTTTGGGACCATTACTACACAGTAAACCTCCATATTTCGTTACATGTTTTATTAAAATATTACTTTTTCTTTGGTTTTGTTCTAGCTCTGTGTGCTCTATTTTCATGCATGTAGCCAACTGCTAGTTTAAAAAGCTGATTCAGCAGCAGTAATAGAGATACAAGCAGAATTGTGCCTACCCCATCTTGCACAGACAACTCTTCCCCTGCAACCCACAACTGTCCTAAACCAACCTACAGGCTGGAGGAGGAGGTGCATTGGTGGGGGGAGTCACTACATCCCCCACAGCCCAAGGCTCATTGCCCTGTGCTCCCTTGCCAGCCCAAGAGCCCCTGTATGATTTCCCTGTATTATTTTCTCCTGAATCTTCATGCCATAGAAGAAATTTCTTTGAAAGAAAAACGGTGAAATAATATAATTTAATAAAGTTTTGAAGCTACAAAATCGAAAAGAAATCTGACTAGTGTGTTGCACTTGTAATAAAACAGTTTTTTCTTCGTTGTTTTTCTAGATCACAGTGATTTTTTTTCCTGGGGAAAGGGCTTTTCTGTTTTTCATTCTTATTGAGTATTAGTTATAAAACAAGATAATTGGTTCATTTCTATTTAAAGCTAAAGAAAAAGTAATTTATTAACTATTTGCTACCTAAAATCACATGGAAAACACAGTATTTGAGATTACAGATTCATGAATTTAATCTTATACTCTGAGTAAGATATTATTGAATCATAGATGGACAACAATAATCAAGATTGCAGACATTATTATTTGATGTTTAGGGGCATTTTCATTGAAAAGTTGAATACTGTAATGCAATAATCCTACACTTTGGAGTGAGCTTTATGGATATAGCTTTATGAATATGCATTGCATAGCTGTTTTTCTTTTCTAACTTTATATAAAAAGTCTCATATGCTAATTCCCACTGCAGAGAATCTCTGACGAGCCCTGAATTTACTTCTAACTTATACTCTCATTTATTATGGACTAACATCAGAACATTTTTTCTCAATGTTTAAGAACAAAGTTTACTGTATTCAAAGGCCAAATCGTGTAAAAGTCCAAACAAACCCCAGCATATTTGGAATATGCAATGGCATAATGGTCCCATATCTGTTTTTCCTGTAAACAGCATTAATTTTAATAATATTTTTACAGTAATAGCTTGTGCAAAAAAAAAAGTCAGTCTTTCCTGATGTGTATTCTGGGTCATTCTGCTTACAAAACTCATATGCAACAGCTTCTTCTACTCATTATGCTAATTTTGATTAAAAGTTTTAAAGACTACTTAAAATTACCAGTTATAGGTTCAGGAAATACAACTTTCAAAATCTTATCCTGAATGTGAATGTTTTGAAGACTATGGGCACCTAAAAGATCCATGTGCACATGTTCAAAACGAGATAGTTCTTCCATTGCCTGCACTGCCAGCAGATTTTGGCATTGATTAGCTACAAATTGCAACTCTGCTCTGTCGCAGTAACAACACGAAGGAAGAAGGAGACAAGGAACACCTGTCAGCAGCAAGGAGGAAAGGGGGCGAAGCGAGACCCACCTTGTTTATTATATATGCATTTTAGAAATCACTGTTCATTGGAGGAATGAGTTTGTCCTCCCTCAATCACATTGGTCAAAGGAAATGTCCATCAAACTTCTGTGCCCAGGAGAAAGGAATGTAAACGATAAGATACTGTTACAACAACATGGCTATGTTTACATAGAAGAATGTGAGAAACTAGCTACAAAAGAATGATAACATCCAGAACTGCAAAAGTCAGGGCAACACTGCTCTAATGCCATTTCACTGAAAACCATAGAATTGCAGCATGTTGCTCTCATTAAAACAACTTAATCTACTCAACAGCAGAAGCTGATGTTTTACAAGCCATTTCGTTCCTCTCATGTCATGGAGTGCTGTAGAAATACTTTGTTTGCCCAGTGAGATGCTGGTGTGTACAGATTGTCTGACATTCCATGGGAGCTTTCCAAAGATGTATGCTGGGTTTCAGTGAGCAATTCTCAAAGGCATTGTTGAAAAATATCCACAGACTTCACACAATTTTGAAAATCTTGGATTTCTGCCTATTGACCTCGATATAATAAGTACTATAATATACTATATTATACTATATTATATTATATTATACTATATTATACTATACTATACTATAATAAAATAATCCAGCATTGTTAATACTGGATAAAATACTCACAGTGCCTCCAGATAGGTGTGATTATTACCCTACACCAATCCCTAACTTACAGTACTCTATAGGCTACATAAAACTTGAAAATTTTACTTAGCTTTACACTTTTAGATAATGTCCTAACATCGTTAATGCCAATACCATGATTAATTTTAACCACTTTAGTTCTAGAAGTTATTTTGCTTAATATTCTAGAATTTCTTTTCTTACTTCAGCTTTACTGGCTTCTTTGAAAGGAGCAATAACATTTTATTATTTGTTTTATTACAAAAATAGAAGCCCTAATTATGAAACAAAAATGTGTCTGGTTATAAAGAACAAAACACAGTAAGGCAAATGGAAGACAGATGCAGATTAATTCCATAATAGGATAAAATGAGACGTCGCAAGAAATGACAAGATCTTAAAAAAAAAAAAAAATAGTATGGCTGACTGACAAGATCTGATGGTTCAGGTAAGATGAAAATAACTTTAAACTAAAAATGTGTGATTAAAAGTTTGGTAACAATAGTTTTAGTTGAGCTCAGAAAGAGTGGGGTAAGATTGAGAGGAAAAGAGCTCCAAACAACCTTAATTAGAATATTGCATAAAGCAACAGAAAATAAAGAACAGAAGCAGAGTTTTCAGGTGTTCGGTGATTTTAAAGGTTGAGAGTCTTAATACTTAATCCTGTTTTATTGTCAAGGGAAATGAAAGGAAAGATAAAACCAGTGCAAGACTGTCGAAAGCTGACACGAAAGAAAGACACGGACACCTGTTGAAGAGAGAGCCAAAAAAACTGGGCCTGAACTGGCCCGACTTTATTTTATATGTCTCTTAGAAACCACAGTGGATTGGAGGGAGAACTCGCCGCCCCTCAATCACACTGGTCAAAGGAAATATCCATCAAATCTCTCTGCCCAGGAGAAAGGAATGTAAATAATAAACTACCGTTACAAAAACAGAGTTTACATGTTTACAGAGAATGTGTGAGAAACAGTTACAGAAGAATAAAAACATCAAGAACTGCAAAACTCAGGGCAACACAAGACATATAAGGAAATGTGATGGGACAAGCAGAACAGGTAGATGAGGAAGCAGATGAGAAACTTGTGCTTCTTTGTAATGAAGGATCTTTGTGTTGGAGAAAGAATATCAAACCAACAGGAAGGCATAGACAAACACCTCATTTTGTCAGTTTTTTTTCCCAGAAGAAAGTGTTAAGATATTATGCAGTGATGTAAAAATAAATGGTAGCAAGGGAAGAATAGGAAGGAAGCACAGATTTGAGAGAATTTTAAAATAAGTCCAAAAAATGTTGGGTGCCACATGCAGAAAAAAGCTGATGGCAATATTGAATAAGAGATCTATGGGAAAGAAACAACAGCATGCCTGAAAGGAATAAGAGTGCTCAATAAAATAGTAAAGAAAAGCTATTTTGGTACAGAGAAGTTTTTTAGAAGAGCTGTAGATTAAATGAAAATGAGAACAAGGAAATACACAGCTCAAAAGAAATTGGTCATTAGCCTGTAAGCTGAAGCATCCAGAATATATGTAGGATATTGCAAGGAGGAAAACAAAGAACCAGGTGGAAATCTGCTGCTGCTAATGGGAAGAGCTGATTGAGGACTAAATGTCAGTAAGTTAGAGCAAGAAAGGGGCAGAGAAGCTGTTTGCAATACCACTCTGGGAAAGTGAAACTGTGTGAAGAGAGCAAACTTGATGGAAAAGAAAAAAAGGAAATTCTGATCCAAAGTCTGAGCATAAATCCAGAAATGCATAAGGGCTCTTTATGTGTTTTGCAAAACACATACTCATTTAGATTATGTAAGTACTGTAACATTACCTGGGATTTGCCCCACAATCAAAATATCATACCTGCACTGGAAGTGATGAAAATCCAGTACAATTTACAGCAGTCCCTGCTTTTATTTCCATCAGATCCCAACCCCTTTGCAGTGAGGGTTTGGGTGAGTCACTGTCTTGGGGTGACTGTATAATTTTCCCACAATATTGTATTCATATCATCAGCAGAGCCTTAATACAAGATTATGTTTCCACACAGAACAAAAAGAGCAGACCCCTGCACAGTGCAACTGATTATAAGGTGACTCGCCTGGGATTCCTTCTCTTCTTCCCAGCTGCGGTGTACAAGGTTGGCACAGCAGAGAGAAGGAGAGGGGTTTTTTGTTTGTTTTTCTTTCCCCTTGCCTTTTGGACCAGTTTTTTTTCCTTTGCTTCTTTGGACCTGTGCCATCACCTGGAACTGAGTGGGGAGTGGGATCAACATCAGAGGGACATTCTTTTTCCCCCTCTCCCAGGCCTAGGGAGGCCTGGTGCAGCCTGGGCCGGGGCCCTCAAGAAGCTACCAGATGGAACTCTCTCTGGGACTTTTCTACTGAGGTTTTCCCTTTTTGGGGATTTATAATCTGATTTATTATCCTCATCTGTTATTTTCTTTCCGGACCGGGGCGGGGGGGAGGGAGGGGCTGGTGAGAGCTGCCTTCTGTTTCGGAGGGGTTTTCCTGCAGCTGTTATCTCAAATGATAACAGTCACGAGGGCTGACAGCCTTCCAAAGGTAGTGGCCACATCCAACACACAGAGTTGACTATAAAAGGATGAGGCAGCTCATCACTGTTTGAGAAAACAAACACACACAGACAAAAAACCCAACATCCTAATGGGATACACAATGCTAAAGGAGTATGATTCCAGTGATGATGCTGTGAAGTAATGTATACATTGAAGTATACTTTTGTATGAATACAAGTGCTTAGAAGTCTAGAAAAACTCTAAAAAAGTGAGATTCTTGATCTTTGGGATAATGCTAACAGTCTTTCGTACTTCCCATTTGATTATGCAAAACTAGCAGTGTTTGGGGAATTTTCTTCTTCCTTAGAAAAGTAAAAAAAATCCTGTCATACTCCTCAGAAAGTGTCTAGCCAGACAAAGCACAGTAACATATCCCAGAAGAAAGAACTATCTCCAAGAATGTTGCTCTCTGCTCTAATTCTGGAGAGAGATGCCAGAAGCACTTCTGGTTCTCTACATGACTACATTAGAGACAGGCTGCTCACAGGAATTTACCAACATGACAATACTCAAGAAGGTTAATTGGAATTAACTAAAATGTATGAACTTTGAAGTGGATTAATTACATTATCCTAAGTCCTTGTGTAGCTATTCTTATTTAAAATTAAAATGATCCTAATTTAGTTTATGTTATTTTGCTCCTAAACTAACGATAAAATGAATTAAGTTAATTTCAGAACTCATTTGCATTAATTTTCCTGTGTACACATGTGTAAACAAACACCAAGATCCTAAAATTTAAAACCTCATTCAGTTTCATTAAGCTTATCAATAATGCATCAGAACTGTAAGATGGGTTTCCAGACACAAGCTCTTCATGATGACACCATTTGCAATGATCACGATATCCAGAATAATGGACACCACAAATATACCAGCTTTGTAAAGTTTTCAGATCCTTTAGAGACAGAAATTCCTTTGGCAGAAAAACCTTTTTCTGCAATTGTATTAAAAAGTGGGTCAGAGTAAATGGAAAGTTATATAAACATCCTGATTTACACATATTTCATCTTTGAAATAATAGCATCCTGAAGAGACAGGAGAAATTTGCAAAATCCTTCACAAACCCTGAAATATGCTGTGATTATGATGCTTCTTTAAAAGCCAATGAGCATAAAACCCATGAGAAAATGTGCAATCCTGCAACATACAATTAAAATCAAATAAATTTTCCAGCAGTCCTGTTGGATGAAGGCTGACAGTTTATTGAGGTTATTCAGCAAACAGATGATGAAAAAGGAGTTCTAATGAAATGTAATGGTATAACTCAGGTTCTCTAAATAAAGTTCTAGAAACCAGTCTGAAGCCAATGTCATGGCCAGTTTATCTCATATGACTGGCAAGAAGCACAATTGCCTAACAATTGTAATAAAGAGTCCTCTAAAAAATAAAGATATTGCTTCCAGTAAAAATTTATTGCATTTCTTTATCAAAACTGAGAAATGCAGCAAAAACATATCCACATGAAAGAATTGTTAGAATGTTTGTTATGTGACAAAATATTCCAGTGGAAACAACAAGAGTTCATAATGACACAATAGATAAATTAAATCTTGCTTACTTTATAACACCAGTAAAGGAGCAGTGCCCTGAACACCCAGAACCACTGTGCAGTAATTAGGAGACTTTTCACCAACAAAATAATTACAAATTGCACTTTATCTGCCTAATGGCTGAATCTTTCTAATTATGGACACATAAATTGACAGAGATGAGTTGTTTATTTACTACAACTGTTAGACTGCTAAAAAAAATAAATTGTATTTTTTAAATATAAAGTCTTTACTACACTAATTTTTCCTATAGAGAAGTTGTGACAAATGTGATTTAAAGATGTTCTTTCAGAATGGAATTATCTCTGTCTTTTATCCTGTGCAAGGACAAAATTTACTGAATACTATTGTAAAGAAGTGATGTAAAAAACTGTAATGATGTAGATAAGAGTTAAGGAAAAGGAATCAGGAGAGGCATTTTCTGTTTTTAAGTCTTAAACTGGTATCTTGCGTGATCTCAGGTGTCTAAACAGTTTCAGTTTCTCCACTTTTCAACTGAAAATATTGTTTATATATCTTTATGGTACATACACATAAAAGAGATTGAAGAACATATAATTCTGCTGAATAAGTATTTTATTATTGCTAGGCTAATTAAAACAAATACTTTGAAAGCTGCTGTGCTTACCATAGCACTCATTTTCTCCCTCAAAGAAATGTGAGAATGCCTAAAAAGTAGTTGTTCTTACTGAAGGATGAGCTTGCAAAAACCAGTGGAGGCAGATCACACTGGATTAAAACAGTTGTAAAAAGACTCAGAATGTAGAGCTTTCCTTTAGCTCTTTGTCAGAGTCAGTGCTCTTTCTGCTGTGTTTCGCATCTTTTAGCCCCACACAATTTGTACTGTAATTTTGAACAACCATTATCCTTCCTCATCTTAGCACACTGCTCTGGCAGAGTATTTGCAGATTTTTCACCATAATCAGGGCATTCAGAGAATAAAGAACGACATTAGTCCAGATTGCTGCTGGTCTGATTGCAATTATAAACCAGAGCTGTGCCTGGTTTGTGTTCATTAAACGGGAAGGTCACAGGTAGCTTTGAACTGACACTCATTCTTTGTGTGTAAACACATTCTCTTTCATGTCCTCACCCCGACTTTTTCATACTATCCAATGTGAATACTTTGACACTTGTTAAAATATTTTAAAGTGAACTTATTTAAAAATTGGAAAAGTCAACTCATTAAATAACGTATTTGTAGTAAGAACCTTTTATCTTTCACTGAAGGAAATAACAAGAGTCTCTCTGAAAATTTTCAATAGACAACAAACAGCCTCTTTGAGTTTAACGTTTTCTGAAGTGACTGATCCTGACTTTCTCAGAAAGATATTTTCCATATGCACTAGATATATGCAAACACTGGGGGGGGAAAAAAAAAAAAAGCAAACATTTTGAGTTGCATTTACTAGAAGTTATACAATTTTACAACTTTAAATTTATTAGAAATGTAGAAAGAATTTCTTGAAAGTGATATGGCTTCCCTATTATTTCCTTTATTTATGATTTATATTTAAAAACTAAATTCAGTTCTGGACAAACTGTACACTGATTGTGAACCAGCAGGACCTCTACTGAAGACATCATGTAATCTGCACACTACAGTGATGCAGTTAACAGACTGCTAACAGGTACCTAACTAAATTCCATCTTAAATGATAATTCTGAGTAAAGCCATTTTTAAAAAAACATTATTTGCAGTAAGATTTATCCAAAATTCACTGATAATTACATTGCCCAGCAGTAAGTACACATTCTTGGTTCTATCCTGCATGTACACAGAACAATGAAAGGAACAGATTCCACTATGTAAGCACCAAAAAACAATCACTAACCTGCACGTCTATAATTCAACAGGAAGCTGAGTTAGGAGCAGTATAGTAAATGAAAATTCTTACAGGAAAACTAAATCTCAATTATTTCCTTCTTTCAGTCCTTTCCACTTAGTTGGAAAACAGACAGACATGAGTTGAACTTGTTCTTATTTGACGTTCCTAGTTCTGAACTGCTCATCCAGGAATGCAAATTACAGATCCACGTCAATCCTGTAAATTATATCACTCTAATGCTCCTCACACCTCAGCAGACTCAAACTTTCTGATACCTTGGTATGCAGAAGAAGAGAAGCACTTTAAATACACTCAGCTCTAATTCAGTCAAGGAAGAAAAGGAAGAAATAATTCTTGTAACCCTTTGGTTCCTCTATCTCACACTGCAATTATTTCTAAAAAGAGCAGAGATTTTTGCCATTTCAAAATAAGTTATTTGATGATTACCTCAAGGAATATTAAGAGAAACATGAGGATAATTCCATTAGGCTTTTAGAAATCCTGTATGTGATTTGTCTTTCTTTTTCTGAGGGTTAAGAATCTCAACTGCAATGGCAGAAACAACCATATACTGCCATTGTTCATTCCCAAGGGTTATTCCTAAGCACCACATTAGCTTTCACAGGGAGATAACTACCTTCACTTTTATTCAGAACATGTACTGTCTGCACTCTTCATTGGTTGGGTCATACACAATTTACTCTTTTATGCATTCTCATCTCATTTCTGCTTTCTTATTTAAATGCAGTTTTATTTATTGTGGTAAAAAGAAAACACTCTCAGTCCAAGGTGATTGCTAAGAGAAAAGAAGCGCTAAGTAGTTTTGTCATTCCTGTCCACATAGTGTCATTCTCTCCATGCTAAAGTTGGGAGAGTGGGACATTGTTAGGGGTTTTTCCAGGTTTTTATTTTAAGATAATTTTCAAGCTTTCACAGAATCGCAGAACATTTTGACTTGGAAGGGATCCACAAAGATTATAAAGTCCAGCTCCTAAGTGAATGATCCACATAGGGATGGAACCCACACCCTCGGCATTATTTGCACCAGGCTCTAATCAACTCCAGAGACATCAGTAGCCCAAAGAAATCCAGGAAACAAAGAACTTGTTAATACACACTGCAACAGAGCATGATGTTGGCAGAATGGAATTTAATTGCTATTGTTATCACTTCTTACTCTTTTTATTCCTTGCAAGTTAAAAAAAAAAAGTCAAAATTATGAATTATGGCATGCACATTTCTGACATGCTGCAGAAATATGTAAGTTTTGGTCAAGTATTACAAATCCTGTGTGCACCCATACATCCTCTCACACAATAATTTCAGACAAAATGCTGTTAAGATTGAAAAGTTGAGTACTTGAGGACATGATGTGCCTTGGCTTTGCAACCTGAGACCTCTGTAGGTGTGCAGTTTGATACAGTTTTTTATTACAAAAGCTTGGATGCAGAGTTTTTATTTGACACACAGTGCATTTTGTTGGTCTGTCTTCATCCGTGTGTGATGTTTAATTTTTACTGCATGCTTAAACTCAGCTACCAGGAAAGACCTGTTCACATCTCAATGGGAGAATTATTCATCTCTTTACTACCACTTTGTAGAGTCATCTCTGGGGTATCTGACTCTTCACTAATAATAACAAATCTACTTTCAATGAGTCTTTTAAGAAGAAGTATGTGATGGACAAGGACTAAAGGAATTAAGGTGGAGAGAAATTAAGTTTGAAGGTTCTCATGAATATTTGATGAGCAATCATGGCAATTAGGACCCAGCAGTTCAAAGTATTCACAGCACTTTACAACAAAGCTTGTCAGAAAAATGCTACAGGAAATCTTCAGTTTGGAAAGTATTGATTTAACAAAAATTGTAACATACTTTGAAATACATTGTTTCACTGGTGTAATTAGACATGGTCTAGTCTTCATGTTTAATTAAAGAAATAATGGAAAATAAAATAGAAACCTGCTATCTATCCGCCCTTATAAAAGATGATGTAAATCATCCTGATATCCAAATTCTATTAATCCTGCTTGAGAAGGTTTCCGTCTGAACTTTCATGCCACTGGTGGTCCATTGTGTGCTAATAAAACACTGCAGTCTAAGTCTAGGCATTAGAAAAATTAGGTAGCCCTATCTCCATGTTTTTAAAATAGAAAGTCAGCAACCAAGAAACATGTAAATAAATCCAACAGCTTGCTAAACAGAGAGAAAAATAAGTGCAGTATTGGTAATAAAATATTATTAGAATAAGGAAAGAACAATTGTGATCAACACGTATTCCTGTTATCTGCTTTGCACTTTGTATTTTCCACTTAAACTCTAAAAAGAAAATGTATAGGAGAACCTGGTTACACTCAGGCAAGCTTTAGGTTCACCAGAACAGATGCCAGTCATTCTCTCCCATTTGGTTTTCTTATCATGTACTTCATTTCTGCATTTCTACCTCTATGGCAGACAGTCTACTCATATCTTGAAAGGCTTATTTCTATTTTTCCTCCCTCAGGAAAGCATTGCATATGATCTATTAAGGAGGCAGATACATAACCCAGGTTACACTGTGTTCACACTGGGCTACAAGCAGGCATTGCTATAGATTCTCCACCCAGTTATGAGAAGGTATGGGGCAAGACAGTTCTTTTCTGGAACCAGAATAATTTCCCATTAAGCTGCCTAATGACCCTGGGATATTGGTGAGCCCTAACCATTTCTTAATAATGGATATTATGACTCATCCATCCATCCTGCCTTACTTTTCAATGCACCATTGAAAAGATAGGAAACCATTTCACCAACATACCCTAATATATCATAGCAATTTAACTTCTAATAGATTTTATTATTGCTTTTAATTCTTTTTTCTTTCAAGGATATTGATTTTGAGAGTACACTATTCTTGCAATTAGATACAACTGTTTTTTCAGTATGTAATCATTTTTGCTTTGTAACTTTTGCAGGAGACAAACTGCCTTAATACAACCCCTGATCTCTCTGAGTCATGTAGAGATGTTAAATTAACAAGGACATAAATATGATACACAGGTTAGTGAATACAAAACAACACTCAAACTATAATACACTAAAGAAATAATTTTATTGTCTGGCTCGTCCACACACTAAAACCTAAAACTGCTATGTACTGGTATACACACAGGACTTAGAAAGCAGTTAGGTAATGCAGCCTGAGGTAACAGCTGGGTGACACAAAATGGTCTTTTTCAAAGCTCTCACAAATAGTCTACCAAGAACTGCATCAGGCATCATCACTGCAGCCTCAGACATCCATTCCTCTGCAAACACATACTCCATCCTCTGCAAAAGTATTCCGTAGAGAACATATTTCATGGTCTGCTTCTCTGTGAAGATTTACATAAACCCAACAAGCTGTTCTAGTGAGAAGCTGGTGCTTTACAAGACCAGATCGCTGTTTGTTCTATCAATAATACTTGTTTAAGCATAACACTGAGAGCTGCTTCTTTTCTATTAACAATTTTTTGCTGCTCTTCTGCACATATTAAGCAGCTTCCCTAGTGATGCAGAAACGAGGCATTAAACCATACCAAGAAACATTATTCTAGAATTATCACTAATTTATTAAAAAATAAATTTACTATCCACAGCATTTACATTTACTTCTTTTGGAGAAAGAAAGTGTTAAAAATCACATGGAATTTTCTCAGCACCTTTTTGCACAATTAATGCTGATTGCTATATGTATCACCTAGCTTAAACTTCTGCTTTATTTTCCTAATCCATGTCATGCACTCATAGCTCTTCTATTTTTCATTCCAAAGTATCTTTTATTTTTGGCACATTTAGAGCAGGAAATTGACATTTCCTTTAGATATCAGCAGGGTGGTACCAGTTCTTCTTTTTATGATCTACATGAAAACATGGTCTTTGTTGTAATAGGAGTTTGATTTTAGTACACAGAGAATTTCCCCCATGGTGCCCTTCAAACTGTAACTTATAATTATCAATAGCAAATTCCTGACAGAGAATGTAAGAAATTAAGAAAGCTACTGGTTAGTGCCCCAGAAAAATAAGAGCCTTCTCTCGTGATTCCATCAAAATTAAGTAGGACTTAAATGGCACAAAGATGTCAGGCATAATTCAGGGACCAAGCTGTCTTGTTTCCAATGCCTTCAATGTGCACACCAACTTTGTAGCCAAAACTGCTTCAAAACCTTCTGTAAGTAATAGCAGAAATTACCATAAAAACTTTCCTACCTTGAAGTGATCATGGTCTTTTCCTGCCTGTAATTTATATCAGATTCTCTTTTTTTTTTTTTTGTGGGGGGGAAAGCACCAGAAAAGCTCAGTCACAAAGAACAATTCAGACTAACCCAAACACCTTCGGGACAACACAGAAATTACTGTGCTCTGAGTCACCAGGACTTGTCAGTGTTTCCGATTTAAGAACCAGTAAGAACAAATTCAGGAATTTGCCATTTTGTTTCTCTTTTCAGACATGGAAATGTAGTGACATAATTTTTCCGCACTTACATCTTTTCTTTTTTTTCCTTCTAAGGGAAATAAGAGCTTGTGGTGTATGTAGCTTTTTAGGACCTCAAATGCATACCTTTCCTCGGAAAAAAAAACAGCTCCTGCACCAACATGGGTATCTGAAATATTTAAAACTATGAAGCTGTCTAAGACCATTATTGATTTTACTGTGTATGAAGCAGCTGAAGCATTAGACAGCAGACATTCCTAGCCATAAACATTACAAGGTATCTCTGTATCTTCAGCAAATACAGAACGCTGTTGTTAATGTAACAGATTATTCACATTGGAATTGGAGTCCTGGAAGTGTCCTTGATGTTTGCTTCTCTACACTTCAGCCCCCAGTGTCAATCAGAAGGGCAAGGAAGGCTACTACTACTTATTACAATGTAATGCCACGTTACGCACATACCTGAGTAGTCATCTTGCCAGGGACTCACGCTTGTAATTGCAATTGCAAATCTGTCATATCTGGAAGCCTCTGGAACTTTTTGTAGCCTTATTAGATGTGAGAGAGCCAAGCCAGCTCAGTGGCACTGTGCTCATGAAAAGCAGCCCAAAACAACTTAACTGACCATATCACCCATTTTGCACTTATGGCTATCCTAATTCTAATTTAATAAGAAACAAAAAAAACCCACTCAAAGGCATAATGGTCTTGTTTTAAATCACACACTGCACTGGGATTAGAAAATAATTATTATTCCTCTTTTAAGGTAAGCAGATTACCATGCTGCCAATTATTCTCAAAGGAATAGAAGAGATGAGAAAATAATCTAAAACTTTTCCTGATGGAACTAAACTCATGACTAGGCTTAATAGGCTCATTATAATTACCAACAACTTTTGTTTTGCTAGTTCCAGAAAGAATTGTTACTAGGATAACACTTGAAACTGACTTTCTACATACAAGAGTTCTGTTGGCTGCCTACAGTCTTGCACAAATAAAGATGGCATAATGTCCCTGTAGTACTTTGGAAAGAAAGCTCATTTAAAAAGATAAAAAATCATAGATTTAATGGTAGTTTATGTTCCACTGAAGGAATTCTCTGTAGCTGGTGCTTCAGAAGCACAAAACTTTGCATCTGCTATGCTGCCATCTAAAGGGTACAAAAAGAGGGAGGATTAGATTTTTCCACGTGCTCCTGGGAATTATGAACTAACTGGCACTTGACTATAAAAATTCTAGGTTTTCATTAGAATGGTACTTGAAACCTGAGGGATGTTGACTCAGTGTACTGGACTGAATCACCACCAGCAGTAAAGTAAAACTTGTGCTTTTAGAGATTTCCTTACATGGGAATGTCAGGAGTCAAATTATTTATGGACTGCATAACAATTTACAGCTCAGAAAAGTTAACACAGAGAGCAGAGAGCTGTGCAAACAAGACTTTCACTCTACCATTTCCCTGCTCTGTGAGTGAGTCAGCAGCCAAATCAAAGCCCTCTTTAGTCGTCCTCCTCAGTCTACCTCTGCATTGACTTGAAATTTGAACCTGGTAATATAAATTAATGAAGTATAAGATCATACTCACCAGGTGTGTTCTCCCAAGAAATCTACAACACTAATTAAAAAACTTAATAACATTGTAATTTTTTTGGTATTTTATCACAGTTTTCTGTTTATTCATTGCTATCGAGTTTTTTTTCTAAATTACTTCTATTTTCTGCTACTACATTTTATAAGTAAATGAACAAAAATTAGAAAACAATAATTTAGGTTCTGTTAAGATTTTAATGTCACAAATAGAATATTGAAATTTATGTAGTTTTTTTATATAAAGTACTATCCAACAATGGATCACAAAACAAAAAGTATAAACTATTAGAGAAGTGTTTTTTTAGTTTTTGTTCATGCACTTTGTTTTAGAATTTGTTCTGTGTCCTGTAAAGTGCTTCTAAAACATAATCACTCTGATGTTCACTTCTTGCCAACCAGAGAGGAAAAGGTTTTTCCCCAAATCCTGGGTTTGTTAGGTTGTCCAGTCTACCTTCAAAAACCAAAGGCAGATGTACTAATTTCTAAAGCCATATAAGTTATTTATATTAAAACAAAGCAATTAAATCAGAGCCTGGAACTAGACAATAAAATTTGGAGTTAGCCCCAATGCCATATTGAAAGTCGCCACTTACAGCACCATTGATTGCAAGGGTTTGTGGCTGGAGTACCAGTAATAAACATGAGCTGGTAAAAGAAATAAATGGAACAAAATAGATATAAGTAAATAAAAGAGCTTTTGCTTAAAGAAGAAATATAAATCACAGCAAAAGCAGGAATGTTAAATGAAGTGGAAAGTGCCTATTATCAGATTATTTAAATTGTTTGTGTAACTCTGGAGTTACCACAGCCATTACACATTGTTTCAGTCAGAGCAGTGTGAACAGTCTGGTGATTACAGAGTGGGACTATAGTAAGAGCAATTTCCTGTCCGACATACTGCTTCTAGATGATAAAAGTATTTTATTAAGTCATCTTTTGCCTGTGTTTCCAGTTTTGACATGTAATATGACCGCAACCCACACAAAAAGCTTTGTGCAAATAAACTGAATAATATTAAATACTTGGATAAAGTAGGGAAAGAGGCTAAGAAGAAAACTGTCCAAGTATTTTTTTAAAAGGATTATTTTTAAATGATCTAAACACTTCAATAGTACAACAACAAAACACACCAATATTGTTTCAAATATTCAAATATTAGAAATATTTCTGCCTTCCTAAAATTCATTATCTCAGTGGCCTGAAACCTGCACATTTGTCTTCCTAAAGTCAGAACTTAAATATATCTGTTTAGAAATTGTAGAAAAGTATACTTAAAAATGAGACAGTATAAACAAAGATCAGAGAAGTTTTCTCAATCCTTGTTACCAGTGGACATGACATGGAGCATCAAATTCAGGAAATTATGATGATATTTTAACATTTGTTTTCACTTGGCCTACAGCAGTAACCACAGAAACTCCTGAAAGAAATGGAGCATCTTTCCCCACACATTCCAGAGCAAAGAGTAGCTACTGAACCATCGCTAGAGTCAGATACCCAAATCTCATTAGCTGGTATCAGACGGTCAATTCTGCTTGGCCAGAACCCTGAGAATGAAAAGGTTTCATAAGGTGCATCATATGTACTCCAGTGCTTAAAGCAGTATATATTTTCAGCAAAATATGCCAAAATTTACAATGATTACTTCATTCATATATAACTTGTATTCTGCAGCAGAAAGGAACTTTAAAGCACAGTTAAAGTATATAATTGATTTGTCTAACATATTAACAGGAAAAGGATTGGTTGAGATGTGTATATATGGAGGACAATGAAACATTAAATATTCAAGTCAGTTTTGTACTTGAGGAGTAACCATAGACGACTTTAGTCCACACTTCTATCTACCACAGCAGGAATTAACCAGCTCCCTTCCTCAGGAGTGAGCAGAACCAGTCAAAGCAACCGCAAACACAGGATTTTAATTTCTACTTTCTCCTGGAGTCCCAGTGAATGGCACCCAAGCGCTGGGCTGGGATCCCTGCCCTATGGCCTGACTGACAATAGGCAATTTGTTCTAAATAAAGATCATCCCTGTTCTTTTCCACTTGTTTCAGAAGAGCTTTGGTATCTTTTAGCTGGAATTATATTTACTCAAATGATAAAAAATAACAGCCATTTCATTGATTGTATGCAGTTGATGGTGAAAAACAAAACACTCTAAAAAGATTGAATACTCTGACATTTAAATAACAAAACATTTACCCCAAATAATTTCTAAATGTATCTTCATTATGTTTTTATTATTAAAAATTTAATTTGCAAATGGTACAACAAAATATGCAATTTATATCAAAAGTTAGTATTTTGATTTAACTTTACAGAGCCATATTTCCTGTGTTTTTTAAAACACCTTTTAGAATTTTTATTCAATATGAGTTATTTGAACACCTCAGATCATTTTCTTGGCAGGTCTTAACTGGAATACAAAAATATTAATCTGGCAAATGAACAGCTCATCAGACTAGTTAACAGCACGTAAATAAGGACTGATGCATGTTTCAGTTTGTATTATTAATTAAAAAGTAGGATTTCCAGGAGTTTTCAATACTGGGTTTGGTGAGTGTAATTTAAAATGAGTGTTTAATATATTAAAAAGTATTAAATGTGAAAAATAGAAACACATATCACTATTTTTGTCATCAGTTTAGAGTAATAAAATGCAATAAGATACTTTAGAATAATAGCTAATTTGTAAATTAAACCTCCTTAAACACAGCCAGGTTGCAAAGAATCACC
Source organism: Climacteris rufus (assembly GCA_013398175.1). NCBI lineage: Eukaryota > Metazoa > Chordata > Aves > Passeriformes > Climacteridae > Climacteris > Climacteris rufus. The sequence continues at coordinate 1,891,654 of VZRZ01001998.1, forward strand.
TTATTTGTCTTCTGCAAAATCCAAATAAAACCTTGGTGACTAGAAACTTTAGTTACAAAGGCCAAATGTATCTTTCCAGACAACCATGTGCACCTACAATTTGCATGCAGACATTTTGTTTATTAAGGGTGTATTTAGAGTTCTTTTTCCACTGTAAATCTGTTGCTTATTTCACTGCATAAGAAGCAAACCAACACTGCAGAAACACGTCAAGAAAGCTGCAAGGAATCCGAAGTCAACACTGCTCATTTGCTGAGGTCTTAAGAACATCCTAGTTTGTGGCCAGCTACTTTGTTCCTGTATTATTTTGTTTTGGATGACTTCTCTCCTGGCTTGTCTCAGGCTTTTACAATAAATAAGATATGCAAGACAGAAGTTGGATACATTTACCCTAAAAACTGGGTCAAAAGATAATTCTTATAAGAAATGTTTTTTTTAAAAGACCCTACATAAAAGCACAATGCATTATCCAGGGCAAAAGGAACCACGGAGTGCCTTATTTTGTGTTAAATAAACTAAGCTGGTAGAGTAGCAATACTCTGCAATTATTTATTAGGTGAAAATCATTGCCTGGTTGCAAAAAGAATGTACTTCAAATGTTGTGAGGTTTGTCAGAGAGAAGAAAACAGCCAAACTCGAAGATATGATTCTGTTTATGTGAACCTCATCACACTGCTCTTAAAAATTTATTTCAAGTGCAGGATGGATCTCATATGGAGTAAAGTCTATACATTCCTATTAAATAGTATAAAAAGATCAGTCTGCATTCCCCTAACAACATACTAAAAATTGCATCAAGGAATATCACTTGGATATGCTGGTCAGAAACTGAGAAAGGCTCACTTCAAAATTATTGGGAGCTTCACAGCTATTTATATTAAAAGATGACTCCAAGGCATGAACAAATAAGGAAACTCCAGCACATTTCTACCATACCAGCTGTAAGCAGATGGGAGAGAATTAATTATCAAAAAGAGTTAAGTGTAAGATAGATTTTTGTTCCTGCAAAGGAACATCACATAAATTACCAGGGCAACACGGGAAAATTTCTAGGCTAACATGAAGTTAAAATAGTGCACTGTGTGGATGAAACTAGGCTGTCTCAGAGTTTAAAATTGTATTTTCCAAGGTTTATGAGTAATCAGTTGAAGAATGTCGGTGAGTCTGCTTGTCTCCAATTTCTTCTTAGCCTCCACGGATCATTGCACCTGAGCCTGTATCTCCCTTGGGAACTTATTATGCAGCAAATAAGGCTGTAAATTTACAGGGGACTCTGCACTTGCTCCACTTGTGGACACTGTTAATGTGCCATAAGAACCCTCTGTAAAGTTCACTCTCCTTTTTCAAAAGCGAACAACACTGAGCACAGAGGATCTACGTGGGGACTCAGTATGGATCACTGAATGGGGTGTAACTTCCCATCTCCATTTACTTCTTTGCAAGCACAAACATGTTGTGCAGAAAGAACAGAACTGTACCTCCGTGTGCCTAAGCACTCACTGAAGACATTCCTTTCCCATGCTCAGGTTTCCTACACCCAGGAGCCTCCTCTAACCACAGCTGTCAGTACCATGATGAGCTCTCACTTTATTGGAGACATCACAACTCTCCCTCCTTATTAAAGAGACAAACCCATATAAAAGTAAATAGAACCATAAATCACAGGAACAATTGCAAAATGGAAAATCCTGCCCTCAGAGCTATATGGAATATTGTGCTCTGTGTTTCAGAAAATGCTGTGTACAAACTGCAGTGCCACTCCCAGTAACGTTGTGCATGATTTGAAGTGAATATGAATAGAGAGACTGATAAATGCACAGATGTCTTTAGAATTGAAGCATGGAATGGGAACTGAATTGTGAGTACTGACAGGACAAGAGGAAATGACCTCAAGCTGCACCGAGTGAGGTTCAGTTTGGACAAGGAGAAGGATTTTTTTCATGGAAAAGGTTGTCACACATTGAATGGGCTGCTCAGGGAGATGGTGGAGTCACCATCCCTGGAGCTGTCCAAGGAATAACTGGATGTTGTACTTAATTCTCATATCTATTTGAAAAGGTGATGATTGGTCACATGTTGGACTCGATGTTGGAGGTCTTTTCCAACCTTAATGATTCCGTGGTTCTGTGATTCTGTGACTAGACAGCTGTAGAATCACTGAATAGGTTGAGTCAGAAGGGACCTTCAAAGGCCATCTAGTCCAAGCCCCCTGCAATGAGCAGGGACATCTTCCACCAGACCAAGCTGTCAGAGTCCCATCCAAGCTGGCCTTGAAACTGTCAGAGATGAGGCATTCATCACTCCTCAGGGCACCTTTGCCTTTTCCACCATCACTGAAAAAAAAACCTCTTATGTCTAATCAAAATCAACCCCCTCTTAGCTTAAAACCACAGAGCAGTCTTTGCTAAACTTTATAAGTTCTAGTGGCACTTTAAGCCTACAAGAAAAGATTTTATTTCTTTCTAGTAACAAGCCAAACATTTGCAAATGTTAAACCTTGACAACTTCTGTGGTCTTTTCTAAAAGCAAAAGCTTGAGCTACAAACTGAAAGCTGATATTTAATAAATAAAGCTAATTAAAGTACATTGGTTCAAAAATAAAATCAGTTATCAAAAAATAATATCTGCTTTTCTTGTGTTGCACCGTACAGAAAAGAAAATTTTCCTTAGTGTTCATATCACAACTTTCTCTGGTATGGCATTTTATAGGCCATAACATTGCCTGGACAAGCCTTTGAATTTTGCATTCCTTTCTCGTCTACAATTTCTTTTATTAAAGCATCAGCTTGCAAATGCATTAAGAAATTCAATTTTTTTGTGGTGAGAAAAACAAAAATCAAAGCAGCACCAACAGTTCCAGAACCAACAGTGCTTCTATCATTTATGGCTGCAGAGAAGGAAAAAAAAAAAAAAAATTATAGCGAGACTCACAAGACCAAATGGAAAATTTCCCAAAGAAAGTAATCCTCAAAATACAATATTAATACAAAAAAAAGAGCCTCATGATTCTTTCTAGAGTGCCCTTCACTAAACTTGAACACACAAGAATGACAGTACATTCTTCCTCTGTATCCATTGCAAGTGACCAAGTTGTGGAATCAGAGCCAGGAATCTTCTTTACATTAATGCTTAAAAAAGTAGAATTTTCCAGGCTGTTGATGCTAAGAATTCAAGCTTAGAAATAGAAAATAACAAAGAAATAGAAAAAAACAAAGCAATACCATGTTAGCACTACTCAATCCATCTGACTATTACTTTAATAGTGATACTTGACCTTAAATTAAAGGATTTTTCCATACTTCCATGTGCTAAATCAGTCTGAAAACAGAAAATGATGAGCCTCTGCACATTGAAATAGGTACACACACATCTACATGAGCTGAATTATTTGAGGATCATTCAACTCATCACATTATTTGTAGCATTTTTTAAAGCAGGATATGAATATATTCAGCTGAAGGCTTCCCCATACAATTTGCAAGGAGTTATGAGAATTGGATGTATTTTTCCTTTTGTAATATACACTCTATCAGTTCTCCAAAGCTACTGCCATTTCTGTAATGAATATTTCTGATTATTTATAGCAGAGTAAGGGTCAGGGAGCATTAGAAATTGAACTCCTGCAGAACAGAGCTGCATCCCCTGATACAGTGCTAGCAGGCAAAGTCTGAGATTTCTTTCACTCTGTTGTTTGTGACCTCAGTCCTGACCCGTCTGTAAATGGGAGAGGTAAATATATCTGCTTCCAGCACAGTCCAAGGTCTTTGACAACCAACTATCAGGTAGCTGTACATGACTGAATATGTCCATGTGCTGAGACTGCTTAAATCTCAATCCATGAACTTGTTGTCTTGAATTCAAAGAATATTATTTTTCTCCCTCAGACCTAGACCTGATGGAATTTATTTCATTTATTTTTCATTAATCAGACCTGTTACTCAACAGTTATCAACTAAATTTCAAAATTGGTTCAAACATGCATAATAATTTTTGTGAATTGAGGAATCAATTCCAACACTACCTAATAACATACAGAACCCACAATAGCATATACTGTAATAAATGGATCCAAAGCAATGGGATAAGTGAAATAGTTATACATGTGACTATCCAACAAAAATTTTTACCTCAGGACCACTTTAAGGACCAATTAAGAAGATATAGCTTTGTTTTGGATTGGGAAAGGGACTAAGCCAAACACCAACAGAAAAAAATAAATAAGGAAAATACTGTGCATTTTCAGTGACTTCTGCTTTGCAACTGATAACCTCAGTAGGTACAAAATGTCTAAGAAAATAAGATAGGAGTTGTCAATAAAAAGAAAATTTGGTTAAAAAATTATTAGAATTTGTAAAGGTGAAAGAGCACATAGTTACAAATTACTTTACAAGATCTTTTCCCAGAGTAGTTTGTACAATAGTTGGGTGATTTACAATTAGCAAATCCTGGTGGTTTGCACTCTATTAGTGCAAGATAAGCATCTGAGCAACATTTTCTGGTTTTTTTAATTGCTACTATTGTCATTGAAATTTAAAAAAAAACCCCTGCATTTTAGATTTCCAAGCAAGTATATTTTTAACTGATATATTTTCAGTCACTTCAGATAGTATTGGAGTTCTCATTTGATACTATTGGATTTGTTTTCAAAAATATGGTCAATACACTGAAGGTATATTAAATATCAAAACTATACATTTTTTTCCAAAATATCTTCCATACTTTTCAGGAGGTTTTTCATAAGAATGAATCACAGAAAATGCTTGAGATCACTCTGATGAATACGTGAAGTGCCCAACTCAACTGAGAAATGAAAAACCCAAACCAAACAGTTACAGACTTAAATAATTTCTGTAGATTATATCTTGCTATTACAAGAGAAAATAAAACCTACTTTCAAAACTTTTAAGATGAGCATAAAGCTGGCAAAAAAAGTTAAATCAGGCAAACTTCTAATGGCAAAAAGGTCAAATCAGATCATCAGTTTTATTTAAATCATTATGAAAAATAGTTTTCTCTGTAGAGACACAATGTCAGATATCATACCAAGCCTTCCATATTCCAGAAAATAGAATATGGAAAATAATTAAGCTCTGAAATCACTCAGAATTATACCTGATAATTTATGATACCTTTTTTTATACCTAATAAATTGAGAATTCAGGATTTGCAGTGTCCCAACATATTCCTGCCAGTCTAAATACTGACTGGAGAATTTCTAAATCTTTTGATTAAAAGTCTCTTGGCAAAAGTTGGAACTGATGCAAATTGCTCTCTATCCTACTCATTTTGATACTTCCATAGCCAGGAAAGGTTTTCTGTGCTTGGCTGTTAGGATGATAAACAGTTTTCTTGAGCACTATGATTTGAAATTATTCAGATATTTCAAAATTAGTGAATGTGTTCCTATATATCTGTAAAAATAATTAATGCTACAAGCATAGTACACAAGGAAAAGATGAGACTCAGATGATGGGAGTCTTTAGAGATTTATCAGAGTTATCAGATCTTGTGAGTTACAAAGTATTAGGAACTAAATCCATAAAATACATGGGTTTTGCCCTGAGCAGTTTTAATGGGTTAAAAGACATTTCACAGACAAAAGCAATTAGTGACTAAATTCAGGAATTGGTAATACCATCTTGATATGGAGCTGAAGATGCCAGGGGGTTCAATTTGAATCTTTTTGATGTTTTGACTTTTAGTTAATGATAAATCCCTTTCTGCGGGAGTTCTGCATTTCGCTATACTCAGACAGCAAAATTATGTGTCTGTCCTCTTCAAACACCCCCCACCCTTCATTCTGAGCATCATGAATAGTTGCTAAGATTATGAAAGATAATTTTAAAAAAGTTAATAATAAATACAACAGAAAATTATATTAATTCTGTGCTAGGGTCCAGAGAATGAAGAGCCATAGAGACCTTGAAAACTTAAATATTTGTACATAGACATATATTTAAGCTATTGAGAGGAATTTCTGGAATGAAGCATGCAGTTTCTTGCTCAAAACTTGTCTCATCATATGTTAAGCCTGTCCAGGTAGCCTGATTAGATTATAAAAAGCAGTCAGCAATATTGAACAAAAAATTAACAGTGTAATATTTGTTCTTGTACTTTCCTATATTCCCTGAAAATTGATTGCATTCTTAATGGTGTTTTAGAAATAGAAAAGTATATATGCATGCATGTAATATGCATTTTTATATTCAAAATGTCTTCATCTTAAAATATTAAATTATTAATAAAATGTGGTTTAAAGCCATTTTTCTATTTTGGGAGCCAGCAAAGGTGTTGTGCTCATTACAGCAAACCTCCCGAAATCAGCAGTTCCAGCAAGATGACAATTTAATACTAAAATATGGAGATAATTTATTTATTAAACGACAATGTGAGCAGAGTAAAATATAATAAATACAAGTCACCAGAAAAAGCAGAAACTCCATCCACCTGTCCTTGTAGTATGAAGCACATGTGTGTGTTTGTGTCTTAGCTTTCAAACTGCCAGGTAAATGATGCTATAGTCAGAATGTGAAGAATTTTCTGTATCTTCCTATTAAAAAATTATTTTAGAAAGGAATCCACAAGGCCCAATCTCTTGCATGACTTCCTTGAGTGAAGGTTTTCCAAAACTACTGGGCAGCAGCAGCAAACACAGCTGTGGGAAGCGTGTGGGAACCCAGAAACTGATATTCTCTCTATGCTTCATAATCATCTATATTTACCTAACTAACCTGCTAAACTGGGAATTTAGAATGGGGGGCAGGAGGGGGCAGGAAGTATTTTTGAAGAGCACATACCCGAAGACCTTAGAGAAAGAGTATGAAAAGAACAAATTTTGTTATGCTGAAGGAAAACGCCAGCACCAGTCTCAACCAAGCTTTTAAAATTGTCACTATGCATACTGAAAGGCAAATAGCAGTTTTGTTTCTATCTGTAAAAACCAAAATACAATAGAGTAAAAGGCAACTTCGTATACTTCAGGATGTTGTACCAGCCTCCAGGGACTATAATGAACAGCTTCTTTGTAAAAAGGTTAGTGCCTGCAGTGATTACATTCTCTAGCGCTGGTATAGGCACCTTTGAATATTAAATTATTTTTGTCTATTGGGCTATTCCTTGCAAACAAATTATTAATGAGTTATGACTGCAAGTGGAATTAGGAAATGACATGCAGGACCTTGTTTCTGCATGGATTACACAGGTACATCCACCAATGGCTTTTCACAGTATTGTCTTTAGTTTAATGTTTGGATATACAAATATAATTCACCAAGCTATCATTTTTTTGTTAACTGCACTTTGCAGACAGTGCAGAGTAATTTGATGTCTCTCAAGGTGGATAATAGCATGAATAATTCATTAAGCTCACTGGAGTTAATGTTGTTGTACTCAAGGTTAAGTATTCCCACATCTCCATATATGGAATTTCTTGATTGCTTACCTTAAAAATGAACTTTCTTAAAAACACCATTGTATAAATAATAGGATATGTGTGACTGCCATAATTTGTAAGCTCTTCCATCAGGGCATCAGCAAATAACCATTTATTGAATGAGTTTAAATTATTTTTTTTTCAGATGTGTTACAATTCTTTATAACAAACACACCTGTTTAGTAAAAATAGCCTACCTACGAAACAATTTTTACTCCTTACAGTACATCTGCAAACAATTAAGGTGATTTTATTTATTAAGGACCATACTCAAAATAAAAGCAAAATCAAGGGACTATGTCCAGATTGGCCATGAGCTTACTAAAGATTAATAAAACCACCAAGAGTAAACCAATGTGCTATTTAGTCAACATCAGAAATAAACTGTAGCATTCAGATTATCCTTGGACAAACTGGTGGCAGGGGGGACTCTCCAAGGAAGGAGGCCATGGAAACAAGCCAAGTCGTTTGGCTGGTGGTCGATTTAATTAAAAGCAGCAGCCAGGCAGCTCGCTACATTCAACTGCAGTTCAGCAAATGACTTCACTGTGTCCTCTACCAGCAAGTCCTTCTGCATGGCAAGATCAAAAACTGCAAAACAGAAAGTGCTTTCTGACAAGTGCAGCCTTCACCTCTCGCTAATAACTTGCTGATCAAACTCCAATTGAAGCCAGGCAGAAACAAGGACTGTGCTGAACCACTCTGAAGGGACTCAGCATCTTAGAGAGACACCGTGGCCTCTCCAAGGGATGATGTACTGCAGATTGCTTGGAAACAACACTGAAAGAAATCACGCCAGTATGCAATGGACATGAGCTACCTCACACTTGCAGTGTCTTTGGAAGCTCCCAGTCAGGAGCACATATTAAAAGATCATTTATGTATATGTTTAATTACCTGACAGGCCGTGAAGGCTTGTTCATAAACAAACTATTAAACTCCTGCTGCAATACGAGTTTTGGTACCTGTGCCTGCACTACAGCATCCTCCATCCCAGAACATTGATGCTGACAGAGCACACATAACTTGATAACACCACTGAATGCTTATCCATGCATAATGCACTGAAGGTGGAAAACAATTGTGAGAGTCTCGGTTTTACTGCATTCTACCAGTATATTTTGAGGGTAGACTCTAAGTGCTGTTTTCTTGGTTCCTGCCACCACAGCAGCCCTGCCTATTTAGCTAAACTTCCACCTCTCTTATTTCTTGCTTCAGCAAATGATAACAAATTATTAATTTGTCTGCAGATGACATTTACTGCATAAGGCAGAAAGTTACACCAAAGAAAATGATAATACAATAGCTTAAACAAGTCTAAGTGCCAGCTACCAGGCACTGTCATCAGTAAAACAAATTAGCGAGGTTTCTGTTATGCTGATGAAATAATAGTCTGTGCTATGAAAACTGTACTCACAGACCAACTGAACTCCAAAGGAAGCTTCACTTAACAAGTCCAGGGAGCTGAAAACATAACCAATCACCAATTATCCTTTATTCACATTTAACAAAGAGTAAATTTCTTGTGGGGAATTGTAGACCGAGGGTATGATTTCCTAACATTAGCAAAGGCACAGGACACATGACTAAATGGGGATTTCACATCATTCAGGTGATAAAGAAAAGCTATGTAAAAAATTGTTATTATAGGAGAAAGACAATGGCTTCTCTGAAAGCTGTTAACCAACAAAATCAGGAGCTCTTCCTTTTCAAGGTGTGCATGCACAGATTCCTTTTTTATTCTCACAAAAAGGCATACAGCCTGAATATTATAAAAAGTTTTGAAGACTAACTTGAAATTACAGATAATAATTTAACAATTCCAGCACACAGACTTAAAAAGGGCAGGTTAGATGCTTTGCATCTTGAATCACAAATACAAAATAATAACCACAGATTAATTAAATCCTTCTGTATGTACCTAACACATCAACTGTTGCATGGACACAAAAGCCATTAAAAGAGACAACAGGTTTGCATCTTCACTTCCATTCAGGGCCTAGAATTTCTTATAACTAAAACTAATTACTCATGCTGAATGAATGACAGCATTTTCTCAAGTAATGTGAATAAATATCTGTGATGCCTACATTACTTCTGAAGCATTTTAATTACAAGTATAAGGAGAGAGAGTGCAGCATCACATGCGTGTCTCTGAGCCCACTGGAGAAAATGTCACAGTAATTTCACAAGCAAGGTTCTCACATGCTGCAATAAAACTACACCAAAACCAAACAGAGCAAATTGGGCTTTACAGGACAACAGTGGTTGTGGGTCTCTGGCAAGTCATGGAGCTCTCAACTCCAATTTCCATCGTCACCTTCACTGCTCGCATTGCACAGTAGATTTTATACTGTTGGCACTGTTGCTGTGTCTAGCTAACGTTTGCTGATGGACACTAAATTCAGTCAATCACTATTGTCTGTTGCCAAACCCCAGGAAAAAGTTCTCCATGGCTTTTTCCAGAAACTTTCCGAATCATTTCATATGAGTGGGTCTGATTTTTTTTACTGACTTTTCATGAAATGCATCATTTCCACCTATAAATCTTACATATATAACTTTGTCTTAAAATTATATTTGTCTCAGACATTGGTGACAGCATATAGCAATCACACCAGAAAGTTTATGAAGGCAGAGATGCCATTGCTGGATTAATGTTTCAGAATAATGACAATAAATGATGCCAAACAACAGATTGGCAAAACGAAAAATGTCAGCATAGCTTTGAAAAAATACATGTGAAGAATTATATTTTTATTCATTTCTATTCTGAGGACTACTCTTAACTTTTTCTTACATTCTACACTCAGAATTTCATTTTTAATCTTACTTCAAATCTACATCTCTTCCATAATTTCATTTGAAAAGGCAGTTATTGAGTGCACACTGGCAGAAAGTTTTTTTTTTAAATTAATGATTTAATTAATATTTGCTTTAAAATAGTACATCCCTTTAAAAAATATTTGCTTTTCATAAGTTCTATGAAAATTCCACCTCTTAAATATATCAACAGCAGAAATTTAATAAAGCTCCTTAAAATTCAATAACTTTTTCTTACATTACCTTGATATAAACAGCATTCAAAGTTGCCCAGTAAGGAAATGATATAATTAAAATAAATATTTATGGTGAATATTTAAAAATATGAACATGGAGACAATATTTGAGAAAAACATCCATCTTGACCTCTCAAATTAATTTCTGAAAATACATGTCATTTTCACAGCTTGACAACCCTCCTATAAATAAATACCTGACAATTTTCCCTTGATGCAACACCATTTTCTTACTTTAGTTTTATCAGACTTCAACTTGGCATTATCAGCTTTGATTATATTTTATGATAATTTTTTAGTGTCTCATAAAAACAAAGGAAAACATATCGAACTATTTCTAACTTCCTGAGCAATGCTTCCTCAAACAGCACCAAGGACAAAGCAATAACACTATGTTTTCTTACCTGCCCCATGTTGAAAAAGAGATTTTGTTTTAAGTTATTACTCATATTGATGAATATCTCATGGCAGGCTATGTATCCTACCTAGAGGCTGAGGAGGCAGGGAAGTGCCTACTCTGTTTTCCAGTACAAAAGCCAACACATCTCTCTGTGTTACAGGAAGACACATGGCTAAATGGGCATTTATAATACAGGAAAAACATAGCATCCACCTTCATGTAATGGGGAAAACTTTCATATGTCCCTCCATAATATCCTTATTTGCAGCTATGGACCAGATATGAAGGACATGGGCTAAATAAAGCTCTCAGAGATGCTGACAAGATGTCATCCTGCTCATTTTTGTAGTTTGGTTTATTTTCTGGAAAAAAGAAATAATTTTGCACTTCCTTGCCTAATCTGTCTGAAAACCATTTCATTGTCAAATTATGCAGGATTTATGAATATTTCTAATATGACAAGACTACACGTTCTTTCATTACTGCTTTTTACCTATCTGGAAGGCCTGTCACTGTCTTGCCAGGTTTTCAGCTACTGTTCTTTATCTAGCATGCGCAGCCCATTTATCATTTAACATTTGTTATCACCAATGTTGCTATTTCTCTATTAGGTGAAACAATTGTCAGCTAATATATATCTACTTTTACTATTTTGAACATGGAATGGAAATATCTCATTTTATCAATACATCTCATATCTATCTGCACCTTAATATTTCCTTTAATATAGTTTATTCTCCACATCTAATAATTATCTTGCAGTTTGTGCAGAGACAGAGTTAAATTTCCAGTTCTCTCAAGATCAATAGTTATTCCGTTTCATACTGATACAGTTTTATCTCTATCCTTTTTAATACCTTCCCTCATCTAGTATTTCCTAATCTCTCAAGAAAAACAAAAACATCCCACCAAAAAAAACCCCAATAATTTGTTTCCTAAAACTTTTTATAATTTCAGAGACAACAAATGAAAATGCAAAGAAGCACTAAGAACAGAAAAAAATCACTTTCATCTCCACATGTGAGACATTGGGATCCATTGCACTGGTTGCGTAATTGTATCTCCAGATGAATAAAGAGAATATCTGCAACGATTATGTGTCATTCATAAGCACATAATTTATAATATTCTGCAGAGATATTGTGAAAGTTTTGAGGGTCTCTAATCATAGTCTCCCCTTTCCTTCTAATTTCGTGGGTCTCTCAGAAGTAGAAGAGGTGGCTTGGGAAATCATCTTTCATCATGGACATTTGTGCTGTTTTTTCCAAAGTCAGACAACTCCAAGCCTGTATTTACCAAAGGCACCAGAGACCTGAGATTGTCACTGCGCTGGTGCTGGGGGAAGCCAGTCTGAGAGAAACAGCTGGTATGATCTATCATCTGGAACAAGTCTGACTTCTATTAAGTGCTCTTAAAATATATGTACTATGAAACATTTTTAAAGTCTTGATATATATTGCAGCTCTGCAAAATAGTTATTTTTCAAGACAACTCAATCCCCATATGTTCCTTAAAATATATATATACATAAACTTAAATAGGCATGGAGAAACAGATTTAAGTTTAATCTATTAAGTTTAAATTTACGAAACAGTTGAGAAACTATTACACATTAATAATGCAAAAAAAAAAAAAGTTGAATAAAGTCAGTTAGAAGAGATGAAAATTTTTTGGTTTTCTTATCTGTAATATATCTGCTATTCTCTGGCAGATGAGCATATTTCATCAAGGATAACAAGCTTATTAAGATTTGTTACAGGGAAAAACTAAACTCAATAGGTCCATGTTGAAACGTTCTACATTGGGCTGGTAAGACAGCAACTGAGTTTATAAATTACTGGCAAGACAAAAATAAAAATAAAAGGATTATTTAAGAACAAAAATAAAATTTTAACCTGTTATTTTAGTCTTAATCTTGTTTCTGGTATTATTATCAGAGAGTTACATTTTTAACAAGATTGTCTATTTCAACCGACAAAACAAATGTTCTTTTTGTGGCTTTACACTTGTTACTCTGGTATTTCCATGGAAAATGCAGATAAAACATCACTTTCTGTGCAAGTTCACTGGACAGATTAAATGTAGTGGGGTTAAAAGGCTTTTCTTCAACACAAGCTTTCTAATTTTTTAATCAGTTGGCAAACTTGTCTTATGCTGAAAGTGTAACTGCATGATCAGACTGGCAAAGGAACAGGATATATGCATGAACTATATATAATGGATGTTTACAATCTACTTCTTTTCAGCTCTTCTATCGTGAGAGCACTACAGTCTCAAGTGAAATGCCAGCATCTTACAAGTACTGAGATTACATTTATTATTAAACAACTTTTGCTTCACGTTTTCCATACTTTCATCAGACAAGTTTCATTGTTACAATGCTTGATTGTTATTTTATGACTAGACTCAAAACTGCACGATTCAAATTTTTGTCTTGTATTTTTAAATACAGCAGCAAGAGTGAGGTTGTTTCCATATTAAATTATTTATCTAGTGGCAGAGGTGGTTTGACAGCCTGATCAAAACCAAGGGGCAATGGATCATGCCCTGTCAGTCCCATACAGGAAAAATTATCTTCATCCCACATAATGAGGTGAGACTTGGGGATTTGGGTCTGGCAAGGGAGAATACCCAGCCAGGTGTTTTCTTCCCTGTTCAGAAAGAAGTCATGCAAAAATCTCTACTCCTGAGGTGCATACATTTTTCATCATTACAGCTTGGGACAGAGATGCCAGTATCAGTACTCCATGTGGGACAGAGAGCCCAGACACTCTGGGTGAAGAATCCTCATTCATTAAGGAGAGAAAAGGGATTCCAGCTTTCAGTATCTAATGAAAAAAATACTAGATCACTTTTAGCCTTCCTTGTTGGATGTGCTTGACAAGAACTAAAGAATCCATTCACTGAATGATGGAGGTTATGAGTGTGCTGTAAAAACCAGAACCTTTGTAACAGAAAAGTCTCAAATGTTTTGTCATAAAAAATAGCAGCTTGCTTAAAATTCTCTTCTGCGCTCTCCTTTCTCTCAACAAAAATGAACAGAAATTATGAAAGGAATAATCTGAAGAAAAACTCATCAAATTCTTAGAAATTAACCCCCAAATCAACAATTTCATTGATGAAAGACTGTTGGAAATCATCACGGATGTGGAATGGTCACAGAGTTGTTAACATTTGGGGTCCTTAACAGTATCTGGTATAATAAACTGAGGGAAAATTTTAAGCACAGTTTCTTCTGTGCAGTCTTTCTTCTCCCATAATAATTAAGCCAAAGACCATTTTACGAGTATATTCTACCTAGTCTAACCAGATGTACTGCAAAACACTGTTATTATATTAATAAAAATAGGACGTGCTCAGCTTTTGAGCTACAATACCAACTCCAAGTTCAGCATAATTTTTAATGGTAAATATTTTAAAGTTTCTTATACAAAGTGGGGTATAAAAAGATAGAATCATAGAATAGTTTGGATTGGAAGGGACCTTAAAGACCATCCACTTCCAGCCCTCTGCAATGAGCAGGGACACCTTCCACTATCCCTGGTTGCTCCAAGCCTTGTCCAACCTGGCCTTGAACACTTCCCGGGATGGGGCAGCCACAGCTTCTCTGGACAACCTGTGCCAAGGCCTCAGCACCCTTATCAGATAAAATGGCATAAGACAACTTGGTTTTATAACAGGAATTTATATCTACCCTATTCAGAACAGGCTATGAAACTATTAACTATTTCATTGACTTTTTGCTACAAATAAGGGATAATCAACTTCTCACTTTGAGGAAATATACAGGTTAAAGTGCACTAATTACTGAGGAGAGAACTTTAGGCAGTTCTGAGGATCATCAAAAAAGCAGATGCTGCAAGTTGATGCCGTCTCAGACACACTCAGTGCATCCTGTGCCACCACAGAGTTCCTGCAGCCGCTGCGGACACGGAGCTCTGGGCACTGCTGCTGCAAAGCCAAATCACAGTGTACACTCTGTGTAGCCTCTACAAACATACCAGGCTGACATTTCAGATAACTATTCTGAATATTCACTCCATGCATTATGCAGAGTGTTATAATTATATTTTTATAGCTGCTGGATAGGCAGGGGTAAGAGTTTCTGCAAGATTGCTTTTCCATTTGTATACAGAAAAATATTGTCACAACTAGACTGTTAAAAATTGTTCAATTAAAAAGATCTAGCAAAGAAAAATTGTTGGCTAAACATATCAACAGGCATTACAATTCAGTATAATAGAGGTTGTTTAGAGAATGTATTAAAAAATGTTAGGGAATTAGGATTTCAGGTCAGTAAAAAAGAAAAATATGTAACTATACTGAAACATTTTCCATTTTTAAACTCCTTTTCTGACTGGATTTCAATCATCATTTCAAAGAAATTCAGTGACTAACACTCATGCAACCAGCACCTGATTGTATTTACCCCTTTTTATGGCTGTTTATACTGGGAAAATTAAACCTCACAAAAGAAGCTTGAAAACGTCACTCTGGTGTTTGTTCTGTTAGATATTATCTGTAGACAAAGCTTTGCTTATCTCCAGGTCTCCTCTGCTCTTCTGATTGTAATCTCATTTTGCTTGTCCTTGGGATCTCATGTCTGCTACGACCTTCAGCTTGTTAAATATTCAGTGGAAAGTTTATGGACTTTCCCATAACCTTGATTAAAAGCCTATGGGGAACCTGAAAGCTGAAAAATAGCTCCTTACTTGAAAAGAACCTCTAGTACACTGTGCTGATTTCTTTTTCACTAATAGTATTTGTAATCCGCAGTCACTGGCATAGGGGTGAGGCCAGAGCAAAAAATGATGAATCAAATGTACCTTTTTAATAATTATTGTCTTGTCATTACTTAATTTCACTAAATGAGATTTTTGGGAGCAGTGCTGAGAGGGAATGGAAAGTACATCCAAAAAAAAAAAAAACAACAAGGCATTCAAAGAAAAAGAAATGTTATTTATATAACTACAGATTTTTTACCTTTGATCCCCTGAAAAGGAACTCTATCACTACTGTGAAGATGGGTGGGTTTGGGTACGTCCGTCCCTTACCCAAAGAATTGCTGCAGTCCTCTCTGCCTGGAGCCTTGCCAGTTCCTTGGATATGTTTCCACCCCTCAAACCCTGCAGGCATTCTGGGGCCACCAGAAAAACATGACAAGAAAACAAGCAGACAAGCAAATTGCCCAGGTGCTTTTCTGTATTTTCTTTCTGTTAGAGTAATTAACATACAGAGCCAGATGAAAAGAGCTCAGCGTACTCAAGGAAATGACTGAGTCACTGCTGAGCATCTTTAGAGTTTTTAGAGAGTACAGGAGGCTCCCACCCCCTCAATCATTTACTTTGTCATTGTCTCTTTTTCTATTCTTGGTCTTTGTTCCTCTTTCAATAATGGACAGAGATCTTTTATTTTATAATTGTTAGGTGATTAAAGACTCATCAGGTAATTTTGTGCTTAACTATTATATCCTTCCTGCTTTAGGCTTCAAAATAATTTGTTCTGAGTGATAGACCTATTTCTGATCAAGACACGCTAAATGGAAGATGTCAAATTTTATTGTGCCTTTACAACTATATCAGTACAAGATGAAGTAATTTTCTTCATGAGCATTTGGAAATTATCTCAACATGGGAGAAAAAGAGCATAAAAGACAAGTAATGTCAAAAATTAAAACTGTGTTTAAGACTTAGTAGAGCTACTGCAGGGGATCCTATATTGCCCAACATAATCCTCAATCATACATCAAAAGATTTGCCACATGACACTTGTGAAGACAGATTACTCTACCCTATCACAAGTGCAGTGGAACAAAAAAATTCAAACCAGCTTTACACAATAAATCAGATATAACATCATGCTTGCCATTTCAATAACTTTTTTTCATTAAAAATATTAATCAATGTTTTATTTTTAATTCTTCCTCAATTGTATAATAACTGAAGAATTAGTGAGATAAGAATTCTAACTGTCCCAAGGGTAAACAAGGAAATAAGAGAAATAATGCTAACCTCTGGAAAATCTCCCTCTTCATCATATTTGATTACCATAGATCACAATACTTGAAGAAATTATAATAAAAATGAAAACATATATTTCTTTCATTATTACTTTCTTTTATTTAATTGTCCTTGAAGTGACTTCATGTACAGTTATGTTTGCTATATACAATTTCAAAGATGTATATACAGATTCCATTAAACTATAATCATACATTGCTTTCTGAGTGGATTATCCATGTGTTGCTTTGATTGGGATCCCTGAATAAGATGCAAACCACTGGAGAGGTTTAAACAGCTATATTCTTTCTAAAGTACTCTTTAATTAATGTTGTCTAGAGCGCTAATTATGAAAGCTTGTAAAGCCTAAAGCCTGGAAACACTTATGCACCTACTTAACTGTGTTCATTCAGGGTAGACCCACTGAATTCATTGGAACTGTTCAGAGTAATTTAACTAAAGAATGCAGAGGCTGCTGCAGGTTAAAAGCTGAACTCAGCTTTGCAGGGCTGTGTCCAGGGTGGGCTGTAAAGCGTTTTGCCCTCTGATGTTCCCAATTACAAGGCTGTCTTCCATGGGCAGATCTGCCTTTCCTCAGCAAAGCATGGAGCTGCTCCCTGACAGTCTCTTTGAGAAAATGTTGAATTAAGCAAAACTGAGCCGTCAGTCAGTGGGATATGAGATGTATACATCTGTATATACATATGTTTAGATGCACAAGTAATTTGTTCACATTATGAAGGCAGATAAATATGCATATATGTGCATATATACAAGTAGATCTCCTACACAGTGGAAAATACTGATATTAGAATAGAAACAAAATTACTGTTACTGTCAATGGAAAACTCCTAAATATCTTTAAAATAGAACACTCACATTTCTAATTATTTTCTTTTAACAATATAAACCATTTTTATTTTGCTAAACAGATTTCTATTTGTTTAATTAAGTTGCAAACAGAGAAAAGTTTTAAAAGGATTATCAAGCTTCTCATTTCTAAGCAGTCATTCAAGCTTTTGTTATTTCCCCCCTCCACTTTAGTCATAACCATTAAAATGTTATTGGAAAGCTTTGGCATGTACATGCTTTGAAATTGAGGCTAACAGCTGCAAAAATTCTTACTAACATTGCTGTTCTTTTTACAAAAGGTTCTTCCTGAATTTCCACACCTTATTTAAAAGAAGAGAACCTGACTCAAGGAAGGAAGTGGGGCACTACATGCCTGGATTATATTTCAGTTATATATTGCAGCCTCCTCGTATTCTCATCAATCTTTTCTGATTTTTGGCCTTGTTGTGCCATCTTTGGTGCACATCTCTTGGTTCCTTGGCCAGTTGGCAAAGTTCAGACATATTTTCTTGTCTCAGCTCTTGGCAGGTCCAAGACTGTCTTTGGAGGCAGTGTTTGGCCAAGTGGACACAAGGTTTCCTTGATAGACTTGTCTAAATAAGGTAGCTGAACTCCAGAATTACAGAATCATCAGACTGAGTTTTCCACATGATCCACAGGGAACAGAATGTGAGTGTCCAAGGAAAACATACATGTTTTATACTTTTAACAGGCACTCAGCTTAGCCATCATGTGTTTCTGAATGTATAGATTACTCCTAGATACTTAAAAAAAGAATATGTCGCCGTATATAAGCAGAATATTTAATTGCTCCCAGTGATGTTCCATCTGTACAGTGTATTCATTAAACCCGCTCATGTGTTCTGGTTTTCTACAAAAAAGGGAGTCATTATTAAACACATGATAACATAAGAACTTGTCCTGCTGTTATAACTAAAATGTTCTCAACAGAAAGATCTTGAAGAGCTAACTGGTGTGGATTTGCTAGCAAGACAATGCATAAAATGTTCTCTCGATCTTGCAGTCCTAGTCCCAAGCCTGTACTGCTTGCTCAGTGTTACTGGCCAAATGATGCTCTTTCACTAACATACACTGGCCAAATACAGAGAAAATTCCGTTATGAGGTCATCTGAATTTTACAGAAAGTTAGGGACAGCCTGCCAGTGGTATGGAGTGGTACAACAGGTGGAATGATGTATAAAGGTTAAACTATACAGCACTTAGTTAATGAAGATGTGGCTCAGTGACACTAAGAAGACATCCCAGAAGAATCTGCAGGGTAAATATTCTTATTCTAGAGCAATAAATGTGATTTAGTAAGTTAAGATGCCTGAAGTTTGCAAGACAAACACAGCTCTGCAAATCCTAACAAACACAGATCATCTTCCCCCTAATACAACACAACCACCTAGACTTAATCTCATACAGTGATGGCTGGTAATATACATAAATTTGAGGCCTCTGGTCAATTGCCTCAGAAAGCATCCATGGCACTGTGAGCACAGGAAGACTGGCACATCCTCTGTCCACTGGCCCTCTGCAATGGACTGAAACCTGACAAACAGGTACTTACACTTTGGAATCTGCTTTGAGATTGATGGTGATGATGGTATGAACAACATCCTTCACTAACTAGAGTGGAAACATGTGTCTGTGTTCAAGCCACAGTTCATACATCCCATCTATCCATGCTCCTATAACTCAGGCCAGCAGCACACTGCTGCTACAACAGAGGGATCCAGCCAAAGAGATGGATGACAGGAATTTCACCACATGTCCCCGTAGTCACACAGACCTAATGCTGCCTTCAGTTACATATTTGTCCCTAAAGACCTCAGTAGTGGTACACTTCTAGACAGGACTGAAAACTCATTTCATACAATGTGTGATTTGCTTGGAACAGTATCAGCTGATACTGTAAGGTGTGTGAAAGGGATCATTTGCACTGTTCAAAGATCACTGAGCCTTTTCTCATCTCACACAAAAATGATGCATATTTGCAATCCATTTCTGTAGCTGCTTCATGAAATGCAGTAGTGACTAGGAAACTAAGAGAATACAAATGAGGCATTATCATTTGATCTACAGCATTTCCTTAAAATTCCAAATCCTGCTACAGGAGCTCTCATGCATGCTGAACACTATCATCATTAGATAATTACTCATTATAAATGAGCACAGGCTGAAGTCAGACATACTGTTCAGCTTTCCAAGCACATACGAGGTTCAATGTTAAAATGAAAATATAATATAATTCAAAACAATTTTTACTGATCAAAGGTGCTGAATTTACATATAGGTAGTTTGTTTTCCTGGTGACTGGGAAAAATCAGTCTCTGTAGTATTCAGTCACTGGCAGAATCTCAATGTAAAGCATTATTTCAAACTTAGATTAATACACTTTTTTCTCTTCTGAGTTCCAGAACACAGACCCTTGGAGAAACTGGTCCACAGGATGCTATATGTTACCTAGATCTTGGGTTTATATTATGCCTGTAAGTAATATGTACCACATTACCAGCATGTGGCGTCTACTGGATGCTTTGAAAAATACCTTCATAACTTCACTTCAGTTTCCAGCAGCAAACTGGAGATGCCCATTTTTCAAGAGCCCACAATAGTAAGTTGGCTATGCACCCAAAGTTCTGAAACCAAAATATGCTACATCCCTTGAAAATACAGCCTAGGATCAGCACTGAGCTAGTCTTATTTTGTGTGTTGTGGAAAGACAACTCAATCTGCAGGTCTGACTGAGTCACAGCCCTGACATATCCCACTAGCACAGCCAGCATTACAGCGATAGGGATGGAAGTACCTTAACAATGGCCTTCTGTCTAGTTCTTTCACTGCTGACAAATCAAGCAATCTCTTCTACCACCCCAAACACTTTCACATCCAATTTATTTGCACTTATTCTTAGAAGATGCCATTTCTGCACATCTACCACTTTATTTATTCATTGCACTCCGTAGTGAAGTTGACATGGCTGTTCCTATTACACTGATGTCCAGAGTTTCCTAATTTATGTCTTAGCATTTATAATTGCAAATAGCACTTGTAATGATTTATAGATTGATAATTCTTGCTATTAACCGCTTCACAGTTCTACCATATTTGGTGAAAGATGTTTTTGGAGAACGATTCCTCCCTTGGTGAGACAGAAAGCCTGTTTTATGTAGAACTTCTATCCTGATATCATTATATGGACCCCAAAGTTAGACTAGAAAAATGTATCCATCAACAAGCAGAGCAGGACTAACCAAAATCCACTAACACCAGAGACTCATTAAATGGCAGATACCTTTTTAAATGACACCCTGGGTGGCAAAATAGGGCTCTGCTAAAAGGCAATGCTAAGTTCAATAACTCTTGGGAAAAGAATATTACAACCCCATCATTCTGCTGCTGAATATGTGACCAAGCCAAAGCACAAGAAAGGAAAACAGAGAAAATCTGCACTGCCTGAGTGAACTGCTCTGTTCATAGTTTCAGAGCTCTTTTTTCTCCTCAGCCATTCCTCTGTATGCACTGTTTAATCAAGGCTGCAAATTGCCTTGTTCACTCAGGGTTGCTTGTATTTTTTCCAAACAAAGCAGTACAATCAATGCAACATTACTGTTGCAGTTTATATATCTTACACATGAAACTAGAATTATTTTCACATCAAATAAACCAGGTTTTCTAGTTCAAGATTCTCAAACAGTAATTTACAAATACATTTTACAAATTCTTCTGGCATGAGCAGAAGTTACATAAATTACTGACACAATGGGAAGAAAAAGGCAAGATCCATCAAGGACTCCAGAGAAAGATGTCTTATTCCTAGAAAACGCAGAAGAAAAGTGGCATCCCACTTTTCAGCTGAACTTCTCTTCTGGAAAAAGAACTTTTTTGAAACAGAACGAAACACTGGGGTTTATCTTACTGATTTTACAGTTTTCTGTTTCAGAGCAGACTCTTAACAGAAGCTCAGATAAAGTGCTTAACATTCAAATATGTTCCAGAAATACCACCAATACTTGAGTAAAAAACTCCACTTGCCTTCAAAGGGATTTCTGTTGAGAGAAAAAGCTGGTTTATTTTTCTCTATTTGTTACCATGGACATCTGAATAAAGATAGTATATTTATACTGGAACCATCTTCTACTGATGTGGGAAAAAAACATTGCCATCTGCCTAAAAGTATGTCCCTCTGCAAGAAGCTATACATGCCACAAAGATGATGATAATTTGAATCAGGTACATATGGAGCAAATACCTGAGAAAGATCTTGTCTCAGTGGAAATATTTTAACAATGGAAAGCAAACATATTTTAGTTATATATATATATATACACACACTGACATCAGGTTTTAAAATCTTTTTGTAATATATCTTGATGTAGTCACAGCTTCAGTTAGATGGGATTTTTTGTTCTTTGTTTTGTTTTCATTCCTTTCTCTCCAACCTCTTTCTTCCTTTCTAGCTGCTTAGGTTGAAGGAGAAATTCTATCTTTAACCTTGAGATCCCTGGTTTTGTTGGTTTGTGTCATAATCTTATTATTTAAAAGCAATTCTTAGTATTTAACATCTCACCTCAGCATGCAAAGTGCTTATGGATTAGAGTACATTTCCTGGGGGGTAAAGGATAGAATGACTGTGAATTAGAAATGAAGCTGCCTGGCTGTGCCAGTCTCACTTCCAACTTCTGGACCAGAAAAATCTGTCTGTGACACCCCTGTCTGCTCTGCTTATGTGCTTATTTCCAAATTGTGCATTACAGGTCAAAGACGGGTTAGTGCAGGACATCAGAGCCAGTTTCTCCCAGACACTGAAAATAGTGGGATACAGTTACAGTTTACCCTTAGAGTGTAATCAATTTTTGAAGCAGCAATGCAACATAGTTCTGTACTATATATTCTAGAGCTTCATCAGTGTTGCCTCAGGCACTGCACTGGGGCACAGTGGTGCTTCCACTGGGAAACAGGGCAAAGATCACCTGGGGGGAAAAATTGTAAAAATACCTGATATCAAGAGCATTAAAACAGTAGTATTACTTCGTGTCAGTATTTCTTTGAAAATTTCTCAGGGAACACGAGGATGATGGTCGTGTGCTTGGCAGCATTAAAAATGCACTGAAACTACAGCATGATGCTACAGAGAAATCTGCTGTGAGGAAAATGAGAGCTCTATCAGAGTTAAACATTTCTTTTTTCATGTTCATGAGACAAGGCTGAACCAGCCCCCACCCCCGCCCCATTTCACAGACTTGTTAACCTTGTGTCTTGATGAAAATTAACAGCATCTAAATAAATTCTGAAAATTTACTGGATAAAGCAGTCCTCTATTCCTGTCAAAGACTTGTGCAGCACAGCTGTTTTTTAACAAATCCCTATTTTTATTCACTGACATTTGACTATCATTATGTATATGAGTTTCTTCAGCCTGTGAAGAATGTTTTAACAAGAAATATTAATGTCCCCTCACATTTACCATTTTTTATCACTATTCAGCAAGAATAGGTGTTATACAAAAGAGAAAACATCTGCTTACTTGTATAATTTCTCTTGAACTCTTTAGATTGGACAGACAAAGTTTATAACAGAGGTTAAGGATGAATAAGGATGTTTCTTTGTAACTATGTTTCAAAGGGAAAACAAATTCTAAAATTCATTATTATAAAAAGCATAAAGAAAGAATTATGAGGGAGCTTTTCATTAAGACATCTCTAGTAGCTAAATTATTTTATCTCAAGTTTTGTAATCCTTATAATGATTCATGCGTAACACAGGAGCCAGACTAAGGTCAGGGCACTTTCTTCTTTTCCATGCTCCAAAATATCTTACCTCTCTGGGACTTTGTGGTTGTATTGTCTATCTTTAATTTTTATGTCATTGCATTGCATTATCATGGTGTGGGCAGTGTTCTTCTTGGCAATTTTAATCATGCAATGTGAATCCTTCTTGGCTTTCAAGGGCTGTGTGTGAAGTGCTGTGATTGCAGGATGCCTGTCACAGCACAGGCTCTGCTGGAAACAAACACTGCAAGGAAATGCTCCTGAAAGGCCTCCCTCTATGCCCCTTGCCTTGGTTCAAAGACATAAAACCACCTCCTGCATTAAGGTACAGTGAGTCAGACTCTTGTTAGAGACACAGGCAGTTTCAACTAAACCAAGTGGACTCATTAGGTTTATCGAGCAGTTAAGTGTTGGTGAAAAGCCCTGCTATGATCAGCTGCCATCAGCAGCAAAGGAAGCCCTGCGAGCATCATGGCTCTTTCCTTGGTGCTTTCTTCTATTGTGCCAGCTACAGGATGACAGAGAGAACAACATTTCTGAAGCTGGGACACGGATTTGGCAGTCTGCTGCATTCTGACACAAATTAAGAGGCAGGAGTCATGCAATGATCCAGACACAAACTCTTTCCACAGAGATAGCCCCACTGTATCCAAAATCAGAATATTTCAGGGGGAGGAAAGTAAGCAAAAGAGAATTCTCCTTGTCTAAGTCCAAAATAATTCACAATATTGCACTTTAAAAATCTTCCTGTAGCTTAGCAGATGGGAAAGAAAAATAAAAAATTAAATGTAAGAAGAAGTATCTTTTCCTTTTCGCAAAAGTTAAACAACTTTTAACTATAAATCCTTTCATGGGAAATAGGATAGGTCAATATCCAAGCAGATTATTTAACTGTTATTATTCTCTAAACCATACAAATGCTAATGTAATAATCTAAACTCCTAATTCTCATAAGACAAATCAGACCCTACATACAGACATAACAAATGTTATTCCATTCACAGGACAGAGGAACACAATGCAAAGGACCTGCTTCATTTACAGATCTTGTGATGGACATTTTTTTCCACACTGCTGTGAATACATTCCAGTAGTGGAGTAAGTCAGGGCAATAAGGGGGCTGATGGAGAAAGATTCTTGTGATCTTCACAGACAAGAGAAATAAGGAGCTAATTTTAGAGACAGATGGATGAGAGCTCCACCCCAGTAGAATCTGTAATGGTTGATATTTGACCCTCAATAAAAAAAAATGAGAATGTGTATAAAGAAAAGCTTTAATACCAGTTCTAATGAGATAAAAATAATTTTTGCCTTTATAGTTTTCAAAGTGATTTCTCTCACCACTCCTATTTCTTTTTAGTGTCACTGTTTTTCTTTATATGTACTACTACTAAGGAGAAGAGGCAAAGGTTGTCTTTCTATTTCTAAATAGTTCTTTGGTGCATGATTAGTATGTGACATGAATAAAGCCTTTCTTGGTAAAGAAAGGCTTGCTTTCTTTTAAAGTCTTAGATGAGGGCTAGACTTTTTAACATCTCACCCTATAGAGGACACATCTTCCAGGACACTGGTTTTGGAACATCAGTCAAGATAACCAGATAAAAGAACAACTATTGAAATAGCATGATTGTTCTTCCTGGTGTTTCACAGAACCAGAGTTATTTTGAATGAGAGGAATTGAAGTCCATCAGATCATACAGCCATGCCCTTTTCCTGGAAACAGCATTTTAGATGGATCAGTTGTTGTTTCCTACTATTATTTTGGGAGAATTTTAATTTGATGCACCAAACCTTTAAGTAGAGTTTTAAGCACTTCAAAGACAAGGACTGCAACAGTGCTGTTTGGCAGCAAGGCACAGCAGGAAGCAGTGATGGTTCCAAAGCACAGAGCAGAAAAAGGGGAAGGTGCTGTAAAGTCCTGTTCCATCTCACTATCCCACCCTATTATCCCATCTGAGCCAAGGTATTCAAGATACATGTGTTGTTCACCATGGTTGAAATAACACAAATCTGAGGAACATAAAAGCATTTGCAAAACACAGTCCTCCAATTAGTGTTACTGGCAGGCACAGATGCAGGTGAATATTAGCCAGGCACTTTACACAGTCAAGTTAAATGAACTCCTGATCGTAGGAACCTCCACGACACAGTTGATCTGGCAGCCAGATGACTCTGTGAATTAACCCAGAGTGATGCTGGCCCACCACAGCACTCCCCAGGAGCTCCAGCACTTCTCTTCAGCCACACATAGCTCCTGTCTGCTCACCCAATTCACACCATCATTAACAAGGGAACTGAACTTAGGCAATCAAAACGGCCAAGCTGACTAGGTTTAAAGGATGAAATGGAAACAATAAAACCTGATATGCACTTAGAAGCACTGCTAGTAAAGCACATGGGGTTTTTTTTGTACAGATCTGCTCCACTTCTATTACACAAGTACTTGTGATGATTTTTACAGAATTGCACTGGGAGCAGAAAATCAGCATAACAGCCATATTATGCTCGGAGCCCCACAAATACATAGCAAAATATCTCTCTGTTATCCAGGGATTTTACCATCTAATTCCAACTGAAACATGGGAATGGATATGTACAAACAACTGAGACAACATGAGACCAGGCTCATGAGAATTTTGAAATGGATATGAGACAGGAGCTTCTGGAACTGCTGACATCAGCAACATAAAGAGTTAACTCTGAAAACACTGAACAACATTTAGAGTGTCACTTGAATTAATAAGAAAACTACTGAATCACACGGCACTATGAATAAAGCAGAACCCCTACAAAATTCTGCCACTAACTAGAAAACAGCAGCATTATCTATGGGTATTGAACACAAAAGTGAGAATCTCATCCTCTGGTGTAATATAAATACAAAAGTATAACCATAAATATTTTGCCTAGGTCTCTTCAGCTGAACCCAGACAAATATATTTTATTTTTCAGAATGTGTATATAATATCAGTGACCAGTAGGTTTCAAGAAAAACTGGTGTTACACTGGCTGGGTCAACAACACGCACAGGGACACCAGCCCCATGTTCCCCTGATGTGGAGCCTGCACAAGGGGTTTGGAACCTTCTCTTACTGACTACAGCAATGTCGAGGTTTGAACAGTGACCAGAAAATAAAAGATCCCAATACCAATTATGCAGCCTCAAAAAACTACAGAAACAGAAGTTTTAACAATATGCTGTTTTCCCAGAAGGCTAAATGATACCTGAAGAGTAAAAGGCAAAAATGTCTTCCTTATTCAGGAACGTATGGATACACATGAGGTTTTTGGAACAACAGTTCGAGTTGATCCTAATGCATCCTTCAAGACTGGATTTATCCTATTTCCCTGCCAAAAGTCCAGTGAGAAGGAAAACATCAGATTAAAGGATGACCACATCCCTGCCCAAACAAGACCAACAACCACTAGATTTATTGAGTTGATCAAATTTGAGTCAGCAAATGCTATGACTTTAAATGCACTGTCAGTTGGGAATATGCTTTGTTCAATAAATACAATTTTTCCATTTAATTTCTAAGACAGACTGGTAGCTGCAGACAGTCATTAAATACATTTCCTGATATATTTTTCATTAATCACAGTGAAAAATCAAGTAATAAATTATGATGCTTCAAATCAAATTATAATCATGCAATTTTTCACATGGCTTAAATTATATAAAAGAGACAAATTTTTTTTCTATTTTTTCCGTTTTTAAAACAGGAATTCAATGCTAACAAACATCTTAATATTTCATATTGCTAAAAGCTCCTCTTGGAGCCACTGATTAGCTTGATTTGGTAAAAAAAGACAAATTGCATCATCGGTGTTTTTCTACTCTTAAAAGAAGAAAGAGGAAAAAGTTTGAGACAAAGTAGGAGAGACAGAAGAAGGACATGAGTTGCTTTGTAACAAAAACAATTTCATATGAACTTTATCTTACTGCGTGGGCAGCCAAATAAAAGTTAGAAGCAAAGAAAGGCCTATTCTAAGAGACGGCCAGCGCTTCCCTCCCATGGGAGCCTTGCTGGAGTGGGGTGACTTTGCCACCCCAGACTCCTGCTGCACCTGACATTTGTGCCCTGTCATCACACTTCTCATCTGCAAACCCAGTGACAAGATAAGGGATTGCTTTGCTCTCAGAGGTCTGCTCTCCTGTGATAAACTTCTATCTCATCCACCACTAGATTTCAGATATGTAGGATGCACTCCTCTTCAAAGCTGTCACCAGAAGGGAACTCTATCAATGGCTTCAGCTTTCATATGTTCCTGATAAACTTCCTGTTTTAATCTGTGCCCTTTGTGACTTCTGGAGCTATTGTAGCCATCAAAGCCCTAACACACTCCTGGACACAGAGAGCTCCAAATTAGATTCCATTTACCCAGCCAAACTTCAGGGCCTCTACTGCAAATATGAGAGCTAGTCAGATCTAAAAGGAGTTTGAAAATCTAGAGGGAAGAAATTTGCTCTCCATCCACCTCTGCCCCACCAGCCTGCTCACTACAGCAACATATTTTAAAACTTTCATAAACAGAACAAATAGGATTATCCATTACCATGTCAGCTTAAGTGATAACATAAATATATATCACAGAACATCTGCCACTAAATCACTGTTTATAGATGTCAGATCTCATTTATTATTAAAAAAAACCCACCAAAACAAACGCTTTAAAGCCTTCCTTATTATTTCACGAGAAGTGACTGATTTCTCAACTATAAGGTGGAGCTATTCTTTCTAATCATTTTAGACAGAGTAACTTCTATTACAAACCTCAGCCAAAAATTATATTAAGGGGTATTCAGGAACATGTTTTTATTGCCTCAATTACTTCAACCCAGTATGTAGTCTAGAAAATCCAGCATACTTTCCCCATTGATTTTCCTCATCAATCCCCATTGATTTTGCATGAAAGAATATGGCGCATCTCAGAACACTTGCTTTTATCTTACTTTTCTTCAAAGAGTAGAAAAAGTAGATCAAGGCTTTATATTCTGGTATCAGCAATAAAATATCTAAAATTTACTTTAAAAAGAATTTATAGAGTGTGCTTCTTACAAACAGAAAGTATAAGATTTTAAAACTCAAAGTCTGTATTTATAGTGCTGTGTTTGAGAAGGGCCAAGCAGGAGAATCTTTTTGGTTTTGCATTTTTTAATATAATTTGCTTTGTCCGTTTTTCCCCTCTTTGTGTCAGTTGCTTTAATAACCCTTAAATCAGGCACCCAGGGATCAAATTACCAAATCACAAAATTATTTCTGAATATGCATTCTGTATCCTCTCAGGTACAAGCGAAAATCTGCTTGCAAAAGCCACTCATCTGTATCACTGTAAACTGACCTCTCCAGTCTGCCCTCTTACCCACTCTCCAGTCATGAACAAAGCCAGAATATCATAATGTTTTGTTTTATAGGAGTTTTCTCTTGGCTCGTTTCGCTCTATGTGTTTGTAACTACAGTTATTTTAGAAACAGATAGCTAAAACATCTGGAAAATCCACACAGTTCTAAGCCCTGTGACATTCAGCGCCCTCAAACCTGTGCCACACAGATATAAAGTTGCACCTCTGAAAGAGACAAATCTTAAAATGTGTGTGTTGAGCACACTCTGATTTTGATCTCTGCCAGTTCCCCCATCTTTTAAATCACACAGCCACTTAATGATTGCTGTGGTGGTTCACAGAGACGTGATTCATGGGTGCACTGGCAGGAGGTCATCGCAAAGGTTGGCACTTCACAAAATGGTACAGAGCCGTACTCAGCCATTACATTCTCCCACCTACGTCCAAGCTAATTTGATTAAAGGTAGAAGATCAATCAAATTCTATTGCCTCAGAAAGATTAATTACCTCAGCACTTTCCGACTTAATTATTAGCGTTCAGCCATGGGGCTAGAAAAGCCCAATGCAGCAGAAGTTAAAGAGCCCAATGGGCAGCTGTGGTAGACTGGCATGTATTCTAGCCTAAGATTTGTTATCTTTAACTAATGACAGCTTCTTTCTTTTTTATTCAAATTAGACCTAAGTGCTATAGTGGGCTTATAACTCAGCAACAAGCAAGCTAAAATATTACTGTTACATTTCAACCTCAATGTGGAAATAAAAGTACAGAAGATGGGAACAAAAAAGTGAAAACATCATTAAAAAGCTTCTATCTGTTGGCAGTCCAGTTTTTGGACAAGGAACAAGAAACTTAAGACTTTGTAGATTTATTTTTTCTTGTGCCCCAGCATGAGGTCTGAAATCCAGCTGCCAGAGCATCTTATTGATGATGTTTAAAGAGTATATTTCAGCAACTGCAGAGTTTCTGATTATCAGACAAGTCAGCATGGCAGAAAACGCAGGCATTTTTCCCAGGGAGAATGAGCTTCCTGTCTGCAGCTCTCTGCTGACAGTGTGCAGCACTGACCCTTTCCTCTCCACCACACACCAGGGAGATTTACAGGACCCCACGCTGAGCTGCTGACAGTGCTGGGGCCAGCGGGGCCAGCACAGCCCCGTCCCGCTGGTGACCGGCAGCAGCACTGCCAAGCTCCCCAGCAGGAGAGGGATCAGGGCACCCCGTGTCCAGCCAGGGGCTGCAGCTGGAGCCAAGGGCTAAGGCAGAACTGAGACTCAGCAAACACGGTCACCCACAGATTTCACATTCCCAGAGCAGAAAAGTCACCTCTTGCATGACACACTAGATTTGCTGCTATTATGAAGAGCGATTTATTTGCCCTCTCAAAAATCCATCAAGCTGCTTTTTAAAACCAGTTTGCATTCTCATGCCCTGCTTCTCTACTTCCTCAGTGATCTTGTCTGTAACCCCCAATTTTCCGGTCTTGGCTGGTTTAAAGGCATCACCTGATCACTTCCCTGTGAAACAACCCAGTGCTTCATTTTGTCTTCCAGTCTCTGCTATTATGTGAGAGCAGCCCTAGTCCCCAGCCAGCCTTTACCTTACAGTTTAAACAAGGCAATACTAATTCTTTTTTCTCTATATAGGCATTCCATTCCCCTGTTATTAATAATATTTCCTTATACCTGTTTCTCAGGTGAATTCACCTTTCTTGAATGTGGAAAGCCAACACTATTCATAACAGGCCTGTTATGGTATCAGCAACGCCTTGGGGTTTTTTCTTTTCTTCTATTTTTCCCCGTACTAGGAATAACCCAGGATTTTTTCACAGTTATAAATTGGTGATTTATAGTTTATCTTTGTAATACTCAGTTGTTTTTTTTCTTTATGTCATTTTCAGCTGGTGATTTATATACTAGTTACATACACCAGTTCCTATGAGAATGACTCTCAACTATTAGATTTCATCCCACTGCTATTACTTCAAATCTTTAGTAAAATCCAATTCTTGTGTCACACACACCTCCTCCTCTACTTTCAGTGATGCTTGGCTTTGAGCTACTAGAATATTTCATTGACATGTTCTTGCTTTTTAATGCCAAACTCGTTAATGAGGATAATTATGGAGATTTTTCCATCCTTGTATTATTCTGCATCTTGTCATTCTTAATTAATAATGCTCCACCCTAATGTTATAATAACAGTTATTAATCCTTAAATATATATATAGATTAACTATACATGTGTTCCCCAATATTAAAAATACATGTCATGTAATTGAGATAATAAAGCTAATCTAGTACTGCTCTCAGGAGGTTATTATACCATTTATTGCTTTATGTTTACAGATATCTTAGTTTCTTTTTTTGTAAATGCTTCTCTGTAGTCAAGCTTGACCAGTGCTTTATTTTTTCCTTGACACCTTGTGTCTCAGAATTACAGAAAATAAGGAAAGCACTATCAGTTTTGGTATCCTGGGAGGAAGATTATCTCCTCTCCTCCACATGAACACACTGAACCTGCTCTGACTTTTAGTGCCATTATCATCATTCTTCATCAGCCTGTCTTTGTGCTCATCAACATCATCCTTATCAAAAATTAAGGCAAGGTGAAAGTGTTCTTTTAATTTTGGGGAAGAAATATATGCTGTCTTTAATCGTGAACAGATGTCTTCCTTGCTGCAAATCTCCTTCTTATGTGGTTAAATACCATAGATTGCAGCCTTAATTCTTCCTAAGACTAATTCTCTGCAGTCTGATGATCACTTAACGCCAGCATAAGCTTTGCCCCAGCTACTCAATTCACTCATTTACTGTCCACAAGTAGTGCCTCATGTAACAAATGGAATTGGGTAATCCATATATTTAAAAATTACCTTTCCCTCTCCCCGGGGGTTGAATCCAGATGAATTCTTCTACTCAGTTCACCTAAACAGCTCTTCAACTGCTTTTGCTGCACAAGACACAAGAGGTGCGATTGGTAGACAAAAACAAGCAGCCAAGCACCTCTGGCAACACCAGCCTGACACGGCCGCAAAGTTATGGTGACCACTGGCTCCCCTTTTGGCCATCCTTAGCTCTACGCTTGCTGATTTTCAATGCAACTTTTCTTGGCTTATTAGTCAATAATTCATGTTAAACATTTTTCATGGAGACCCCCTCTCCTTAATACACCAGTTTCCTCCTATTTGGAACCCTGAAATCTCGGTGTGATTTGCCCCATTAACTTTAATTTTCAGCTAGCTTTGTTTATGCTTGCATTTTCTTTGTACAAAATGATTATTATTACTTAATTGCAGATTGCTTTCAGGTTTTTTGGCTTCCCCACACACTCCCTATCCCCAAGCTGCAATCATTCCTCTTACTCTGCCCAATTTCTTGGCTGAACCAGGCATATTCTATCTTCTACAAACAAAAGTAAGTAAAATAATTTTATTCTCTAGAGGAAAGAAAACAGCTTTCATAAGACTGCAAAAACAGATGAAGCATGAAAAATTGTCATTAATATGTTACACAAGTATTAAATAACCCAGCATAACTGGGGTTTACACATACCTTTCAAGCCCTTTGATCAGCATCACTGCTTACAGTCACTAAGAGGGCACCACTTGAGAGATAATTTGCCAGGGAAGGCCAGACAGAGAGAATTTGTTGGTCTTTGTCTATGCTTGTAGTGTGTTTTGTATTGAAACATAACAGAGAGGGGGAAAAGAAGATGGTCTGGTTAAAATACTTATCATGAGGAGTTATTGGAGCA
The DNA here is from genome assembly GCA_013398175.1 of Climacteris rufus. Taxonomy (NCBI): domain Eukaryota; kingdom Metazoa; phylum Chordata; class Aves; order Passeriformes; family Climacteridae; genus Climacteris; species Climacteris rufus. The sequence goes on from VZRZ01001998.1 coordinate 1,924,270, forward strand.
CCCCTACTAATCTGAGCAATTTATGAGCAGAAAATATATGAATACCACATACAAGAGTGCTGTTACTTAAGGATAAGGTTCTTTAGAAACCTACATGCATTTTTATATTACTATTTACCTAGTGTGACAGTTTATTGGCATCTCTTCCTACCACACTGCACTTTATGTTTTTCTAAGGAGGTAACTAAAGTAAGAGAAGACAAATCATTTTAAATAGTCTATTTCTAATTTTAATTAGCACAGTCAATTAATTTTAAAGGTTTACATATAAATTCCTCATCGTTTTCTAGCCACTATAACCTTACAGTTATTCTTTTTCCCTCTTGCTTTATTCCTGTGTCGGATGGGAATGTGTAAAGCTTCCTCTCACCAGTAGTTCTCAGAGTTTTTTAATTTTGTTATGTTCAGCTTTTTAAGTGCTTTGCAATAAATACTGTGCTAGTGCTAGTAAATGTAAAGTTTCCAAAATGCAACAATTTCCAATATTACAGAAACAAATAACACCAAAGTACTACAGTAAGGAAAAACAAGAGGGAAAAACAACTTCTGAACATATCCATGTGTGATGTTGTCTGTCATCAGCTTTCATAAGACACTTCACGTCTCGGTTGGTTCTAGACATTATTGACATAATTTCATCTCAAATCTTGATGATGTCTCCTTGATGGGCAACAAAAAACTAAATCACCATCAGGTAACTAATCAGGCTTAGTGTTCCAAACAAGGTTTCAGATTAAGATGGGTCAGATATTAAAGATGTTGAGAGGGAATGAAAGCCATGTTTATTCTGTTGTATGAACTCTACTCAGATTATCTACCATATATTCCTGTCTCTTTTCACATTAACAGTATTTTGGTCCATGAAAGGCTAGAAATACTTTGACTGTATAAAGTCACTCCAAATGAGATTAAAGAAAAACAAAACAAAAAAACCCTAGCAGCATGTTTGTAGAGGAAACTATCAATTCAGAGGTATTTTCACTTTTTCACTATTGCCTAAATGTGTCCTGCATGCACAAGTCAACCAAATGAACCCCAGGCCACACACTTACATAGATCAGCACACAGATATTGTTATCTACAGCAAGTCACTTTGCAGAAGCATATTGAACACAAATATGCTGTGGGTCTTCTCCTTTTTCTCTTAGATGTATGAGAGCACACAACAGACCTCTATTTATATGTTTCTTTGTTCCTGCCACTAGATGCTGCCACTAATGTAAGCATAAAACATTAAAAAGGGCCACAAATGAAGCTTTTTGTGCTGTAACCATCATGCTACATCAATTAAACTGTTTCAATAAGATACAAGTTAGAAGGAAAAAAATCTTCACATAAAATAAATACTAATTAAACTGTGACTTCAAGTTTAAAACTGAACTGTCAGATAATTAGACAGGTGATTAACCTTTCTTCAGCTTCACACTTGGAAAGATGTCTGATGCCTGCTTAGTCTCCACACAGTGATATGTGTCAATGACATTCAGATGTCAGAGCTGTATTACTTTTAGATCCACATTCTAGAAGAGTCATGATGCATATTTCTACTGATATTATAAAACCTGGGCACAGAAATCACTGGCAAATCCCAAAACTGGGCTTCTTTGTAAACACCAAGACAGGATCCACACGCCTGTTCTGAGAACTCCTCGTACACCAGGTCCCGTCCCAGGCTCTCTGCAGGAAAGAACCTGGATACTGATTTCATGTGCATCATTTTCACCTCAGTAAAGCATAAATATCAGAGTTATAAACAAAAGAGAGCTGGAAAGGAAGCTCAGATCGTGAGTATGCATAGCAAAAGCAGCAAACAATATATAACTTGCTATTTTCTCTCTTTGGGGGTATATTTGTAGACCTTTAGAGCTCCATTCTGTGAGGAATCTAGTTTGACTGCCTAGAATATTATTAAGGGTATATTACAGCCTCAAATACATAAACACAAACAAAAGCATATGATGAATGTTTTCAACACAAGATCCAAAACCTCTGATGGTTCTTTTCAGCTGTCTATCAGCTTGGAAAACAGAATATTCTGGCACTATTTCAGGAAACATATCACTTTACACATTTTAGAAATTCTGAAACTGAGGTTCCCCAGGTAATAGTTCACAACCTACAAGAAAAAGAGAGGACAGACCTCACGTGTGCAAAAACCCCCTCAGGCTCCAGTCCTGGGCAGCGTGAGGCAAAGGCAGAGGTGTGATTTCCAAGAGCCAGGCTGAGTGTGTCAGAGCCAGCTCGGAGTCAGAGGGAATTCTCTCTGCTGGATGCTGTATATGCCGCTGCAGCTATTTCAAGTGCATAGCACTTACTAATTCATTCCTCATGATACACTGAGGCAGCTGAAATACACCTTTTGGGCCAAGTTTTGCCCTGAACAGATGTATTTTCAAATCACTTATTAAGCCACTAACAAGGCCTTAGAGGCTTAAAGACATTCAGGTGTCTCTTTATCAATGGCACAGTTCAATTTAATCCAGATAAGGAGCCTCTGGACAATTAACAGTTGACTAAAGTTCAGTGGAGTCTCCAACTGGCTATCACATCACTGAACAGAGAGCAGTTCCAGCATTCTCAGCTCTAGCTCGTGTTGATTTTGCCTCCCTGTTTTTGACATCACAGGAAGGCAGTGGCAATGACAGAAGTAAGATAACAAACTCTTTTGAGATTATTGCTACACACCATTCCTGCTTTCAAAAGACAAATCAAGAAACCCTTATTTCTGGAGGCTTTTCACAGAGCTACTCATCATCCATGAGTTCCCTGTTAAACTACTGCACATAGAAGTGTTGGAGAGGGAAACAGGTTAAAAAATATGAATTCCCTTAGCACAGTATTTATGACCAATAGGGCAACAGCGTTAACCTCATCAGAAAGCTCCTCTGTGCAAAGCACAGCAGGTCTATAAAAATACCAGGTCATCCATAAACTCTTAACAGCTCAACGTGTTTTATTTCCAATGGTCAGACCTCCCATTTTTAGAAATAGAAGGCTTCTTTGGCCACATTAAAATCAATGTTCGGTTTTAATAATTACCTGGGGAAAAAAGCGCCCCACTTTCGATACTCCAATGATTTAATAAGTGAGATGACCAGAGCTCATCACTTACTGGACTCCGGGTCCGAGTTGCCGTCTCCCTCCGTTCGGCTGTTGGGGGAAGCCTGCTCATAGTACTCCTCCTGGGGGAAGCCGAGGGGCAGAGGGTGGGATGTGCTGGCCCCGCTCGTGGGTTCGTGGTCTCCAAGCCCACTGTCACTGCAGCTTTCCTGGGAGCCATCTGGCAGGTGAAACGTGACACGGCGCTGAGGCTACAAGGAAGGAACAAAATTACATGGTTTCCACTGCAGTATCAGTAATTGCTTAATGCAACCAATTTAGGAAATGTATTATTTCAGTTATCTGCTGAAGACGCATTACCTAGAGTTGTGCACAATTTCAGGCTTTCATGAGCAGGCAGCCTGCTTTCAAACCTGCTTCACCTGACAGCACTGCTTGCTGCTGTTTTTTAAAAATGTAAGCCCTGATGCAAAATGAAAGACACCTCAAACTAAAGAGATTCTGTCAGACTTCACAAGTCTTTGGATACCTTTTTTATACTGACTTGGAGATTTCAATCACTTTTTGAGGCTCAATTTATTTCACTGCTGAGTTTCCTAGTTTTCAAAAAACATTTTCTTTCCCATTAAAAGCTGTTCCACACTTTTGGGCCTAAAAATGTGACACATTTATAATGCTGTTGGATTCTTCTAAGGCAGAGAAAGAACAAACAACAAGTCTTATGTATTGAAAACAATTTTAATAGCTTTTGCACAGCCATTAAGCTAATGAATGAAAAGCAGATTCCACTACTCTCCTTCAGACATTTCATTACAACTCCTTTGATTTTTGTTATACCACAGACCTGTACCTTAACTGTAAAGGGCTGGAAAGCTGGGAAACAGTGAGCTGATGAAAGAGAGCATCACAGCCTAGCTGTGGAAGGAAGGGCAGGTGATATGAAGCACCTGATGCACCAGGCACAGGACAGTGTTTTCATACCTAAGTGACTCTGTATGGTTTAGGAGATGAATAATTGACATGTAAATCTGCCCAGTATTAAAAGAAAATATGAACAAAAATAAGCATCTCTCCTGCTGATTTTGATGTGTGTGATATGCATGTTTTGGAAACGGGAAACATGAAGATTCAAAAAACAAAACAAAACAAAACAAAACAAAACAAAACAAAACAAAACAAAACAAAACAAAACAAAACAAAACAAAACAAAACAAAACAAAACAAAACAAAACAAAACAAAACAAAACAAAACAAAACAAAAAAAAAAAAAAAACAAAACCCCAAACAGTTTAAAATATTCTTAGGCTGTTGTTACTCAAAATTCCATTTGAAAGGCAATGCAAAACTTTCCAGATCCAGAACTGCTGGGATTAGAAAAGCTGGAGATCAGACTTTTCATGCAATCATGCAGAAAGGTATATAGTGTTTATAATAGAGCAGATGTTATCAGAGGCCCCTAGACATTTGGTTCTTATAGGGTGATGGTGTTGAAAACATTCAATTATATTGAGTTTGTGCTAAAAAGTTCAGTTCCTCCACTTTTCAGAATCTCTTTTTGTCACAGTGACATTATTACACATGCCCACAGACAGCTACTGCACAGTGTGTACAGCCAAGAACACGGCAGCATCAACTTCACCTATGCAATTCCTGACAGATGTGAGTGACAGCTCTTCTTAAAAGCTACCGGTAAGACATATAGGGCTTTCCCAGAAAACCTGTTTTAGTGCCTCACCACTGCTAATGGAGAGGTTCTCTTCTAATGTTGAACCTGCCTCTTTCTTGTTACAAAATAAATCACTTCTTCAGTCCCATCCATCATGATCTGCTTATTCCCACTCATCTTTCTGGCATTTGGCACTTTAGTCTGCTTCAGAATAAACAGACCTTATTATTTCAATCTGTCGTGTGCTTCTGATATCTCACCCTGCTCCCCCTGCAAAGGAGCTCGCACACAGCTCCCTGCACTGCTCAGAACCCGTTACTCAGCCCCAGCCAAGATCCTTAAAGCACCAACTACTGCAGAAGGATCATTTACCATCTCCTGCAGGCTCCTTTTTCATGGCAGCACAACACATTTCCCTTGCCAACCACCATAATGCCCAGGTCCTTTTTATTGATCTTTTCCTCATTGTTCCCTTTTTGGTTATTGCCATTGATTGCTGTGGCCTAAGAGTGGCACTTTGCATTCATTCTTCCTGCCATTCCCTTTTTCCAGATGATTTAATCTATTCTCAAGTACACTTTGCCTTTCAGCATTGCTGCTTATCAAATTTGCAGATTTTAGATTCTCCCTCATTTGGCAGATCTTAAACCAGCATTGGGACAGATCAAGCCAAGACATCAGCTGAGCTCTGAAGACCTGAACACAGAATGACTTCCCATTTCATGGGATGGAAATGGGAGAAGACAACCTTTCTGTGACTCCAGAGTAGCCTGACAGCCCACAGGAAAAAAAAAAATAGATGCTGAAAGGTTCACAGCTAACATCCCCATATCCTCTCATGCATTTTTGGTGGTACGAGAAGAATCTGCTCATTGAACTCCATATTGAGCTGCCTGCAGCTGCCCCAGAGCTCTGTGAAGGTAGCTGGGACAGTGGTCCTGCTCCTCCTGCTGGCTTTTCCCACCACAGGAGAGTGGAGATGCATGGAGTATGCACATGGGGACTGCACAGTCCAAACAACCAAATGGATCCACAGAAATTACTGATGTGATTTCTATTCCATTCAACTGTCAGTTGACCCTCAGAGCCCTATTCACACCAGCAGTCTCAGTCAACTCTTTTCTAAAAGTCCAAATAACCAAAATTTTGTTCAGTTTATCCAGTGAAACCATTCCTGCAATGTTTCTGAGTTACTCCCTGAATGCAGAACTGCACCCAGATGTACAGCTGTGGCATGTGGAATGGGAATATACTATTTCTTTGATCCAAAATAAGTTTGGTATTCACAGTATCTATGAAAAAATCCACCTCCATTGCATGTTTGTAAAAGCTGAATTTTGAGCAGTTTGCATTGCCTTTGTGCTGTCTCCTGTTGGGCATGTGCTATTTGGTACCCATGCTAGGTTTTATCTTCTCCGCTCCAACCTACCAGAGAATCTTAAGAGTAAAGTATTCTTAAAACATTGTGAGCTCAAGTTTTACCATTAGACACCATTACTAGCTTTTGAAAATGACTGAGAATACAATGGTTACTACTATGTGCATCTGGGATTCACAAAGTGTAAACAAAGGAATATTTTTTTCATGGCTCATTGTCAAAATGAAGCAGAAGTTTTTAACCAGATGACAGTAGAGACCAGTAAGTCACCAACACTTTTTTAACTGTCTAGTACAGTGAGCAATAAAACAAAATCCATACCCAAACAAAATTAAAAATGTTACTAGTTAACCCTCACATTCAGTAACAAATTGCAAATATTTAGTCGCATAAATTGAGATGTTATTAGTTGGGAAGATAAAACCCATATGACTTAAAATCAACTGGCATCAGCTAAGGCTCATGACTTTTAATTTGATCGTGTCCCTGAGTATGTCACACCTGATAACGCTGATGACAGAGCACTTTCAGAAAAATTTATCAAGATTAAAAAAACCCAGCTATTTCTCTACAAGGCAGTGCTGCCATTTTCTTAATTCATGCAGGCATCAGACAATGATCTGGAACAAATAATTCTAATAAAATTTTGCCAAAAGCTGAGACTTATCTTCTGTCACAATTATTTTGGAAATTTCCTCCTTGAGGCATTTAAATTTCAATTTATAAGATTACAAAATATCCTCAGACTCCAGCTGCTTTTCTATTTATCTCCGAAGGGAGCTAGCACTGATAGTAATAGAATAACAAGGATTATGGTTTGTTTTATTTATTTGAATGACAGTTAGTATACTTTTTTCAAAAAGAGAAATGCAAGCAAACCTATCATGTATTCTTTGAGGATTCTGATGTAGAATTTGTAATACAGACAATTAAACCTATAGGGGACAATGAAGTGAAAATTTAAGGAAAAATGTGCAGTACTCTATAGTTTCTCTGTCACATTTAAAAATATTAAATTACTCTTTATTGGTATGAGAAAAGAATTTTGCTTCCAGAGATGTCATGGACCCAGACACAAATGCTGTCAGAGGTCTCATATGGCATTCACTGCATTTGGTAAAAGCAGAGTGTGTCTGGAGGGATCAAATTATCTCAGAAAACTGCAAACCTTTTACTCTCATTATTGAAATTTATATGAAGACTGATCAAAGCCCCAAACTATTCTGTGTTCAATCTTTCACTACAATAATTAGACTGTGGCAGTGGGAATAATAAAAGATGAGTCTAAGTAAATAGCTTTGGATACACTGAAGGGATGATTTCTGGTATTATACACCAGGGGTTAGCCAATTTATAATCAAAAAGGAAAAAAAGGTAATAGAAAAAGCAGCAGATATCAACTGAGGAACATTAAACTATTAACCTTATTATCTTCATTCATTGAAGCAAATTAATATCCTTTTAAAAGGAGATCATAAAGAAAAAACATTACTTTTTAATTTATGCTGAATTAATTATATTATTTAGATGATAATTCTGATTTAAAATAGACCTTATTTAGGAGATGCTGTAAGACAACATAAAAGAACAGTACTACTTCAACATTTTTCTCCATTATTATCAGGCGGTAAATAAAGAAGTAGTTATATAAATTTTTAATTTTCTCAGTTGCTTGTTTCTTTCAAATGCTAGGAAGATATGAAATACCTTAAAGAACCAGAAAACAACTATCTTCAAGTATAATTAGTAAGGAAGTTCCCTAATCTAACTACAATTTCCAGCTCAAATCTTTTTATACTCAACTGTCACCTTTTGTTCCAAAACAGCAATTTTTATTCCATAGGCTTTCATTGAGACAAACAAGACCCAGCAACTATCAGTGCAAAATTCTCAGAATAACATTAAAACAAACAGCTTGAAAGGATCCAACCATAAACCCAGTGGGAAATATGTCTTTGTGTTGAAACTCAACAAAGACAAGACAGTATTTTCATTTTTCCCTTCCCTAAACATAGTAGTGTAGAGCACAACTAATATAGCTCAAAGAGTTTCTATCAACTCTTTCCTAAGTCTGTATTTCACATAAGTTTTGTAGCTTGAAACATTAAATCTAAGATCTTATTACATTGTTTTGATTACCTTGTCATAGACAAAATATATAATGGAGCTCATTATAATTTTTCATTCAAATTAAACTAACTTCTATATTTTTGCCAACAGGGATCTCTTTTTCTCTTGGAGTATCAACAAAGATGCTGAACATTTCTGGCCACCATTACTAGACACAACTAGAAACACTTCCCTAATAACATATCACCATATTGTAATTTCTCTAATATGGCACACAGTGACCTTGCACAGGAATGATTTGGGTTTTCTGGGATTTGGGTGTGGGGATTTTTGGGGTTTTTTGCCTTTTTTTTACCAAATAAGCAAAATAAAGGGCTCATCTTCCAGGCAGAGAGAGGTAGCATGTAAAGTGAAATTACTCAGCTGATTTCAGAAGTCCAGGTTTAGTGGACATTAAAATCAGTTTTTCCCTATCTCCCATGAAAATGTAACACCCCCACCTACTACCAATACTAATAACCTTAACTGCCATCTCATGCAGATCAAACTTGTTGAACAAGCCCTTCTTTTCATTCAACAAGTTCAGGTGTAATGTATTGGTTGCAGCCCTTTCACATTCTGATTGTCTATTTGTCAAATCAAACAGACCCGCTATTTTCACAATTTACCATATTTACCCTCTTAAATATTGGCAAGATTTTACATTTTCAACTTTTTAAAACTTTCAAAAGAAATCCAACAGAATCCTTTTGATATTATAAATTTCCCTAGTCCTCCTATTTTATTATCATTAACATAAATAACTGGTATCTTACATCCTCACTAATTACTAATGGAAAATACAGCATCTGGCTACCTTCTAAAGAAGAGAAAGCTTTGATAAATACTTTTACTTTTCCTCACTGTGATTAACAGTCTAACTGTTCCATGGCAGTAGAGACAGGTAAATAGTTTTAGGCTTTCACTTATTATTGATTCAAATAACTCCTCCCCCTTTATTAATTAATTTAGACGTAGGAAGCATAAGCCCTTAATTTCAAAACAGCAAATAAAAGCTTGGTTGACTGCCCAGACAAATAAAAATTCAATATGGATGATTATCTTAGGCAGATTTGTACATTTTCAATGAAAGAATTACTACTTCCACAGAAAACCAGCAGAACAGATGGTGCCCCTACACCTGCTCAAATGGAAATTACTTAAAATTGTCAGATCTTATAGCTGGATTCACTCACACAAAGAATCTGCTCAAGTGATGAGAAATAATCTTGCAGGACTATCTTGTAGCTCTACCACTCACTTACTCAGGGTGCCTTTCTGAAAACACACGTACATGTCCCTGCAGGCACTTCTTGCAGGCATGTAAAACTGCACCGAGCTGATAAGCAAAAATGTCAGATATCCCAGCTATTGGCTACTGCAAAAGAGGGATTCTGTGAAAGCTTTTTCCACGTAGGTAAGCAAAAGAAGGGTTTTTGTAACAAACACCACCTGCTTTATGAAGCAAATTTTTCATTTTTCACTGAAGTAACCAGAGGCTGAGCTGATATTCTTCTTGCACCACGGAGGTCATGGAACAAACTCATTAGCCAAATCATTGATGAACAAACCCATTATGAACCTGGAACTTCACAAATTTCTGATTAACAACTTCAAAGAGTATTTATTTTCAGAAGCTAATCCTCATTGTACCAGAGTATCTCTCAATATGATTTTTCCCAGCAACATTTAGCAATTAAATTGTATTTTCTGCACTTCTTGAAATAACAACAAAGAACTGAAATAAAAAGCAAATAAAACTGAAAATAACATTTAAAGCACGTCAAACATTTTATTTAGCTTTTGAAAGGCAGTTATTGTACCCTAGATGTCAAAATGATAGCTGAAAGCATGCTTTTTAAAGATTAATTCATCTAAGTCTTCAATTTGACATGTGATTAAATAAAAATTACACATGAAAGTTGCACAATGGCTGTGCTGTTGCTAAGTCTGAAAAATGGGAAAGTCTCAATTCTGATTTTTTTCTTTAATACAGTCTTCATTTTCCATCATCTTTGATGTTATCTTCTTGAATGTGTGATAACTTCTAGCCAAAGCCATTTTAGTTAAAAGAACATAATAATAAACAATAATACAGAAGCATTTCAGTAATATTTGACATCACTTCTGACTGCTGTCCCAGCAGCATGGATCTTTTTCAGCAGAAATATTGATTGGGTGTTATTACAATTGTGAATTCTTTGTGTTAACACTGAAAGAGAGCAGAATTTATACTTTCATAACTGTACATAGGACTCTAGCTATAATTTCATTATATTAGTTTATACATTTCAGTTGTGGCCCAGATAAATAGATTTCATGTTTCTTCATGAGCAAGGTATAGATTCATGGAATAATAAATTTTCCAGAGAATTATCCATTGACCTCCAGTGAGGTACTTCTGCATCATAGTCAAGGCTAAGCCTTTAAGTGCAACCCTGATGAGGTAATTAGGGCTATAGAGACCTGGAAGAAATCTCAAGAACCTGATTCTATTTCCCTTCGCAATTTTTTTTGTGTTCAGTTTTTCATGTAAAGGTCAACTCTTTCTGAAGTAATACTCATGCATGTAACTCCACAAACCATCACAAGTATTCACTTGAAGAGGCTTGAAAACATGCTTTCATCATTTAGAACTAGGAAATGGAGCTATTCTTATCAGTGTTTCCCAGAAAAAGAGACTTTTATCTAATTTTGTTTCTTTGGATAGAAGTGTGTTGAAGTTATATGTGATAGAGACACATACTTTCAGCAAGACTTGTGCAAGGAGTATTCTTAACTACTCCAGCCCAAGGAGTTGTGCAACACTGCAGTTGCATTTCACCCTATAAAATAAATTTTTTTTTTTTCCCTGCAGGTGTGGATGATTATAAAGCAGTTCATGTGTAATATAGACACAGAATAACTTAATGTTTGATGTTCACACATGTAATTGTTGAATTGAACTAATTTTGGTTTTTTTTTTTAAATAAGGACATTACTTAGGGCAAGTCTGCGGATAATCTTAGAACCTGAAGAGGCTGAGGGGCCTCTTGAATAAAGAAAAGGAAAGAAACTGATGCCCACAATTTCTTCTAGGAAAAAAAAAAAAAGCCCCATATTTTTGGATCCAAAGGTTTCTACACTACAATTCCACACATTTTGATATAATTCAGAGCAGCTCTCAAAAGCCACAGGGATAACCCATTGCTCCTGGCACCTGGGGAGCAGTCAGCCCTTACTGCACTCAGACACAGTAAAGATGCAGGTCTTCTGCAAGTCTTCCCAAGAAGAATCAAGGAAAAAAAAAAAAAGAAAGAAAAAAAAGAGCCTTTTAAAATGCAAAGCAGCTCTTTGGCTTGTCATTATATCACTCAATTTGTTACGACAACACACCTTTATTGTAACAGTATTTTATTTGCTACAGCAGAAAATCTATAATGTTTGATATCAAGCATTTGATTAGCTAGAATGGGAATTGATGATAGCTAAAATGCAAGGATAAAATTAATGTATTTCATGAAGCTGTCAAAAGGAAGCATCTTGCTCCTTGTGGAGAAGAGAAGAAATAGACAAAAAGCTCTCCTTTACCCAAAATGGATTCTCAGGAAACTCAAGACCTGCTTAGGGTGCAGTGAAAGCATTATCTTTTCTGCTTTCTGTATCAGTATTAAGAGTTATCTTTTTGGCCTTTAGACGATATCCTTTAACCACCTTGATTAGCCATTCTTAATTTTAAATTTGCAGTGTGCTGGTGACATATCTGAAGTACATTCCTCAAGGCAACTATACTTATTCCACCTTTAGGTAGACTGGTTAAGGAAGAAGCAAGAGTTTGCAAAGAAAACCCGCTGGCCTGTGTAAAATAAAGCAATAGGCCAAAATTTGCAAGCAGTGATGCAGTTCATGCTGTATTTGATTTGTACAAAGTAAAATTTGATCTTCCCATTATGGAGATTTTTGTCAGAAGTACACCCTTCAGTGGACTCCAGTGGTCCAAGAAAATTTTCCCTGAATCAAGAAAACTTTCACCAAAACTTGTATCCTGAAATTCCCTTTCCAACTGGCAGATAATAAGTTTTTCTCTCAATAGAACTTATTCCATATACTGAAATAAAGGAATTTTTGACTGGTCCACTTTGCTTTGTTTCAATCTTCTATTATTGTAAATAGGAAACATTCTGTTTGATAAATGCTACGATGAATAATACTTTGATTTTGTTTCAAATATTTCAAAAATCCATGTTTCTCTCCAAATTGTTTTAAGAAAAAGGATTACATTTTATTTGATTGAAGTCAGAAATCTCCCATTTGCATCACTATTTTCACATCTTATATTATCAGAGTGATAACGAATAAGATTTAGCTGTTATTTACAGTAGGATATACGAAAAATTCAAAGTTACTAGAGTCTAACTACATGCTAATAATGCATTCTTAAATGGATGTCTGAAACAGCTATTTGTAAATGGGAAAAATTTTGCAAATTGAAGTGCTGCATTGTATCACTGATATCATCACTCGCTCCTCCAGAGTGATGTCTCTGCAATTGCCCTTTCAGATAATCAGAATATATAACTGTCTTTCAGAATTCACCACTTGTGTAATTTCAGGAAAGCAAAATATAAAGCCATTAGCCTTCCCTTGTTCCCTAAATCTTGGCAGCTTATTTCCATATTCAGTGCAGCCATTCTTTTGCACTATTAAGATTACTTACTCATCTTTCTTCACAGAGCAAAACATACAGTACAAATTACTGAAGAAACACAGCATATGTTAGTTTGCAGAAAGGAATAATGCAGTCCTGGCCAAGGAGAACTGAGGGGCTCCAGCTGAAGGCTGAGGAACGTCTTTTCCTCTCACAACCAGCCCAGAGGTGCAGCGTCAGCTGAGAGGGGGCAGCTGCCCTGTCCCAGCCCAGCCATGACCCAGAGTCGTGGGGTCTGTGCTCTGAAATCCCAGTGAGAGCTGAGTTGGAAGGCAAGGCCCAGTTCTGTGCCTTTCAGGCATCTGTCACCAGGGACCTGGCTTTGTAAAACACAGAGCTGTGACCTTGAGCAGCTTTCCTAACAAACTGACACCGAGGTCGTGATCAGGAAGGCAACTGCTTGCTGCACTTGATCCAGAAAGGCATGATGGAGCAGAAATCCCTGGTAATGTGTAGCCATGCAAGAGCAAAGGCAAGGCATTAGGTCTACTCTGTGCTCTTACTGCTCAGGGGAAGGCAAATTGCTATAGATACTTGAGAACCAGGAAGGACCTCTGAAATAAACCAGCAGGAAAAGTGAGTCTGGGGAAGTGCAATAACATTAATGTGAGCAAAGTCGGCATAAGTCATGTGGGCAACTGTCGCTCGGGGACACGAAAGAAAGACACAGACACATTGAAGAGAGGAGTCTGGACTGCAGGCCAAAAAAGCTGGGCAGCACTGCCCTGCCCAGACCCTGCACTTTATTTTATATATCTTCTAAAAACCACAGTGGATTGGAGGGAGAAATAGCCACCTCTCCATCACACTGGTCAAAGGAAATATCCATCAAATTTCTCTGCCCAGGAGAAAGGAATGCAAACAATAGGATACTGTTACAAAAACATGGCTATGTTGACAGAGAGTGTATGATAAACTGTTACAGAAGAATGAAAACATCGAAGAACTGCAAAACTCAGGGCAACTGGCAACCATGGGCACAGGCATCTTCCACACACAGCTGCAGACTTGCATTCCTGCATCAATTACACTGTCAAAAACCCATGGTAAGTGCCCTGGTTTCTCACCCTGAAATTATCATTATGCATAAATTTTCCTGACTAAATAATTCAATTTAATTCTACCCTTTAAGATAGTTTTTAGTATTTTCTTGTTTCCATTGGCATACAGCATCTGTGCTTTGCACAAAACAAAATGCACCTCGCACATTTTTCAGGAGAAACATTTAAATACAAACTTGTAGCATTAATTCTGTTCTTTCTCCTCATGTTTTTTAATTAATTTGACCTTTGGTCCTATTTTTGTCAATTCAGACAGCATTTTGCAATCAGAAGAAAGCTATGGTGCAAATATTCCATTCTGCAAGTCACTAGCTAAACAAGTAAGCAATAGAGGAAAATCTATAGCATGCAATTAGCATTATCCTTTCCAATTATTTTCTTTACTTCACAAAACTCATTAATAACTTTTAGTAGGTAAAATTGCAGCTAGGAACCCTCCTACACCTTAAGCGTATTATATTCTACCTTTGACCAATAGAAATTCTTTTGATGTACTGGAAATCTTATTAATAAATTCACCAGAAAACAAGCATGTAAGCTGGCAGAGGCACTTGCAAGAGGTAAAATGAATGTAAATGACAGATGAAAGAAAATTTCCATGCCGTTCAGATCAATATAAACAAAAGTGCTGCAGCAGCCACAGCACAGAGATGAAGGGAATTCATCAAACTTGTATTTCAGATTATTTGTCCTGTTCTAAATGCACCCTCTGTGTTTCAGAGTTGTGTTCTTCCGTTACCCAATTAATACTACATTAAGATTCACTCCTGCAGGGTCTTTTTCCTTCTGGTGCTGAATAGAACTTTTTCAGTGCACTCAGATATGGGGGGAATGTAGAGCATAGCTTCTTGCTTCTAAAGATTGTCATTTGGAAAGCCTGTAATTGCAGCACTCAATAATTTCCTAAATACTTAAGCCAGAATTAATTATCCCCGCTATTATTGCAGGAGTATGGATCTTATGTTGGGTATGACGAAGAGAATGTGTGATAGAACATTTTATTGTACTCAGAGCATGCAGTGGGTGTGCAAGGCACTTAAACCATCAGAAGCAACAAGCTTCTCTACTTCAATTATACCCCAGTATGATCTCCAGATATCTACAGAATCAGCTTTGCTAATTTCGTGCTTTTTGCCTAATTAAACACATTCAGGACCCTCCTTTATACCAGAGATTAATCTTTTTTTTTTTTTTTAAGAATCCTACTGTATTTAAAATCATATTGGTTCTTGGTGAAAAATTAGAGGAAGGTGAATGCTTATTGTTAAACAGTTTCTATTTCAACAGAGTTTGAAATGCATATTCATTAAGAATCAGAAATCAAGGCACATCATGAACTTCAGCAACTGCCTTTAATGGAGTGAATTCTCTGGTTTTCTGGCAGTTTTATACAGTGTTGAAGAATCAAAAATATCAGTAGTTACTATTATAGCTAACTGCCCACAATTCTTAAAAATCCCTTGATTCAGAAGCCAGCGGGATGCTGGAGGTGTGGGGGGAAGGGGTGAAATAACTGCACAATTGGTTGCAGTTGATTCAGCTGTGAAAATACTAATGGCGATTTATAAGATATTTAAACATTTTGAGATACATAACAAAGAAAACACATATTTGCAATGGCGAAATCAAAACCACAAGGAGATGGAGTTTTGCTTCCGGAACATGGAATTAAGACCTTTGCATAAAACACAAGCTAAAGGAACTTTGACCTCTTTCTTGTGTGTTGAAAAGAAAAAAAAAAATTTGTTTTTTATAAAAAAACACACACACACACACACCCCCCCGAAAAACTAATGCCTGCTCGAGAGTCTGTGGAATAATATTAAACTCTTTAAGTAGGCTCATTGTTTGAAAGAAGGCTGGCAGCATTGCTTTGGCTTCAAAGCAGTTTTGGAGAAACCAGAAGTGAAACTGCAGCCTGAAGCACACCAGCTGCCTCTTTCCAGAAGTTCAAAAGACTTGGGCTGTGTTGCCGTAGATACCTGACACACAGACAGGGATATATTTGCTAGAGAAATGTACTGTCACATCTCAAATGAACACAATCAAAACCAGTGGAGATTTCAGTCAATGCTTGTGCAGCAAAGCACCAAGGTAGTAAATGCTATTGTGGGCAGTGAAACAAAGGAGATCCAGAGCAATACCTTGTCCCCCTCACCTACGTCCCTAGAATTGCCTCTGGGATTCAGGACCAACATATGTTCATTTGTGTCATAACAGAAATAATGACTAATGCTGAGAGTTTCTGATGGAAGATATCAGGCAAGTGTGGAAGTAATTTCCCTAGTTGGGAGGCAGTAATTTCCTCTTGTGTTACAGGCCCTCGTGCTGGCTCACTCTAACCCAGCCAACACATTGACTCTCTGTCATTGTTTACATCCCTGCTTCAAAAGATATTCCCTATTTTTTCCCCCACAGTTAAAGACTACAAATCCACTCTTGGTAGAGACTACAGTCTAATTCCCAGCTGACTCCTCTGGGAATAACAGAAGAAAGTGAAGACAAACAACAGCTACGAGAAGATGACTCTCCAGCTCCAATCAATAATTTGCCTGTAACTGCACAAGCACATCACCCTATCAGCATAACTGTGCAAAGTTCCTTATCAGTGTTGTACTCTCACACTTGCTAGGTAGATATTAAGCATTTTTACATCCGTGGGTTTTGCATTTCAGCAAATTTGCTTTTGCCAGCAATACAAATGCACAACAACTGCCACAGACTGACAATAGATGTTAGAAATGTGAAAAACAGTCTATAGTGTAATAGTACTTTGCACATATACATCATTCTTTACTTGAATGATCTTTAGAAAGATGAATTCCATTTCAGAATAAAAGAACAGAAAAGACAGTTGTTAAAATTGTTCACAAATCAAAGAACCAAAGCATAAATGGCTCTGCCCTCTTGATTCTCATGACTGAAGGTTAGGCTATGTCACTGTCAGAATCCAAAAAATGAAATCAGGAGTCCTGGACAGAAGAGACACTGTTAGGCAAGTTGAAATTACATTTCACATTCTCCATCTAGCAAGCCTCCCCAGAGAAAAAGCTATTGTCTCTCAAAATATACCAAAATAAATTATTCACATTTCAATAAACTATCACAGACTGCCCGAATTTGGGAATGATGCATGTGCATTGCATAAAAATAATGCACATAAACACAAACACATACAGCATAATTTAAAACAATATCAACCCTGAAAGAAAGTGACTCAACAAAATGTTTTCTGAGTAATTTGGCCAATACCAGTGGGTACTCACTGAAGCGAGTGGTAACACAGCCTGTTTCAGTGAAGCCATATGGATTAAAAAACGCTATGAGCAACATCATCTAACACTAAATCTCTGTGAGCTAGTGAGTGAACAATAATGATCTTATCTGCTCTAACCAGACTGAAATACTGGTGGCTGTGGAAGATGTGTTCTGCAATATATTCCATCTGTGAGGAACAGACAATTTCATTAATGGAAATCTTCAAATTAGAGCACGGAAACCCATGGCTAAGAAAGGAATGCCTTGACAAGCAAAGTTCCTGCCAAAATGCTCTACAGGTTTGTGAGGCTTAAGATTGAGCCATTACAATTATCTGCTATCACCTTTAAATACATCTTTTTCCTGTGCTGCAGTTGCACTGACAGCAGTGCTCCTGCGAGAGTTTGCCCCTCATTCCACAAGAACAATCTGAGCTTTGGGAGGAGCTCTGATTAGAGCCTGAAATCTGTCCTGTCCAACAACTTAGACTAGAAGCATGGGTGCTCTTATTAGCATTTAAGTCAATCTTACAATCTGCTCAGACTTTTAAAATGTTCCAAAGCAGCAGCACCATACCCCAATTGATGCATTACCTACATACAGATAGCACAGCTTGAGTTCCAACAAGCTGCCACTAGCAACACCAGATCAGAGAAACAGGCAAACATTATCTAAAACTTTAAGCTTCCCTTCACAAAGAAAACATTAGTAAAGAAGTATTTAGTGATTTTCCTACATCAGTCTTGCAATTCAACATTCATACAACTTGTATCAAAACATCAAAACAAATAACATTCTACAGAATATGACCAAAATATTTTCCAAAAGGCTCTCTAGCCAAGGCCCTGTGATAAAGCAGCTTTTGAGAGTTTCCTCAAGAATGCTGCCACAGAAGTTTCATGAAGCCTCATGATATTAAATGAATGCTGAAATGTTTTATTGCCATTTATTCCAAAAACACAAACAGAACACCAGTGCTCTGCCCATCTCCAGGCCCACACCACTTTTTTTTCAGTTAATTTTCCAAGTTGCAAAGGCAGGAGGGAAGGGAGCTGCACTCAGTGGGAGGCCAGAGGAGAAGCCTGGGGCATGTGTCAATAGGACATGGAGCTAAGAGCCTAATGGGGGATCAAACAGAAAAACCAACATTTCAAGTACCAGCCTGGAGGTAATCAAACAACAACACGGGCAAATCAATGCAAATCAAAATCAGCCAAAAGGCATTATACCCCAAACTAACACATCTGCCCGGAAAGGTTGATTTTGTCTGAGCTTGCATTGCTGACAACACACTGCTACAGCTCCCGACACAAACACTCTCACAGAAACAACGAAGTATTAAAAATAGCAGCGCTGCAAGAGGTAACAGCAAATTCACCTGAGCAGACTATATGTTCAGGTTGAATTATTGCACTGGTACCCAAACATTCTGCTTATTTTTAAACATCAGTCTATGCAAAACCTTCTATAAACCCTTGTACTTCCTCTTGCCCTAGCAACAGGCCAAGAGTCCTCACTGTCTCATGGATAAGAGGATGGTGGCAAAGAAGTAATTCACCTCCCAGTGCTTGCATGAAGCTGCTGTGGAGTCACTCTGCTGGGGATGATTTTCTCTATAGGCTCCTGAAAACCACATTAGCTCTCACACCAGCATTTCTTCAATTATGTCATGTTCTTTTTCATCTCGCCACAAGCAGCACACAGATTAACCAAGTTCTTCAGCCATTTTAAAGCCTTTAAAAAACCAAAAGTAATCCCCCCAAGAGAGCAAATTGAACAAAACAAAACAAAAAACAAAAAACAAAAAAAAACCACAAACAACAAAAAAAACCCACAAAATCCAAACCAAACAAACAAACCCTTCAACCAAACTTTTTAAATTTGTTTATAATTTGCTTGTTCTGGGGTAACTTCTAGAAATATTTAGTGATATCATAATTAAGTCCAAAACAGGAATCAAAATAGATCAAGCTAATTCCCAGACAGCTGAAAACATTGCCCCCTCAGATTTTTAATGTTTTGTTCACTCAAAATAATTATATCATTGTATGTAGTTTGACTTCTAAAATATTTTAAAAAGACTCATGATAATTCCAATGAAGAAAACAAGTTAATTTGATTTTCTCATTGTTTCAGTGAATGAAAATTATTGAAACCCAATTTGATTTTAAACATATTTTCACAGTTGGCAGAAAATTTGTACCTTAATGCAAACAAGCAAACATATTTTTCTTTTTTATATATTTAAAGGAAATTTGCAAAATGCTAAGCTCACTAAAAATAACACAGTAAAAATGAAAAGGTCAAATTCTGCAGTTCATGATGGCTGATCATTGCCTCCAGACTGTTCTTGTCCCACAGTCTGAATGTCACACCACTCAGACAGGGCCAAGGTGCATTTGCCTCCTTCCTTTGTCCTTCTTCAAACTGAGGGGTGCTGTTGAATTAGGAGATACCAGCTGAAATACTTGCGATGCTTGTTGCTTGTCAAGGAACTGTAAGGTAGTTTTTCCTCTCTAGTGAGTCTGTTTTGCAGCTCAGAAATCCAGCACAGTCCCCACCACGTGCTGCCCAATTTTCCACCAGCACTCAAAAGGAGAGTGTTTGTAGAAAAGGGTGAAAATTGGATTGATTTAAAGAACCAGAAAATTAACTCCAGCAATGGAAAGTTAGACAGTCAATGTCTCCTCTCCTCTCCTCCTGCATGTTAACATCTAACAAAAGGTTCTGACTGAGATGCCACCACCAAAGGCCGAAGGTGCAATTATGGCAACTTATAGTTTAAAGTGTAATGATTTGTATACTCTCAGCCATCTTAAAACTTGAGTTCAACAATCAACAGTTTTTCCATCCACAAAAATAAAGCATTGGACATCTAGGGTGGTTTCGGGTGGTTGTTTTTTTCTTTGCTTTGTTTGTGGGTTTGCTTATTTGATTGGTTTTTAAGTTGGTTTTTAAGTTCACCAGAATGGAAATTCAGGAGGGCACTAAGCCCCTCATGGGTCACACAGGAGCCCCCAGGTTCCTTTGTTTACAAAACCTGGGCTACACTTTGAAGTATTTTGAAGTTGTTCTATCACAGCCAAGTGTAATCTCTGGATTCTCCCATGGGTGTGAAAAAAGGTGACTGCACACCAAGGATGACTGTAGCAGAAACAGGAAAATACTTTGTTCCTAAACTGCGTGTACGTATTCATCTCTGAGCAATTAGATTATTTTTATTAAGAAAAAAAAATACATTAAGAAATGGGGGTAGGCCACAACATAACCTCAATTTAGACCCATAAATTGTTTACGTTCAAAGAGACATTTATCTCCCCTGATTAAGTGACACAATGGTCCATGTCTATGAATAAAACATATGTTAGACATTCTGTTTCCCAACTGTGTTTACACTTTTGACATTCCTATATATTTTGTCTGTCAGAACCACAAAGCTTGGAGCAGACTATATCTGCCTGTGTGGATGGAATTGCAGTAGGCTTTACAATATCAAATGAAAATTTAATGCTTGTGGAATATCATTCTGCATTATTATACAAAATCCTACTTTTAAAGTTACCATATAGCAAAAAATCTTTCTTTCAAGAAGATATGAAAGCTTCTAAAGAAGACTGAAAGAAAGAATGAGCTACTTCCTAATACAAAGAGTAGAAAAATTACAAAAAAAAGAAATTATGACTCCAAAAGTTGCCCAAAGTAGCTTAGCTGCTTTTCATTCTTGTTATGCAAAAGTTGCTCACACTCTGAGCCAATCCTAAAATCAATGTGATGACCAGTATATTGTCCAGCCATACATCTTCATAAACAAATCTTCATTAAGCAGTCTCCTAAATCCTTCAAGAGCTGGTCTGGCCCTTGCAAGTCCTAATGAGAAGTCAGCAGTAACTCTGTAAATAATAATTTGTGACTGAACTGCAACCTCACTTTTGCATTCATTATTTATTGCCGACTGTGTCTCAAATCAGACCATTGTAAGCAAAAGACAACATATTTCAGATAATGCTTAAACAGATAATTTGCCTTAGTACAGCACCAGACATTAGACTCCAAAGTTAAGGAGAAATCTTCACAGCCTCACCTTTGGCAAAGCACACGAGCGACAAACAGGAAAAAGCCAGCTGGTGTGACATCTCCACTCACACAGCAAGAGCATAAAAATAGTACCTGGTGATTCTCAAGAGCTACAGCTAACTCAATAAGAAAAATGGGAATATTTTAGGGACAGGCTGACAGTTTAGTTTGCTCTGTAAAGGCTTATTATTCATTTGGGTCTATGTGATCACAGTCAGGGCTATGTAGTAACAGTCTGATTTTGTCCCCTACCCTGCTCACAGGTGCTCCTCATTATTCCCTCAAATCTTTTTGTTACAGAATCATTGACCCATTCTAAACCATCATACAGACTTATAGAGAGCTGGGACAAATACATGAAAGCCTACATCATTGGAAAAAAGGAAAATGCTTCAGAAATATAGCAAGAATTATTTTCTTCTCCTTTTTCCCTCCCCCCCCCCTCCCCCCAGTAAAAGCAAATAGCATAATTACAAAAGCAATCACAGAATGGCTGGGGTTGAAAGGGACCACAGAACTGGACACAGTGCTCCAGATGTGATGTCACAAGGCAGAGTACAGGGAGATGATCACCTCCCATGAACTGCTGGCAACACTCATCTTAATGCATCCCAGGAAACCATCATCCTCCTTGGCCACAAGGACACAATGTCCACCATAACATTTCCAAACATGAAAATCAATACTGAGAAGCTTTAGGCAGCACACAGTTTACGAAATGGGATACTGTGATTATTTAAATTGTGCTTAAAATGATCAAATCAGCATTCCATTTATTTCCTTAGACTTGAGGGACAAGTCCACTTCACAGACTCTAGAATATTTAGCCTTTGACACACACAGAAATGTTTTCAAGCTTCTGAAAAGATGAATTCTATTATATAGTCACAGTGATCAAATTACATGTTTTGGTAGTGAAGCATATATGAGAGACTGCCCAGACACTGACAGAGATTCATCAGGAAAATGTTTCTATATGAGATTTGATTAGCAATCAAGGAAAAGAAGGAAAAAATGAGTGCAGAAAATCACAGGGGGAGTAAGCACTGTTGCACTTAATACCTGAAATTACTTACAAATGCCCATTGCAAATTACACAGAGTCCAGACTCTTCTTTGTGTGCTCCGTGCTCAGCATCTTCACCAGGCACAGGCCTGTTGCCTTGGCCCAAAATTGAACACTGAAGCATGCAGAGAAAGCACACAAATACATATTTCATCCTCATGATTCACTATTAAAGGGGATCACTAAGCTTTTTCAGTATTCAGATATCTCATTTTTCAGTACCTTTCAGGAGTTATCCACAGGTAAAGAAAATGAGCACAGGGAAATTGTATGAACGAAACAAGAGTTGCAGCTGCAGGTAGCAGCCTGGGAATGAAGGAGTATTGGTGTAACAAGGTTAAGTTTGCACAAAGCTAAGTGTGAAAAAGGCAGCTCAGGGTTTCACTTGCTGCAGTGAAAGAGAAAAGAGAAAGGTTTAGTCTGTGATATGCTTGTAGGGAATAAAACAGGAACTAGCTCACATTTTTTCTTTGCTATGTAGCCTAGGAGGTCTATAAATATGGTGCTGCCACTGATTGGAACAGGGCAGAAGCTTTGTGCTAAGCTGCAGCACAGAGCTCAGGTGTTCCCAGGCTTTGCCTGGATGTGCTGTGCTGGGCTGAGGTGTGTTTGCTTTGCTTGTTTGTTTGCTTGTAACAGCCACTCTCAGACATGTGCAATTGTTTCTGAGCTTCTGGTTCAGGGAAATAGCTATTGTTTTATAGATGCACATAAAAGTATATGAAACTAATAAATAGCAACACATGCAGTTATTCTAGGGAAAATGAACTGTCTGTGACTGCAGATAAAGTGCAGCACAGAAGAGTAAAGGCTTAGGATGACAGCAGAGGCCCTAACAGTGCAGGCACAGGTAATACTGGAGGGACAACAGCCATAAACCCCATCTCTTTATTGGTGAATGCACCTCTGGGAGTGGGGCAATAGTTTAAAGTTGACAAGGAGAAAGAAGAACAACGTTTAAAAGACAGTGTATATTTTAAATTTGCACTTAAGCAGTCATATGAAGAAAGAGCAATGTGTAGGACATTTAGCAAGCACGTAAAGATGTCCTGGAATAAACTGAAGGGTAAGGAAGAGGAAACCATCAGCATCACATTTCTGTGATTGATCTATTCGCACTTCTCTCCAGAATGCAACTACTGAGCAGTGAGAGAGTGTAAAAGTAACAGAACAGCTGGGAGAGGGGCAGATAAAAGAAAGTTGGAATATATTAACTTTAACTGCATATAATTTGAATTATAAGTGTAAGTATCATTATAACTGGGCTAATAATTATTCTTTAGGCCACTAAGACTTCAATTAGACTAACAAGAATTCTGTGTTTGCACAGCAATAGGATTTTGACTGCAACATGCTGGAGAATTCAAGCAACCACCTCTGTAATTTGGATGCAACAAACCAGTAACAGTGGCAGTGTACAAGACCATGTTTGTGGAATCAATTTGGAAAGATGCTCACTCACTTGAGTGACGATGAAAATTTGATGTCACGTTAAACCTCTGCCCATACCCTACATCAGCTCTGTTATCAGAAAGTGGAATAGAGAAACTGAATCGAGAAACTGGAAAAGAACAATACTGATCTCATTCCTTACAAAGTTAATTAATGTTGTTCCTTCTTCCTAAATATCTGGGTTTCCTCTTGTCCTGGGGTGACAGTATCATATTGCCACTGTCATGTATTCCTATCATCAGTGGACCTTTTTCAGTACGGGGCTATGTTCCTGCCCGGGGGACAACGGATTTCCTCCCAACAGACTGTACATAAAATAAGGTGACTCTCTCGGGATTCCTCTTTTTCCCAGCTGCGGCATACAAGGTCGGCATGACGGAGAGAAGGAGAAGGGGTGTTGTTTTGTTTTTTTCCCCCCTTCCCCTTGCCTTTTTGGCCAGCTTTTTTTTGTTTGTTTGTTTGTTTGTTTGGGTTTTTTTTTGTGCCTTTTTCTCTGTTTCTTTGGACTTGTGCCATCACCTGGAACTGAGGAGGGGATCAACATCAGAAGGACATTCATTCCCCTCCCCAGGCCTAGGAAGGCCTGGTGCAGCCCGGGCCGGGGCCCTCGGGAAGCTACCAGATGGAAGGGACTCTCTCTAGGACTTTTCTACTGAGGTTTTCCCTTTTGGGGGATTTATTATCTGATTTATTATCCTCATTTGTTATTTTCTTTCCAGGGTGGGGCAGGGGGCAGGGGCTGGTGAGAGCTGCCTTCTGTTTTGGAGGGGTTTCCCCCCTGGCTGTTATCTCAGACGTTAACAACTCTGCTTCCCAGATTAACTGAATTATGTCATTTGAGATGATAAAATGCAATTAGAAATACCCATTTAGCTTCCAAAAGAAAAAAATGGGCATGAAATAACAAGAAAACTTTAGCACCTTACTAGAATGAACACTCAATAACTGTGTAAACACTATTTAAAAAAAGCAAAAAAGCAGAATCCATTGTGCTGATGCTTGTATAAGTGTAATTATATTTAACTAGTACGTCAGGACCTTTGCCCCTGGTTAATTCTTCAACTCTCATTCTCAAAGGTATGCTCTTCCCACCTCTCTCAGAAACACAATAACTCCCTCAGAGCAAATTCTGCAGCAAAATTTGTGTAGTTAACTGTTCAGAGCCCTCCCCCCCCCCCCCCAATTT
>VZRZ01001998.1:1949273-2023600 GCA_013398175.1 Climacteris rufus
CTCCCCCCCCCCCTCAAATTCTGACAAGCAACAATGTGTATATAGGAAGATGAGAAGCAGCATCTACTCACGATGAAGATAAGATCTGAATTCTTAAAAGGTATTTCAAAAGACTGGAAATTTTTCCTTTTCAAACTCTTTATGAATGCTAATTATGATAGCAGATAGTCAGAACCTGTAGCGAACACTTCACTCAGGTTATAATCATCCCTCCATTTGCTAGAGGCTGCTGCAAAACCAATGTCTTGAAATCTAGCACCCGGCCAAAAAAATATAATTAGCTGTGATAAAAAGTGAGTTAAGCCCTCAATCAATACCTTTTCAAGCTGTCCTGACAGACTACAGCCAAAGAGGTGGTAAAACTAATGAGATGGAACTCCAACACCAAAAGAGTTCCATCACCAAAGTATTGTGCAGCAATCAAGGAGGAATCATTTCAGCCTTTGGAGCTCCAAGTGGGACCACAGCAAAGCAATCCTGAGTTCATCCCTTTGTTTCTGAGCTAAGTCCATAGGCAGTGGTATCTGGGGTTTTCATTACTTCACCTTCTATACTGCTTAAAGGCAATACGAAAACTTAATTTACTTTGTGAACAATAGCAATGTTTGTAGAAAAACAGCAGGAGGGTGCAGAGAGGATGGCAGGGTATCAGGTATGGAAAGAACAAAAATGTGCTTCTTTCCCAGTCAATACCCTAACACCATGTTTGCCACTCCAGCTCAGCATGGCTCACACCTTCCTTGCACTACTGAAAAATGGATTGGGATGTGATAGACAACTGTGGATGACACAACTCCTAACTTATAGCATGTGTTCATACCCAGTACAAGACAGTTATCTTTCCAAATCCACAAACTTTCTTACAGTGACCATTTAGGAACAGCACAGAAAGGTTATTTTTGAGCTAAAATAAAAAGAAAATACATGTTACTGGATCTGTAATAAACTATAATGAAAGTGTGATAGAAAGCTGAAAACCAGAAATATAATTAGACATCCATTCTTGACCTATTATTTCTTTTAATAGCAACACAAACAATGGAGTATCATCAGAAATACAACTTTTCTGACATTGTGGCCACCTTATCAGGACTCACCAGAACAGCTGTCTCCATATATATCCATTCCTTTTTTTTTTTGTCTTTTAACAAATGACCTTCATAAGAGGAAGTGAATATAAGCTGAATTTCTGTAAACTTTCCCTTAAATAGCAGGATTGAAGTACAACTAAAAGGGATAACATCGCATCATGCCAGGACAGAACCCTAATACCAATCAAATACCTGGCGGAAAATTCAGTAATAATGTGAATGAAACAGCTGTATATCTTCAGTAGCATTACATGAACATGAGCTAGCATAATATCAAATCAAATCAGGATCAACCTGATAAGGGAACCACCACTTCCTTAATTCCTTTTTTCAGTGGCAAACCTGGGTGCTAGCATTTTGGACTAGGAATTTTATTTCTCTACGCAAACAGAAGAAAGGATTCTAGTTACAAACCTGATTCTGGTATGGGGTCTTTGCCTCTTTGCAGGTATATTTTGCCTGGCAGTATGAAAGTTGGAGCATTTAACTCAGTGGGTAACCAGGCAGTGCCAGTCATGAGAAAACCTGAACATCTGAGCCAGTTACAAGCTGACATCTGCAGGAAATATTGAACAAGTATTGCAGAAGAGGAAATTCATGACAGTGAAACCTTGCAGATGAGCAGAAAGTGAGGTGAAATTTGTCAGGTCAATTTGTTCATTAAGCCTGGTCCTGCTAGGTGCACTCTGGAATATTCTTTCCCTCAATGTATGCCACAGCACGGCCGCCTTGGCAGGCGCTCACCAGGGTTTGCTGTGCTTTTCAGCTGTTTGTTGTCTGTCTAATTCCACATTATTTATTATTTGTGTGAGGGTGGTGGCAAAGTCATAAACTGCCTGTTGGGAAATGGCCTGACATGCTGAAAGATGCCTGCAAGATCCAGTAGGTTCTGTCCCAGCAGTGCTCACTTCCACACTTCCTCTCTCATCCCCCGCTGAGTGCATTGGCTATGGTGCTTATAAAGGAATCACACAGAAAATCAGCCCATATCGTGCTAATAAAACACACTGAACACAAAGAGGACATATTTTGGGAAGTGAAAGCATTATGGAAATACTTATGCAAAAATTAAAACACACATTCTCTGTTTCTGTAGGGCAGAAAGCATTATGGAAATACTTATGCAAAAATTAAAACACACATATTCTCCGTTTCTGTAGGGCCTGATCCAAAGGTTTTACGACCTCAGCCAGTTCTGATCACAGGGACAGAAATCAACACAAACACAGCCCCAGAGATTGCTCATTACAAGTCAGGGATCTTCCTTTTATTCTAGAGCAGGACTTTAAATCCTTTTCTTAAATTATGGCAGCAAATACTCTGTTAAAGTAGTCTGGAGTAGGAAAACTACACTTTTTTTGAAGCTACTTGGTATACAGTAGAAGAAAGGAACAAAATTAACTTGGAACATTCAGTTCAGCCTCAACATAATTGCCAGAATCTATGGAATGTTATCTTGAAAAAGGTTTGGGTAATAAAAAATTTTTATTAAAAATTAAATGCCTGAGATGGAGAAATTCATTATTATTTTCTTTATTATATGTTACTGTGGGGGTTTTTAAATGCCTACATTTAATGCTCTCTTAGAGCATTTTACTTTCAGGATTGATTTCCAAAGACTTCATCAATTTTTAAGAATGAATCCTCAGAATGTTTCTTCATGAAGAGAAATCAGTTGAACCTGAAGCGTAGCAAGAACAGATGACTAAAATGAGCCTGAACCAAGAGAGAAATCTTCCAGAGACTTCTACAAACCCAGCTCCTGAACACAGCAATAGAAGTATAGTAAAATCTTTCTGAAGAACAATACTATTTATGGGTTCTGAACTCTGATGCAATAAATGAAGAGGAATATCTTTCCTCTTCTGATCAGTAATGGGATGGATGCTCATTTAAGAGCAAATGATGTTGTGAGTGTTCTTATTAGACACATTCTGGGATTGGTGGTCATGTAACTCTGGTCAAAAGGTCCTGCACTTCTTTCAGAGCTGATCATTCTCATACGTGGTACAGAGCACTACAGCCACCACGTAAGTCCTAAAATTTAGGAGCAGTTCTGAGAGACCGAGTTGTTTCCTGGTTTTGTGTGTTTGGGTTCTGGTTCTTTTTTGTTTTGGGTTTTTTGTTTGTTCGTTTTAAATTAAAATTTGCCAGCTGTATCTTCCACCAAGATATGGACAGCAGAAGACATAATTCAATCCTTGCTAAATGTCATTCAAGAAAATACACCTATTCTATGACATAAAAGGTAAATTATTTAAAAAAAAAAAAATAATAGAGCCTCCCCTACAAGAAAGGCAATCCTGAGAACTCAAAAGACCACCACGTTACTTTTGAGTTTTCAGCTGAGCAGACTCCAACTGCAGATACAACTCACTAGAGCTCATTACTATCCCTGTTAAACAGGAAATTAATTTGAACTACGACAACAGCACCTATAATGGCAATTTCAGTCAAAGGGAAGTGTTGAATCCTGAGCAGACAATGCTCAGAATGAGGGGCATCAAATACATTCAGTGCATAACCTCACATGAATAGTCAGATAATTTTGCTTGAATGAGAAATGAACACTGGAAAACAATACTGGATCTACACGGCGGTTGAATTAAAAAGCACAATCAAGCACTGGAAGCATTCCTTTCTTCAATGATTCAAGTCCCTTACGGTCATAGACAATCAGATCCTACACGGGGCATTATAGACAGACCCATAGAACTGCTATTCCACGAGCCACTGCACAAAGAGGCCACGGAATGCATCCTCATCCAATAACCAGCCCTGCTGCTGCAATTAAGGAAAAAAAAAGTAAAATAGTGTCCAAAAATGTCAGCTTATGGTGTGTTGGAGGAAAATGGAGATCACAGACATCAAAGCAAAAACTGAGCCCTGCCTCATGTTACACAGAATTGATAGATTGAGCTAACAGACCAAACACAAGCTCTTACTTTGAAGTGATATTGATACGGATATGGATGGAGGGAACTTGGCTTTCCAAAACCACAAACTTTTGACAAGCCGGACTGGTATCTGATCAGGAAAAGAGTTATCTGTACTAAATTCATTACTGCTTCTTCATTAATTAATGATTTATTAGACATTAAATCACATCACAAGTTGGGCAATGCCAGAGACCAATCACCAGCACAATGATTATATGAATAAATCTGCACATGTAAAAGCCTCGAGGATATTGTAAAATGAGGACAGGAGGACAAACAGCATCAACATGGACTACAGAAAGGGAAACCTTTTCCTAGTAAAACAAGGAAACAAGATAGGGAAACACAAGCCCCTGCTGCAGGCAGTAAGATAGATGAGTTATGATCATGGATGTAAATTTTCTTAGAATTTTCTTTTCTTTGTTGTTCTGTTCAGTGTTCTGCCCTGGTAAATTTTGACTTTGCTAATTACCTGAATCTCAGAAAAACAGAAAATACTATATCTAATGCAATCCAAATTATTCCTGTGTGATGAAGTGTGTACTCAAGTACAGTATTTTAATGTTACTTACAACTTACTGAAATCTTAGAAATCTGATTTAACAGCATTTGTACCAAAAGTAAATATAAAAAAACTCTACTAAATTACACTCATTCAAGGTCAATGATGCCTGAACTGTTTGAAATATGAAATTTTCACAGGCACTATGGAAAACTACTGACGGTTTGTTTTAATATTTGGAATGTCAGCATTTCCTAGACTATCAGAATGACAGCTGTAGAGGAAGCAATGGATTTATGCCTGCAGTCCCAGGGGAGTAACAGTGATAAGGGCACAGACACACAGCAGTAAATTTGGTGTGTACCTTAAGTATTCAGCTGAGTCATCACAGTCTATTCTCTCTTATTAGAGGGGGGAAATCCACCATGAAGTGTCCAAACCAGCTGAAATACACAACATCCCAGGACATGCTTAATAAAACCAGCAGCACTCCTAAGGTAGAAGGGCATCTGCAGGCTTACACAAGACAGAAACAGTAGAGAGGATATCTTTAAGCCAATTGTAAGAACTTCAGTCTGAGAGCTAAAGATTCAACTTTAAGATACACACTAAATTAATTATAGCTAAAGAGGTGACTGCTGTGCTTGTGTGCACACATATATATATAAAGTATCAGTGGAGCCTGTGTAACATGAATTTGACAATATTGCTAGAATGCTGATGTCCAAGTCCTTCTTTTAATGATTGAAGAAGCAGATAACCACACTAACCACAGTAGCTTTGAATGCAAATAAAAACTGATATCCCATGTGACCGAGATATTCTCGCCTTCTGACACTGTGGCAAAAATACATGTGATTTCACAGTGGGGTCCAAGGGAAAAAACCCCACAATTTAGGGTGGTATATTCTTGCATTTTTTTTTGCTTTTCTGCAAATCTGCAAACAAATCTGGTGGATATAGTTTGGAAAAGGTAAGCTATTAGAAAAGAGCAAATGAAATGAAGAGAAAAATAGCATTTCTTCCCCTAGGCATGAAGCAGTGCCCTTGAATTATGTGTTACAATCAATTTCTAAGCTTACACTATAGATAACATCTTTCAGTGATGTCTCATCAAGCAAATTAGATCTGACCAGTGAAATACTGTAAGTTAGCTGGAATTGATGAAAATATTAATGCACTTGCTTTACTGAGCCCCCACTGCCTAAAGTATTAACTCCTTTAGAGACTAATCACTGCTCTAAACTCTGACCCTCAGACAACAGAATTTAACAAAATCTATGGGGATTTACAGTTAAGAAAGAATAAAATTCTGCATTAATCAAATGCTCTAATTAAAATCTAGAGTGGTAGAATGCGGCTTCTCCTTTTAAGACAATAGTATTTAGGGAAAAGAATCCCAGCACAGACACGAGCCAGGTTTAGGCAGAGTGAAAACTTAATGGACAGCTGGCGTTGGGGGTCCCATAATTCTGTCAGGTAGCAGATAGAAAATGCATATAAACCTACAGAAATCAACTTACAAAGTTTTATTTGAACATATGTTTTAGGTAGAAATAAGCTATTTTTCAAGAGTGAAACCCTCACTATTTATTGATGTTACTGCACCAGACTTTAAATAAATTTTAATGAAAGCGCATTCAATATATTGCAAATCAGAGTCAGAGGATCATAGAACGGTTTGGGTCGGAAGGGACCTTGTTCCAGCCCCTGCCATGGGCAGGGACAGCTTCAGCTATCCCAGGGTGCTCCAAGCCCTGTCCAACCCAGCCTTAGACACTTCCAGGGATGGGGCAGCCACAGCTTCTCTGGGCAACCTGTGCCAGGTATTTCTTCCTACTATCTAGACCAGGCTTCACAGATTCAAGCCCAGTTCAAGGACTTAAAATGTTTACCTTGCTTTATTTTCGGAATGAGGTTTTTAAAGCTACATTCTCACACATGTTTATAGAAAACCCACCTGTCCTAGTGTGGCAGATGGGAATAGCAAGTGACTGACACTAAGAAAAATTAGGTCAGAACTTACTTAGAAACCTAAATCTTGTGATTTAATTTGTACATCTAATTTGATGTACCTGCTTTTATATACCCTGGCTTTCATTCACTTAGAAGTCAGAGTTCCCACTGATAAATCATAGACATATCACTGCTGCTCAAACAATTTGGGATGGCTTAATGGAGTAACAAGATGGGCTTTTAAACTAAGCTGTGCTTTTCCTGGGACATGCCTATTGTGTCTCTGCCTTGTAAAGACATGAGAACATTAACATATACCTGCAGAATAGATAAGCCATATTTATATTAGCCAAATATTTGAAAGAATAACTCGAAAAATAAAGTGTTTATAATTAATTAATTTTTAATTTCAGTGAATCCAAATTAAACAAATTGTAGAAGCCCATGCTTCAGATTGATTGGAAAAAAAAAAAATAAAAGGGATAACAATCTACAGCCTGTTTTTATAGGCATGAAACTCTTTAATACTGATAATGGGATTTCCTTGAAATAAAAAAAGAAAAAGCAATCCAAATTGCACCTTGCCTCCAGGTAAAGTTAAAGCAGTTCTATGCATAAAGTAAATTAAGTTCTAATGCCTTAAAGATGCACAGAAAGAGCACTTTGATTTCTGCTTTGCTTTGCTATTCAGATTATCTCCCAGGGACTATTTCCCCCATGGATCAAAGGGTGACTGTTTGCTAGGAGCACTGACATGGAAAAATATCTCAGGATATATTTACACCACGAAGAGCCCCTGTACAGGCTCCGTGCCCTCCTGAGCCTGTGCCATTGAGTCAGAGCATACAACTCTGCTCGTGCCCAGAGCGCAGATGCACCATTAACCTTCAACCATAAAAACCAGCAGAACTTTCCATGATGCTTTGCCAGGATACTTGAAAGGGGCAACAGAAGCAGGGGTGCTTTGGTTGGCTCAGAGAGGGACTGAGATTCAGGTGACCTGAGAACTGAGCAGAGAATAACAATGATGGGTTGAGTGTGCACAGATGTTGAGTCTCAGATCTCAGCACTGGAAGTCTTGGTCAGAAACCCCCAGGTATTTCTCAAGGCAGAGACTCCCATCACCATCCCTGTACAATCACAGTCTGTTTTAATTTCACTCTGCCAGTAATAAAGAGGAGTACATACCCACTACTCTGTGTATCCAGCACTGAGCAGCAGCACTAATTGTTTATGTTGCAGCTAGCACTGATTACAAGCTTGCCACAATCTCCTCCCTGCAAAACCCCATCTGACGGAGGCTTTAATGCAGAACAATGCAATTCCTTTGCACAGAATGAACTGGCAGTGCCCCAGAGCCAGTCAAGCATGGAGCAAACAAGCAGCCTGTAATTTGCTGATGCAGTGATGAAGGCAACCAGAAAGATCCTTACAGATTAGCAGACAGTCAGGGAGAGCTGCTCTGTGTGCTAACTGCTTCTCCTCTGGCAAATGTGGAATGCGCTCAGGAGCGCTAATAAGGAAAAAAATAACAAACATGGGGCTCCTGCTTCCCTCACTAAAGTGAGCTTTTCAATCAACATCGAAGGAACATGTTGTGTACAATGCTAAAACACAGGATGACATTTTAAAAGGCCTCAATCCCAACTAGCAAATTGAGCACTGCATCTGTTAGCAAGTACAGAGCGGACATTCAAGCCCTCACCTAAATGCAGATTAATAGCACATACAGCTGCTGAAAAATATGAACACAAAGGGCAGAGACAGAGAAGAGAGAAAAGAATGATATGTGCTGCCTGTGCTTTATTTATGAGGCTGTATTGGCTATGAGACAGGCGGGTTTTTCTGTCAGTGATCATGCAAAATACACTCCTATTCCTGCATTTTAACACCCAAACTTTATTTTATTTCCCTGGATATGTATTTTCAAGCATAATTTTGCAGTAAACTTTGTACTATCTGCATTTGAAGAAAATTATTCAAATGCTAAGTGAGAAAGTGACTCTGTTGCATGGTACCAAGCAAATAAGGTTGGAAAAACTACTACATTGTGCTTTGAACTTTCAGTAACCAGGTTTGTGATGCTGATCTTTCCATTATAAGTCCCTGCAATATTCAGACTTTTCATTGTTCTCCATAAAAATGAAAAATCAAATCCTGAAGAAATCAGATACTCAGAGAAGATAAACCTGCATTGCTATTCCATCTGACCTCAAGAAGCCAAAAAAGCTTATATATGGGGTTCATCTGAGATCAACACAAACAGGTTTCAAAGCACAAGACATTGAAAGAACTCAAACTGAGAGGCATTTATGACCTGACCTGTACAAACATGTCAAGAAATGGCACTTTGTCTGCAGTTACCCTGAGCAAATCAAAGAAAAAAGCTTCTAAGATCAGTGGTTAGTAGAGAACCTGAGAACTATTTCAAATCAGCTTTATTTTTACCAAGTCAAATTATTATTTCTGTAAATCAAGTTTTTAAAAGCATTTTGCACAAACAAAATAGGTTAAAATGAAGGTATATGCCAATTAATCTAAAATATTTGTTTGGTTTTCTAACTGAAAGAAAAGTTAATTTATCCAATAAATCCTAAACACATTTACACAACAAAAAGAGGAAACTTCTATCTCTTCTATTTCAGAGTTCTCAAAAGTTTGAAAAAACATTTTTTTTTAAATTTATTCATTCTTGATATATTCCTCTGGGAAAACACGATACAAAGATACCAAATTTATTCCTTGAAATTTCCACATCATAGAACTTGGTCATATACAATATATTCACTGTAGGTCCAGCATTCCCAAACCATCAAATCTGCAAACCTCCAAGGCACAGCCAGGAGATGCTCAGCAATTTAGGAACACTCAAGGCTTCTTGGGTTTACTCTGAAAGCACAGATTCCTGCCCAGCACACACAGAGGTGCTCCAGTCATTTATATTGGTCGTTTTTTTCCTGAGCATGTCTGAAACACTATCAGGGGCTGCCATATGTCAGATAATTATTCAGAGAGAAATAAATCTGGCCCACCCATGGAAAAAGGGGAGAACAGAATAACTGAAGGCTGTTTGTAAAAAACACAGTTACATGACATGACCTGAAAACACAAAACCCAGTTGTTAGCATTAGCTGATTTTTATTTGCTTGGCTGCATAATTTTCTTCTTATACAAAAGGATATTTTCCTGATGTTAAATTTTAGTTACGCAAAAATTTAAACAAAACAAAAAGAAACACTCCTTCCATATCTTTGGCTAAATTGTTGACTGGGATCAGTATTGGCTAGAAAGGAGAAATGGTCGAACAACAGATTGCCCAGGGAAGCTGTGGCTGCCCCATCCCTGGATGTGTTCAAGGCCAGGCTGGATGCTATGAGCAACCTAGTATAGTGGAAAATGTCCCTGCCCATGGCAGAGGGCTTGGAACCAAATGATCTTTAAGGTCCTTCCAACTCCAACCATAATTCTATATTTAATCGTCTTTACTGAAAACAACTGAGGATGCTACAGAGAGACCAAGATACATTCTAGCTCCATCTCATGCTATCCCACATCAGACAGTGCTACAGGAGCTACTTTTTCTAGCAAATCCCTTACAGTTGCTGAATTCAGGCAAACACAGCAGATGGTTCAAGAATAATGTTGGCTTGATGTGAAAAATGAACTTTTTGATAAATATTGCTAATATCTAGCATAGGGTTGATATATATTCTCATTAACTTGAGTCAGACAGATTGGCAATAAAACCTTCCATGCTGCAGTCAGAAAAATGCAAAAGTGTCTTCATTTTTCCTTGCCATGAAAAATCTGAGGAAAACAGGAGAAAGAAAGTCTGCAAGATAAAGGTTAAAGCCAATCTTGCAAAAGTCAAGATAATTTTAGATTCTGAATTGCAGGAGTATCTGATTAGGCATTATTATTTCCTACAGTCTGGAGAACAATAGAACTATGATCACTGCAAATAAATATTTTGCTCTGCATGTTGGTTAAAAGCTGTAAATCAATTGCCAGGCTTACTTTTCCCCTCTGAATTGTGAAATGTTGTGTATGGGTTCAAAGCTCCTCACAATCAAAGGCAGAAACACGGAGATGACTGCCAAGTTCCTGTGCCTGTTACTAAGCAAATATTTTATGACAAAACAGAAAATAATCAAGGCGGTTGTAGGGAAGAAGGAAACATGTTTAATAACATGGCAAAAGGATGGAATATAAAGCGTATCAGAAAAGTCACACGCCTACAGACATTTTCAATTTTGAATGGAAGTCTACAAGATTATCTTGCATTAAGCAAAAGCCAGTCACATTTGGTTTCCTTGTGTGCAGTGACACTGAAGCTGATGGGATAAACAGGCACAATCTCAGGGTGGTGAGATGCTGGACCCATGACCTGGCTCTGCACGATATTGCTGAAAAGCAAGTAGATCCGTCAACCAAAATGTAGCACACATTTCCCATTTCCACTGGAAATTCTTAATTTTTCAATATTTCTCCCAAAGAGCAATGGCATCTCTCTCCATACCCTCTGCCTTCCAGCACAGAGAAAGTGATAGGCTATTTTCACTTTCTTATCCCCTACTTGAAATAAAGGACGAAAGAAGTCATAAAGAACGTTTGGACATTAACTTTGGAGGCCAAATTGAAGCATATCAAAAGATTTCTGAATTAAAACAAAATAGGGATTTTTCAGTGTGTCATGAGCCTGAGGAGAAAAAGCAAACAGAGAAAGAATTAAAAATTATGTGGGTTTAAATACTAACTCAACTATATAGAAGTTTTTAATGCTCTCAATTCCCAAACACTACATTAACAGCAGTGCAAGAGCATCCAGCCACGAGAGGCACAATTAAAAAACAAAACAAAACAAAACAAAATACCAAACAAAAAAAAAAAAACCCCANGAGAGAAAAAAAAAACCCCACAACAAACAACAACAACAACAAAACCCCTCATGACAGTAATATTAACTGACCCAAGCTTTTCCCTTTTAATTTTGAAATAAAAGCTTGGACATGAGATGAATATAATCTCATTCAAGAAGAGCTTTTACTATCCAGCATATGCTTGCCTGTCACAGGTAAACTTCCAGGCAAGATAAATATAATTTAACTAGAACTAAATATTCTCAAGAGTTAAATACTTAGCATACATAAAACCAAAAAGTAACAGACCAGACCTAATATTATGGAAGAGCACAAAATTCCAAACTAGAATTCACTGAAAGGAAGAGGTCAAGGAGAGGGTCCAAAGTTTCCTGTATTTCCCAGCTTGACAGACTGGGATGTAAAATGATTTGGGAGTTGAAAAGCACTTGGTTAATTATGTTGAGAGTAAGAAATATCTTTATTTGTTGTTGTTCAAATGTTTCTGATCTTTTAATAGATACACAATTATGAATGTTGTTATTGTTTGCTTTCCCCTTATTTCAATTTTCTGAAGCATTTCTGGAGGAACTCTCCATGCTGTAAGCAAACCTTTAATGGACATGTTAATGGGCAAACTAGATGGGCAAACTAAGGATTTATTAGGAATTCCAACTGTTAAATTTTCTTTGAAGTGTTCGGATTCAGCACATCCACACTATAAACCCAGAGGTGAAGTGATAAATTTTGTAAATTGAAAACAGAGACACACTAAGCTCACAGTTATTTAAATGGTTGCTCAAGGGATTTAGGGCAGAAATTGATTAGTTTATGAAAGAAAGTTATTGTCCCTGCAGATAACAGGGAATCCAACCACTCTCCAGTCACGGGTTCCTCACCTGCTAGAGCTGACACACACCTTGTTTTAGCAGAGTTGTCCAGTCATCCTTCCTCTTAAAACTCAACTGTTTCTTTTCAACACAAACTGTATTTGCTTTCAGATGGTGCCACAGCTTTGACTCCACTATTATTTTGCTTTTTCCTTGAGGTTCAGAATCAGTTGCTTTGTTGATTGTAAATAGTAAACATGAAAGAATAATTATTAATGCAATTATCAAACTTATCACGAATGTCAAAAAACAACACCTCGTCAATAAAACCTACTTTACAAGATTAAAGCTTTTCAAGAGACCCAGAGACATTTACATGTTTTGATCTGGAAAGGAACATAAAATCACACTAATGACAGCAAATCATACCATATATGAACAACTCGCTGCTCCTAACAAGAAAGTATTGAAAGGAAGCAAAACTCCAGAATGGTAGAGAGAAGGTAGATAAAGCCCTGCTCATCACAGGCAACTCCTGGAATCTGGGACAAAACACTGTAAAGGTGCCTGTCTATACAAAATTGACTTTGCTGCTCTAACCTGGCCTCCACAGACATGACCGCTTCGCTCTGTGGCTTATGGGGACTGTGAGTTGATGTATGTCCTCTCTTTCTATAAAAAACCTCCAAGGGCTTATGAGAATGCATGAAAAATCAGGCAAAGTACTGGTTTGAGTATGAAAAATGAAACCCCAGTGCAGAAGGCAGAGGAGAATCAATCCTGAAAAGTAAAGGAACATAACATTATCATAGGCAGAAGGATGAGTAAGAAGGGACATAGAGGGACCACAGAAAAGTAGAAGAAATAGGAGAAAAATAAGGGGAAGGCACAGGTGAAGAAAAATTGGAGAGTGACATAACAAACTAACTACTCATGTTTATTTTTTCTAGAATCTTAGTTGTCAAAACATTGGCCTCACTTGCTTTATTCTATCAGACTCCAGAAGACATGTAATTAAATTCCCTGCTTGACTAAATAACCCAAACTCCCTTCTTTTCAAAGGGTTATTGGTTTGCCAATGTACCTAATATTAACACAGACATTGACTGATTGAAGTATATGACCAGGTCATTATTCCTGACATTCTAGTATTTTAAAAACTGCATCTAGAGTATAAAAAACTATTTACAAGCAATTAATGTCATATTTCACATTAAATATAGTATTAAATTAAACTGCATGAATATGCAATGCAATATAATTTGCCGTCACTTCAGAAATTCCTTAATAGGTAATTTCTGTGAAAGAGTTATTTCAATCATTACTTATTAAATAATATTCACCAATTATTGCCAGAAATAACGTGAAAATCTTAGCTATTAAAAAGTATATCTTTCTTTGAAGGATATTCCTTATGTAGAAGGGCATAGTGAGGAAAGGCATGTAGCCTAATTATAAACCCCTGCACGTGCACACAGAAAGACACACACACGAAAATACATATGCCTGCTAAGAATGATTTTAGTTTCTGGTAATATCAAAACTTCCTTCAAGCATATTAATTTGTAGGTGGTTCAATCCAGTTTTATGTCAAGCCCCCATGTATACAAGCCATTCAAATGCACATTCACACATTTAACCTCAAGACAGACCGCAGTTAAATCCTTTTAATTTTAAGGTGGGGAAAAGTAATAGTTCAGAACCATAACCTGACAGAGTAATGAAGTAAAAGATAATGCTCTTATTACTATTGTTAAACTATCATGACTGCTCAAAATAATTTTTTCCATTTTTATCTAGCCTGTAAAGTTTAAGAACAAGAACAGAAGATTATTTTATTATTGAAGAAAAGCTTTAAAACAATGAATTTTTGAAATAAACCATTTAGGTAAACATATACATGCTAGAAATAGATTCATAAGACAGAGGAGAGAGATGGAACAAATGAAAGGCAGTACAGAAATGAAGTTGCTCCTTATACAGAACTCAAAGGAATGAAGAAGTCAAACTTGCTGTAGGTAACATGTTTTTATTTACCATTCCTTCCTTCGTGCTTTATAGCACCCCTGTGGTACTGCTCCTCCTAATCACTTTGGTCAACAGTTTTCTTGGCTCTTCTGTCTGTACATTCAGCTAGGAAGGTAAAAGGACTTGCAAAAATCACCCTGAACAAAACCTGTGAAATATTTTATTGTAGTAACATGAGTCAGAGCTCATCAAGTCCTTCATGACTGTAGATTCTTGGTACAAGGACTCACTTGTCAGGAATGCAGAGGGGCTGATTTTGGAGGAGAAAAGGAAAAAATGTGGACAGCATGTGAAGAATCATGGTGTAATGGTAGAAGAATCCTATCACAAAATGACTTAGGAGTCTGTTATCACAAGGTTTAAGTAGTGTAAACTTTGAGGTATAAGATAAAGTATAGATGTTTTGCTCTAACATGAATCTCCATCTGGGCTGATCACTGACATTAAACAGACATTTCTATTTTACAGGAGACTATGACTGCCTGATAAGAGAGACATGACCTTTCCTTTTCCTCTCTCTTTCCCTCAACAAAAATGGTCTACTTCAAAATGTCATGGAAGTGTAAGAACTTAATCTCAAATCTGTCACACAACCAATAGATTCATTGCCATTGCAGTCTTTTTTTTTCTTTTCTTTCCCATTCTTAACCTGTGGTAAGTAGCAACTCAGGCTTTGCTTTCCTACCAATAATCAAAATAAATTCAACCATCCATGACAATCCCTCACATGCATGCAATAAACTATTTTCTTTGAACCATCATGTTTTGGATGAGGTGATTTAATCCATAAGATACCCTTTTTTAAATTTAGAACACACCAAAAAGCAGCGAGTGCTTCTCAAGAGTGGTCCTGAATCCCGCAAAATTTAGCAGCATGGTACAGGCTCATAATGACACTGAGCAGTTCAGAAACCAGGCAATTTTCTGAAGGCAGGTATTTGCTGCTGACCTGGAACAGTGGGGTACAGGGTGGTCTGAGCTCAGACTGCAAGAGGAAGGACAAAAAAAATCAGTGTGTTCAAGCCCACTCTTCAGGTCTGTACAGGAGAGTTTGTTTTTTCCATATCCTACTCTGCGGTAAAATGCATCCCCTCTAGTTTACATCTTGTAAGTAGATGGGGCTGGAAGACATTAAAAGCCACTGTCCACTTATCTCTCAATGACAACCAGTATTTTGCTGAGTTCTTTTTTTATAGAGCAAAATTTAATGAATTATATTTGAATTCTTCAAGTGAATAGTCTGGAAAGATACATCTATTTTTTCTCATGATTCTTAAATACCTTTTTTCTTAGTAAAGAAATAATTTAAATCCATTTTACAAAGAAAGTGAACATATAAAGGGTGTATAAAGAATAGATAATTAATTTGATTTTCCAGTCAGCTTTTCTTTCTGCAAATGGTACTATTAAGGAAAGCAGAATTCTTTGCTTCCATTTCCCAGTAAGTCTTGATTAAAATACAGCTATAATACATGTCTTTTAATTGACTTCAAATGATGTAGAAATATGGCATTATTACAGATATTAGCTGTTCAAAAGAGATCAATGGATTATCTAAAATGTTAAGGGCATAAGTTACAGTGAAGACTCAATTTTACAATGTGCTTGATGTCCTTTGCTTCAACCCAGGTGGCCTTGGCTTCCATTGACTTTAGAAAAGGTTGAGAGAACAAGTACTTTGTAAAATTGCATCTCTAATGCACGTAATCTAACCCAGATCTGTGAGGTAGGAGTGAGTTCAAGGACACAACTCTTTAAGTTGATGTAATTACGACAACTTTTTAACACCATTTTACTCAGTAGCTTACAAATTCTTCTTTTCAATTACTAAATGTAAGTATTTTAATAAAGTCAGAAGAAGATTAAAAGAATATAATGTATTTTTTGACATAATTTAATACTGTTAGAAATTCTGTTGGAATTTCTTTTCAGAAAAACCTGTTTAAAATGGCTCTGATTTACAAGAGCATGCAGTGACAGGACAAGGGGGAATGGCTTCAAACTGAGAGTAGGTTTAGATTAGATATCAGGAGGTAATCCTTTACTTTGAGGGTGGTGAGGCCCTGGCACCAGTTGCCCAGAGAAGCTGTGGCTGCCCCATCCCTGGATGTGTCCAAGGCCAGGTTGGACGAGGCTTGGAGCAACCTGGGATAGTGGAAGGTGTTCCTGCCCATGGCAGGGGCTGGAACAAGATGAGCTTTAAGGTCCCTTCCAGCCCAAATAATTCAGTGATTTTACAATTCTGTGGTTTTAGTGGGAGCAAAACACAGAGATCATCCAAAATACTTTAAGGGAAGAGCTTTGCACCTTTGCTTGGGATAATCCAGAAAGGACTGCACACGGAGGGCTGAGCATGCTACAGCAAATTACAAATTAACAACTGGTATTTAGGAGGCTGTGAATTACTTACACATATTTCTGGAGCCTCCTGACACAACACTGTGTAGGCTGCAGCATGGATGAAGTTTTGGACATGCAGCATTGCAATGTAACTCCAGAGTATATGGAAAAATACATGGGGAAGCATTATGAGGCAGTAAAACATTATTATGCAGTGCAAAGCATCCAACTTTTTAAAAAGCCTAGCTTTATTTATGTGCTATCCTGCAAATTCAATTACAGGATTGAAAATTAGCTACAGGTTTTCTGCTTAAAAGTGCTTGTACTCATTTTAGTGTAGACTTCTTTCTGTCTCTATGCCTAAATTATTCCATTAAACACAGGAACACAGTGACAATCTTCTGCAGCTGCAAATTCTGCTCAGTGCTCTCCTAATGTGGGCTGGTCAGATTAATACAGCATGTAACTCATCTTCTCTGAAGCATCAGTATTTCATTTACCATTAACTTTATGAAAAAATGTCAAAGCAAGAAGAGGCAACTCTCTATAGAAACTTGCCTGAAAGGGTTCAGCAGGCAGAGTTCAGCTACAATTGTACCATGTAAGAGTATCAACATTAGCTGGAAAGTGTCTAAAGAAACTCCTATAGGTATTGTCTCTGAGTAGTGTTACATACTTCCATTTTAAAGTTCAAACCCAACATTTTTCAGGTGGAAGGATTAACTAATTTCTTCTTTCTTCTTCATGGTATGCTTCGAAAACTGTAAAAATTTCACCTCAACAGGAATATAAAATGAGCAAGAGAGGAATTTTACAATTGCATTACTTTAAAACTCCACATTTGGAAAAAACAAAATAAGGCAAACACCAAGGTGGATAAAATGTGTATTTTCTATAACTTCATTCACAGCTAAGAATCATCATATTTTGGGAAACCTATGGTGACAAATTTTTACAAGTTCAGATAACGACATGTCAAACTGTGCAGCCAGTTTCCTCAACCAGATTTATCCACTTTCACTGATCTGACTGTCCTATGTCATCCACCCTGGAACAGATTCTGCTGCAAAGACTTATTAGACCAAACAAACAAACAAACAAAACCAAACAGAAAAACAAACCAAAAAACCAAGCCAAACAAAAAAAAACCAAAAAAAAACCCCAAAAAACAACAAGACAAACAATAAACCCCCATGTTAACGAAGTTGTCACTGTATGTATTATAAACTTAGCTTGTAATGGGATTATTCTTCGGAAAATTTGATAAAGAAATGAAGTTTGTGGTGCAGCAAGCTTAGAGAAAAATTAATGAATTCACAGATGTTCACCTTAATGAAAAACAGATTGAGAATATATTATTAAATTCAAAAGGAAAAGTTTGCATATGTTGTCAAAATTAGGTTTTGATCTTTACAAGCACTGTGCTAATAGGAATAATCATTTAATAATTGATTAAAGGCTTCCTCCAAATTTATCATTTTGGAACATTTTATTATTTATCTAACTTCTTCTGAGAACCCAATAGATCAATGTGTGAATAGGTTACTCCTGGATACCTTAATAAATAGTCTCCATCTCTGATGGAAAAAGTCCCATTAACATGACGAAGTTGTCATATTGGTACAGCTAACCAATAACAACCTTCCTAGCACAAGCATCCTCTTTCTGGAAGATTTTCTCACCTTCCCCATGTTTGTTCTAGGTAGCAGTTGCTTTAGGAATCTGATCTTTTCTCATTATGGGAGGAAGAGCACATTTGGTCTGAATTAACCTTGTATCTCTTGCAGGAACCACTTGTTTAAAGAACCAAAGGGAAGGCAGGAAGGGAAATGTGGCCAGCTCCCAATCCTTACAGAAACCCCAGGTATCAATCCTTGTGCCTGGGAAATGGCCATCCAATTCAAAAGGCATTCAGAAAACATGGAAGTAGTGTCACACAGAACTGTAATTTATGGCATTCTAATTTAAGGAATCAAAGCTAACTACAAATCTGTTCCTATAGAGCTCCTTCGCATTTAATCCTGACAAAACTTGAAATTCAGAGCTGGAAGACAACCTCTACCAATCAAGGAAAGAATTTTATAATTTTTGTGCTTCCCTTACACTGCAGTGTGGACTTTGGGCCAGACCTTTATGCAGTGTCATATTAAATTAACAGCAACAAACATCATGGAGCTTAACAAGCTCCCTGTGGATGGTGAGGAGACGCCGCTGGATTCTGCCTGATGACAATGAAAAATGCCTTCGACAGGAGAAACTGCTGTAATTTCATTGGATTACAAAGCAAACTGCAGATTGAAAGCTATAAAAAGTCACAAGTCATCTTACTTTGAATTATTCTTCCACTACGTACTCATGTCAGCAGCAACAATATGGAATATTCCTTATTTATTCCCAAGAGTTCAAGTCCCAAACTTTATCAGGGAGCATGGAGCAAAGTGCAAAGGGAAGAGCAGTGGATGCTCAGGGTCCTACTCATTCTCCAGGTAGCTGGTCACCCTCTACAAGATAGTAGAAGATAAAATTTCCAGACAAACACCACCTGCAGCACTTCAGCATTTTCAACTTAGCAGTGGGGGCTTAAATCAAATTTGCACCAAACTGAATAGGGGCAAGCAGGGAAATGACTCCACAGCCACCTGCCTAAACCCTCTCCTAGAGGATGCTATTCTGCGACCCCATTGCAAGATCACCCAACATCCTCTCTACCAGTGGGTTAAAGGAAGCAGTTTTTGTTTTCTACACCAGATTAAGTCTGTAGAGATTTCAGGAGTGCCTGAAAGTCACTGCAGCCTTTGTAAGGTAAGCAGGTAAGCAGCTCCATTATCACAGTTCAGTGCAGAGCAAATCCTAAACCAACATCCCAAGGGTTCAGGCCAACTCCTGTTGAGCACATGGTTTCTTAACAGCCTTTCTTCTAGTGCATTTTTTTTTTTAATTTCTTAGCAAAAACCCCAAGTGAAATCAATTTCACATACACACTTGCAAATACATGGAATACACAAATAATAGTATATATTGGGTAGGAACTGAATGTCTCTTCAATGCAAACACAACCTGTCCCTACAGGAATCTTAACAGAATGTAAATAGTATTTTAGGATATGTTACATCATCACTGTTACCTCAATAGCTCTCAAAAGTTGCGAAGGGATGTTTGTGATTTATAGCAAGCTATAACATAAAGTGAATTTATGACACTATAAAACCAGCCAAAATCTCCACACAAAATCAACACCATCTTGCCAGGACTTACGTAAGTAGCACAGCTTTT
Source organism: Climacteris rufus (assembly GCA_013398175.1). Lineage (NCBI taxonomy): Eukaryota > Metazoa > Chordata > Aves > Passeriformes > Climacteridae > Climacteris > Climacteris rufus. The sequence continues at coordinate 1,969,092 of VZRZ01001998.1, forward strand.
TTTTCCAAGAAATATGAATTAATTTTATACCAGTTTTCTTTCACTGAAATTTTTCAAATGACAATATAAGCTTAAATTAATTTCCAGGTTCACATTAGATGAGCTGATTTTTAATACCAATAATTTCAGTTGAACTGGTAGAGGCTCATCCAGAACATTTCACAAAACCATTCCTCACGTATCAATTCATTTTAAAAAATTCCAGATAAGGGCATAATTTAACACACCTTTCATATCTAAAATAATTTCAAGCTAACATAAAAAAAATGCTTTCTTGGTCAGATACAGAATAATCTGAAACCTAGACAAAAATAAAATGAAATACTGCACTTTGAGAGGCTGATAACAGAGCTTGTAACAAAGCACTATTTTCCACCTGCCTTTTGTAGACCCCAGAAAATACGTTCAGCAAATTCAAATGCATATTAGCTCAGAATGGAAAATATCCAGCTAATCTTCAAGATTCAGCCAAAACACTGGAAGATAAACCCTTCTCAGCTGTCTGCATTTGGAAATGGTTTTGAATAGTTGCAATACATATGGAAAGTGGTCATCAGAGACATTTGCTTAATAGCTTTATTAATTCTGTTTATTTATTGAAAGTCCTTAACCAAGTTGAATATTAATGTTATTTTCTGCAAGATATCCCAACAAGCCTAATCCTCAGATGTGTAGCAACTAATTAAAAAGTTGCGTGGATGAGAATTGGGTTACCCTGCACTTTGTCAGCAGACTTGCACACTGAAGCATAGATTTCCTGTACTGGCTTAGAAGGAAAGTGATTTAATTATGAAACAGAATGTAACTGCAATGTAAATACAATTTTTCGAAACAAAAGTTGCAATTGTAATTGTGTAAAAGTGCAAATTTACAGATTACGTAAATGTAGTATTTTCCTGTGAAAGTAAATGTTTTCTTGAAATACCATAAAACCAGCAGTGAAATGCTGAAGATCTGCAGTAAAACTAAGTAAAAGAAAATTGAAGCTTTATAACAAGAGCAGCTCCTTTTCTACTGAATTGGTCATATTTTCCAGAGATGCTGCTCTCATACAACTATTCCCATTATCTTTCTTCATTTTAAAATTACTTTGAGACATAAGAATAAGAAGAATAAAGGTGATGAGTATTGAACGGTTGAGTCTAGACAATAGGCATGAGCTGGCCTTTGTCTTCTCTTGAGAGACCTTCTGAGATTATGTGATGCAGTACCTTTTTCTTTTTCTTTCTGAGAAATGGATGACTGAAGTCAGCAAATAATTTAAACAAAGTCCAGCTTTCACATGTCTAGCCAGAAGAATATTTCTCTGATGTTTTATTTTCTTTATAAGAATGGTTCTATTCATTTAATGTATTCAAATACATTAAAAAAAAAAGAGCTAAAATGAGGGTGTTCTTCCCTTTCGCTCCCAAGAACTTCAAAAGAACAGAACTATTATATAAAACCAAATCAGATAATATTTTCTGGTTTTGAATACTTGGTCTTTTCTTAAACCTGAAGAACAGATGAATTATGATTGTTCAGACCACCATTTATATGAATTAGTACTTGTTTTCCACACAGAGTATTATTACTAGATTCCAGAGATTAATGTAGGGACATACAGAGACATGAAAGTACTTGATGTGTTTGTCAAGATTATAATTTGTTGTACACTTAAAATCCAAGACTCGAAATGCAGTGTGTTTGCAAATACTGTATTTCTTTTTAAAAATCGTTGCTGATATTCATATCCCTAGGAGACAGATTTCAACTGCTTATAAGTAATCTATTTGAGAAACAAAAAGTAGTGCAGAGTAGAGATGGAAGATAAATGGACTGTTAATTAAAAAAAAAATTGAGTTTATTTCTCTTTTTCCCCATTTTCAGTTGTGAAGATTAAAACCTCAAGCAATGTAAACAACACACAGTTTTGAATTTGTAGGAAAATATGGAGTAGGTAATTATGAGGAAGTTTACATATTTAACACACTGTGAGTGAGGCAGAGTCTGACCTTGACATTGTCCTGTGGAATCCCAGGTTTAATAACACAGGACTGAATCACTGCTGGAGCAGTGGCCTGTGTGGTGCTTAAGGACGAATTCCCCTGCTACAGCAACTCAGAAATGAACCATCACTCCAGCAAGATGTTAGTACAAGGATGTAATTAAAGTTCTTACTAACTGGAAGAAAAGTCAAGGTCTTCTTACATGATTAAGTGTCTCCTGTCCTGATTTTTAAGACCAAGTGTCCAACTTGTCTAAACTACAGTCAGGAGTTTGTCTGTAAACGTATAAGCATGAAGTTGTAAGGTGAAGAAAAACAACTTTTTTTTTTTCTACATTTGCACAACACATTTTCTGCCACATCTAATTTGAATGCAAAGTTCTCATTTTCCTAGACACACTTTCCTCCTCCAATTCTTCTGTCAATCCCACCAGGCTTCTCTAATATAATCAATATTCCAATGCCTGAGAGCATCCACAGGCAACAACCAATGTATTGCAAGACACTAAGGACCAGCCAAGATATCTCTAGACACATCCTGGAAAGGTCTTTAAATTTCAGCATCCTTTGTCCCAAAACAGGCCTTTGTTTCTCTCACAGTTTAAAGGTTGATATGCAGAGACTATTATAAGAAATCAGACAATACAGTAAATTAAAGGCCATATAAATCATATTAAAACTCAGCAATAAATGTTCCTTTTTAAAATTGCAAAAAGCCCCCCTTTAAATCTTGTTTCACTGAGATGTCAAAAAACCCCCAAACAATCATTTTATGACTCAAATTCTTGCCACACATTCTGAAAGTTATTTATGCCACTGGTAATTTCTTTTTTTTTTACTATTTCTCCTAAATTGAATAGAACTGAACTGATGTGAGAGTGGGTTTGACTTCTCTGAATCAAAGGTATGATTAAAAATTAAAGCCAAGTTCCATTTTCCACATCTCATGCACATATGACACGTGACACACGCAAGCCTTTGTATCATCGTGCGTGCACGCCTCAACATCAGCTCCAGGAAGTCTATTCCATCTTTGAAAGCCCCACAGATCCAAGCCCTAGACACAGTTTTGTTCAATTTTTAGGGAACACAAGGCAGCTTTGCAGGCAATCGAAAGTCTTTTCAGGCACTCTGGAGCCAGGTGCCTGCCCGGCCATACAGTGGCCTGGTGTGCAGTCAGCAGACTGCAACATCACAGATGAGAAATGAGAAATTTTGAGGGCAATTGAGCACAATGAATTTTCACAGTGGATCAACACAAAGTCATTTAGAATGGGTATTTCTGAAGCACTGATACAATGAACACATTTATAGTGCTCAATGGCCCTAAAAAAATCACCTTTTCACCTGTGGCATAGCTACTGCTGAGCGTGACTTCTCAGACGTGGTTTTTTAATGTCTATTTATATGCAGTGTGCATAGATACATGTCGACTCACACACATGCATACCTTCAATGTAGCAATCAGCTTTTTGTCATATTATGGAAAAAAAAAAAGTCTCGTGAAAGAGAAAAGATACACCAAGCTTTAAAACCCCTCATGCTTTTTGATTCTTTGCAGTTGCAAAGTAAACTCCATGGTAAGGGCAAACCTCACTTCAAGAATATGAAAAAAAAATTAGAACTGGTGAGCTGCAGAAATCTGGTTATCTTATAGAGAAGGAATAACACATTATTATCCTCTCCAGTTCTTTTATTATGTATAAAATGCTGAACTGAGAAGCAGGTAACCATCAGCTCACTGTGCACACTTGTGATAAGAAAACCAAGTATGATACAAGGGAGTTACTAAACTGTCTTTCAGCTTCCTACAGCTTTCTTATTGTAGTTTATAGGATGGCACACATACTCACTAGTAGATTTTTATTTTTCTTTTGGATTTTTATGTTTAATCTGGGTTGTTAAAAAGATCAGAGCTGTACTTTTACTGCTCAGCTACTGCAGTGGCCCCAGTAACTCTTTTGTCCATGCTGGGCATTTTAAAATGAGCCTGACTTTGCATCAAAACCTTGCCTTGGTCTATGGCTAGTTATTATATCTGCAGGCATGGCAGCTAACAACAGGTAACACCATTCCAATTTATTCTGCACTGTCTCCATGCTTCCCTTCTCAGGGATTAAATCCCTTAAAGCGACCATCTTGTTTCTGTTGCTGTTACTGGTGCCAGTTATTCCTGAAATAACAATACATGCTTCAGTAATAGCAAGTCATTTCCCCTTCCTCTGACTGATGAATGGATTTGCCACATACTCCTGTTAGTGCTTTCCAGACCAGTCAAATTAACCTTTTGCCTGTCTAACAGCCCGTTTCAGTGCTCTGTGCCCTCAGCACAACCTGTCAGAACAGTTAAGTACAGCAGAACTGGGAGACTCCAAGCCATCAGTTAAAGATTACACAGAATTTTGGCATTTGTCTGTTCTGCTGTTTGGACGAAAGAACTTACTAGTACTTTTTTCTTGCCCAGGGACTGCACACCAACTACAGGATTTCCTTTCCCATGTAAAGCATTGAAGAACACATTGTAGTGTCAATAAAGTTGTTCTGAGAAGACAAAATAGGTTTATTCTTTATTACTAAATTGTAAGTCTGTGGATGATCATCATGTGATCATTTTAAGAGCAAATGACTCCTCCTTCCCTTGCTACCCTTTCCCTTTTGACTTTTCCAGCCATCAGACGACTGCTGAGGCATCAAGTAATAATGACATTGAATGTGTGACACCAAAAGATAACATTTGCTAACAAGACACTTTCTAAATTAGGGAGCTAGAAGAAGGATACTTACCTTGATAGCTGCAAGCTTCCAGTGCTACTCCTCACTTAATGATATACATCTCTAGGTTTATAATGCAAATGGAAAGGTGTTCACAAAAAATCCTGTTTCTGTCTGACATCTTTTGAGAAAGACTTGTGATCCCAGTGATATGAACAGTGGCAGAAAATAATACTTTGATGGCAATTAATTCTCTACACCTATTTTCAGGAGTGCTGGTATCTAACCCTCTCCTATTACAGAGTTTTCTTTCCCTTAGTAGAATCAAGAACAAAGCAGTAAGTAACCCTCCTAAATCTTGTTTCAATTCCTAAGGCTGTTGCAGTAGCTGCCAAAGGTGGTTCACTGAGGTATGTCCTTATCTGCACAAGCCAGTTTGTAAAGTCCCTAAAGGCTCTCAAGGCCCAAAGTGTCTTTAGGATATTGAGAGGTATTCACTCACTGCGTCCTTGTACATTTAATAGCCTGATGCAAATCCTCAGTGCCAAGATGGGAACTAATCTGTGCGAGTCCCAGAGACAGGCAAGAACAGGCTGTCAGGAGCAATCACAGCCAGCAGTGGGAAAGCAGAACTTCATCTGCAAAGCTGTTAGCTTTTTGACTTTGGAGTTCGACAACTGAAATACAATGGGGAAGAGAGTCGAGGAATTACAAAGTGCATAGATTAAGATGCTATCATTGGTAGCAAATGCAGCATTCATTTCCACTGCCACTCCATTCCTGGGAGGAGAATTTAAGACAGTTTATTTCTCAGTTTCTCTGATACAGTTCTGAGATCCAAACAACCTTCATCAGGAGGTTTCTAGGGGTTCTGGTCTGGCTTTTTTCCTCTTTTCTTATACACCGCATTCTTCTAGTTTCTCTACTTGAAAAACCAGTCAAATATAAAGTTGGTCTTTTTTTTTTTTTTTTATCCCTTAGTTACTTTTGCAGTTGATGACTATATTTTTAACAAGGTGGATGAGATGAAAAAGAAATTACAGAGGAAGATGATAATTTTGACTGAAAGCAACCTCTGGAGGTCACCTAGTCCAACCTCCTGCTCAGAGTACATCTACCTAGAAGATGTTGTCCTGAGCCATGTCTGGTTGGGTTCTAAGTATCTCAGTGGATGGAGATTCCAGAGCATTTCTGGAAAATTGCTTCCAGTGTTAGACCACACTCGAAGTGTCTCCGTTTTCTCTGCTCTTTTCTATGACACCTGCAGATTGTGATGAGATCCTTCCTTCACCTCCTCTTCTCCAAGACAAACAAACCCAAGTCTCAGCCTCTCCTGACAAGACATGCACCAGCACGCTGGCTACCTGGTGGCCCCTGCTTAACTTGTTTCAGTAAGTCCATGTTTATCCTGGAGCAGGGAGCCCAAGCCCAGACACAGCCTAGGCTCCAGGAAGGGTCTCACAAGCATTATTTTTGAGAGGACAACAATCATTTCCTTGGATCTGTTACCTGCACTGCTGCTAATGCAACACTGGATGTGTTTGGATTATTATATGTACAGTGTTTTGCAATTGGAAATCTCTTTCCCATGTAAAGCATCCTCCAAGTCAAGGAAAAACAAAACAAACTATGCAAGTCCAAAATATATTAAGGTCCCAGAGATCAAGCCTTTGAAATTTCTGTTGTGAAAGTTATGTCAGAGTGTCCTCCCAGGAAGAGCTGACAGAGGAAGAAAATAGCCAAAGACAACAGAACATACTGTACAACACTTTTCAGAGCTCAATCCAATCAGCATCCAAGGACACAACCTCAATAAACTCTTAATAAGTTTACCAATCCTTAAAGTACAGCTACTCACAGACCACTAATATCTAGCTCCCCGAATATTGCATGTGTTAGTATATGAACTTTGTAGAGTCAAATAGAATTTTTTCTCCACACTCAACACAATCAGTAGAAACAATTATTTCAGGTGCTGTCATAAAATCAGAAAAATACAGATTAGTTTAGCTGTCAACATTTCAACAATCCAGACTGTACTTATTTTAATATTTAATTATTTTCTAAAACTACAACAGAGATGCTGCTCTGAAACTGATACCATCATCTACTTTAAATTACTACCCTCATTCTGAAGTCACAAATTCACTTTGTTGAAGTTGCCCAGACAAAAAACAAGCAAGTTTTGTAAATCCTCTCCCCATACATTGAGAAACTGGGGCAAAATAGCAGCTCTTCTATCGTCCCTGACACTGTAATGAATGTAATCGAGGGGTTGAAGGTACGGCTCATGCTTCTCTGCAGAAGCATTGCTTATTCCAAAGAGTGACTCACCAAAGAGAATAGGGCAGAAAAGTGCCTTTGATCACCCTCAGGATGTTCTCTTAACCAGAGCTCAAGAAACTCCTTAATCGTCCACTGTTGTCTTTTTTGTTGTTTTGCGGTGTGCCTCTGAAGTTACTGAGTAATTTTGCCAATTGGATTGAAAAATGTGTGTTTTCATCAGATAATAACCACTTGAAAAGAATTGCTACAATTTCTGTGGAGGGTATAAAGGTTGTTTATAGGCAAACACAAACATCCATTCCTTGTCTGCTTCAGCTCTTACATTTGCCTACTACTTGTTCAGGTATTTCTAGTTTGATCTCCTTTTTAGAAGCTTTCCTAATAAACTGCTTTAACAAATGAAGCCTATAACTTACTAAAGTTAAATCACGTGAAAGAATTAATAACATTGCGATACCTTATACTAGAGTAAGCCTCTCTCAGTACACTAAGGTTCCCTTTCTTCACAACAAAACCAGTCAAACCACACTGGTCAGCTAAAGCCAGTTGTGACTGTGCTTTCTGTTGCTGAATGGACTCAAATCTCACATTAAAGTTCCAAAACTTTAACTACAAACAATGTGCAATACAAGGTGTTACAATGGACTGAGGTCCATGGAAAGCAAGTCAATGCCAGGAGACAAAAGTACTGTAATATTGCAGTTAGCAGCTTTTTCTATTTATTGGTTTAGCAGCACTGCTTTCCTCTTTCAGAGAACAGAGCAGAAATAGTGCCCACCTGTCCTTCTCCCCAGCTATTATGGCTTATGTTGCAGACAGGGGAAATGGGAAAGCTCAGTGAGGAAGCCATACACAAAAACCAAACCATTTTTTATACTTCTATAAAACCATAAGCCAGTATAAAGGCAGTGCAATGCCAGCTAAACTGGTGTAGTTGACAGGTATATGTATTGAAAATATGTTGGCAATTAGGAGCCTTGGCTTAAAAAAAGCAAACATACACAACTTTCATAACGATGTTACTACTGCCTACACATTTCTGCCAGCTCAAAGCTCTGGCACTAGTGCACAGCTGGCACAGGAGGAGGCCTGTCCTGGAAAGGGATCCTCTGTGGTTTCTCTCCAATCTGACAATCCCACTTCTCAGTACTGAAAAGGAACAAATACCTTTTGCTTCAAGGAGCTGATCTTGAGCAGGAGGCCCAAAGGAAAGGATTAGGAACTCTTATAGCAAAGGCAGCATGGATGAACATTAGTCCTTTCCTGGTACCAAAGGAGCTTTCATGGCAAAGGTGTTCTACATGGGTAAAGCATTCAGGAATCACCGGCCAGATCTGTCCTAAGGAGTAGAAGCAGAGGACTGGGCTGGCACAGGCACTGATCCTCCTACAGCTGTCTGGACCAATGCAAAAACCTGGAGGAGCTGTTGTTTCACGCTGTCCCTAGCATCTGCACATAGAAGCTCTGATGTAGAATACTGAAAAAACATTTTCAAAAATTCTTATATTCTCCTACTTTTTGAAACAGGCAGGAAGGAGACTGAATGGAGTTTGGAGGCTTCCAAGGGCAGGGAAGCAGGTGATTCAGTCAGGACTGGGGGCATGCTGTACATTGCAAGGTTGAAGTTCTATTTCCTCCTCCAATTTGTCAAACAGAATGTTATAAAGAGTTACAGAACTAAGAAATGTCAGATAAACACAGAAAAGCTTTGAAACCTTTTGTGATAAAGCAAAATTAACAAGTATAGTTACAACAGCTGCATGAACAACTGTGTTTCCAAGGCAACAACTCACAATTCTTACAGCTATAAAAAATTCTGTGCACCACGGGGGAGTTGTGAAATTAGGGAGACTCCAGCTAAAACAGAATATAGAAAAACGGACTAAAGCAGGGAAGCAGCAGGAAAGCTGAAATTATGAAACTCACACTGCTTTTAACAGCTGCAGCCTGAGCGTGCTGTGGTGATGGTTTGGTGGAGTCCTGGCCTCCAGGTCTGTCCCACAGATTTCCCTTTGTCTCCCAGGTTCCAGATTGCCCACTCACTGGTGCCACAGGAAAACAACTATTAGCCTAAAATTGGCCGTGCACTTACTGTCACTTTCCTTGCAGCGTAATGGCACAAACCTGCCCGTGTTATTTGCTGACCTAAGCAAGTGTCTGCCTTCTTAGCAAAGCAGAGCACCAGTATAAACTAATCCTTTGGAGTCACTTCCGAGAAAGAAAGCAGAAAACTCAATGCTTTTCTTCTAATATTATTGCTGTGCATATGTGACAATAAAATGTTAAACCTTAGGATTTAAAAAGCAACATTATCTTGTATGAACTTACAAATATAATTATTTCCTCAAAAACAATTTGAAGATTCACATGTATTTGTAAGCAGCACCTCTTAGACACACTGGATTATATACTGTGTGGCTGGATACATGTGTGTGAAAATCAAAGCAATAGAAGTAAACTTAGGGAGTTAAAAACACATAATTGCAACCCATGTATGGGCATTTGGTAAGAATTGCTAATTTAAAAAGCCCAAAGGCATGCACCTTCCTGCCAAAGTATTTGAATTTGCAGTGTGAAGTTTAGGAAGCTGCAAAATCAAGTTATGGAATTGAACAGATATTTCATTACTAGCACTGGTAATTGGTTGACAGAAGAAAATATCCTAGGCAAACAGGCATTGAGCAGCTTTACCCACTGGGAAACAGGAGTCTCATCTGTTCCAGTTGTAGGAGTGGAAGGCAATGGGATTGGAATCAATATTACTTTGCATTTAAGGAGAAACAGAAATACACTTTTGTTCAATGCTTCTGCACAACCACTGGCCATGATTCCCTGCAAATGGATCAGCATTCAGTCCCTTCATAAAACCCCTAAGGTTGGAAAAGCCCTCTAAGATGAAGTCCAACTGTTACCCCAACACTGCAGCATTCACCACTAAACCATGTTCCCAAGGGCCACAGCTACACATTTTTTGAGTACTTCCATGGTTGGTGATTCAACCACTGCCCCGGGCAGCCTATTCCAATGCTTGATCACGCTTCTGGTGAATATTTTTTTCCTAATATCTGATCTTAACCTCCCCTGGCATAATGAGCATATTTCTCCTTTTCCTGCCACCTGTTACCTGGGAGAAGTGATCGACTCCCACCTCACTACAACCTCCTTCAAGTCTTTTCCTCTAAATTCAAGGCATCAGCTCTCTCATGCCTTACTGATAAATGCAGTATTACAGATGTTTGATTTTCATTATTAGCACTTTTTTCACTGAGTGAAATGCCCAATGAAATTCTAACACTTCCTCCCCTTCACACCTGTGGCTCAGTGGTGCTCAGGAGACCTCACACATCAGTGTGAAGTGATCATGGAGCACATTTCTCCTGTCTTAGTGGCATTTCCTACATAGGTGCTGATCAAAGAATAAGTGACAGACTATATATTCTGATCCTATTTCCTTCTTTCATCAAATAAATATAAATAAGAGATAACTACAAACACCTCAACACATTCCTGGAGAACTTTTAGAGCAAGATCATTGTTTTTGTTTTTTTGTTTGACATTTATGTAAATAAAACTAGATTTTGATTGGGAAGGAACACTCTACAAAGATGGATTTAGATTGACTAATGTGAGTTGTGATCTCTTCCTTAGCTTTTCTCTGTCCATATCCATTTTCATTTTAATAGTGATATCTGAGCCACAAGGACTTCAGGACTCACAACAGTGGCAGAACTCAGGCCAATGCTTCCTGCGTGCTCCAGACTTGTATTTTGATGGTTAAAAGCCTTCACGGGTACATTCACTGCTGTATATATCATATAGACTTCCTCTAGAACAAAGACAGGAAAGCAGGACAATGTATATATGCTCTGTTGAAAACTGCTAATTTTCATGAGCTAATGATGTGGCTAGTGAATTTTATTGCTTTGTGAAGTATTAATCACTCATTTCTATTAAAATATTGAAGATATTACATACTATATCATAGCCCTTACACATTCAGTGATACAAAAGCTTACAAAAAGAAATATAAATATAGACAATGCAATGTGTGAGTTTTTCAGTCTTTGATGTACCATTCTCTTTCACATTCATTAAAAATCTCACTGAGTTGAGATCTGCAGGTTGAGTCTCTTCCCCAGTGCTCAGTGTGCCTTCATCCCCAAACACAGCTGAGTCAGTGTTGCTGCATTTCCACACAACCAGTCTGGTGATAAAGAAAAGGATCCCATAGTTCCAGTGGCAGAGGGCTTGGACCCATTCTTTGCAGGGGATCTCATTTAAGAAAATACAAAAGGAATATGAAGCCCCACTTACCCCCAGTGAGAGCAGATTTTGCCTTTTCTGCTGAAGGTGTTGTTAGCAGCTCAATACAAGGAGAAATATCAATAGGTTCTTGGAGAATCAAAGCAACCTGTATATAACAATGGTTTTGTCTTTGATGATATAGCCAATTGCTCTCTACTTTCTAAAATGCCTCTGTGTCTCCTATAGATTTTCCATACATTATTTTTCCGCCACTTCTACCAGGCAATGTAAAGCTTTCTTAGCACTGCAGTCAATAAATGAAAATATAAAAGTCTTTATTTACACTACCAGACAGGGGCTCTAGTGCAGTCCTTGTAGTGCAATACATCACAGCTCTATGGCTTTCCTTAGGGTTTATTCTCTCTCTGACACAACTACAAATGCATCTAAATCAAACCAAGCACCTGGAGACTTTCCAGTCATATTTTCCTATCCTAAATGAGTAGATGTCTCTTTACCTGTCATATACCCAATCACACAACAGTGAGTAACAGTTTCCAAGTATTAGGGAGAAAATGAGACAGACACACTCCCATTTGTGTGACACAATAATTTGTGCTGACATTTGTTCCTTTGCATTTACAAAGAAGGAAAGGAAGAACACATTTCTAATTCCCTGTATCCTTCAAATGGAAGGAAACCAACATTTTCTAAATAAATAAAAGTAACAGTAACTACTTGCAAAAATTTTAGGATTAAATAGCCCTAAGCCTTTCCAGCAGTATCTGCACAGATTGAACTAGATTAGACGCTAAATCATTTTCACAATTCAGATACTTGCTATTTTATCTGTTTAATAGGTTACCCATTTCTTTTCTCTTTACAACTTCAACAGCAATTACAATTACCATGAATATTGATACATCATAAAAACAAGCCATTTTTTCCTCACACTGTTTTTCATACGTAATAGATGTTTAGACACTACTGCTGTTGTGAATAACACATTTCACCAACATAAATGGTAAGACTGTAGACAAGAGCTGGCTAAAATGCTAAGGTTAAGTCCTCAGCAATAAGGACTGACTCCTAGGGTGAAAAAGAGAGATGTACATGAAAAAGAGAGATTACAGGAAGAAGAACATTTGTTCTCTCTGCATATTAAACTACTCCATGTACCTGATTTCTTTAGGAAAAGATTCAGACATACCCACAAATGTCAAACACCTGTGAGATCTTTCACAGACACAGGGGCTACAGACACAGGGGCACTGCAATATTTTCAGACACACACCAGCTCTGAAGGCAGTTCTCATCTTAAGCTTGTAAGGACAACTTACACCACAAGGACTGTGAGCTTTTGCTTTTTCACATGGTACATAATTTCATACCTATTCAAGTGCAGCTTTTCCTAATTTCTGCTAATAATTAGTGTTCTGAGATACATTAGGGATGAAATCAGTTGGGATGTTTGGTTTATGTCTATTGTTTCAGGGTAGTTAATATAGTCTAGCAGGTACACTCTCTAAAATAAAGAAAGAAGGGAATATTAAAAATAAGGAGAAATTTGGGTGAATTTAATGAATATGAAATGCCCTGCTGCATTTAAGAAAAGCTGAGTATCTTTTAAATTCCAACTCATGTCAACCAGTAATTTGACCTCTCCAGTAGAACATCAGATTTTGGTACACGTTCTCATATAGCATATTTACAACTTGCACAGTATGCCAGAGCAATTTTCAAGGGAAATACACTTTAAAATATAATGTAGCTTGATTCAACCTTCTCATTGCTGCTGAAAAGTCATGCACCTTTATTTATTTATTATGACTGGACATGAGAGCAGAAAACAAGAGCCTGAGCACTGAGTTGCTCTACCACTCCTTGCAAATTAAATGTTTTCTTTCACTTGTTTTGTTTTTCTCTATGTTGAAAATGTACCTGGCCATTATAGACAGGTGCTGATGATTTTGCATAAAAACTATTTAAGTCATCAGAAAAACATCAAAACATGAAAAGAGAAGAATATCAGATAAAGGAGACTCACTTATAAACTCAGGAATAACGAACAAAAACTGTACTTTAATAGACCAATAAACACTTACATGAAAATGAAAGAAGTCTTCTGAAGGAAGCAGAAAAGGAACATTTGGGTTTTTTCTCATTGTCTGGTTCTTGTTGAGAAAGACAATGGCTTTGACCATAAAGAAATGTCACTATCAGTCATGCAGGGTCATGTGAGAGAGCAAGTGTTACCTGTAAAGCTTTATTGTAAGGTGCATTCATCAGAAGATGTGGGTTTTTCAAAAATCAGACTCACAGCTCTAAAAGCAGACTAGAGCATGGGTAAAACCTGTGCAACTTGGCAGCCATTAACCTTACAATTGTATCATTTGTCAAACGTGGAGGAGGATCAATTCCTCTTCCAGAAGTAGCATAATGATATTTTCAGATTTACAGGCTTAAAATAAACATGATGAAAGAAAAAAAGAAAACAAAAGCAAACAAACAAACAAAAAACCCAAACAAAATAAACCAAAACAAGCTCATTTAGAGCCTACATACAACAGAATTTTAGAAGCTGTCTCAAGGGACTGATGGCTTTGAGCATCAGGATGCAACCTCTCAGATTATCTTTTATCCCTGTGACCATGGTTGTCCTCTACTACCATGACCTTTCAGCATTGCTTTCATACAACTATATCTTTTAGATAATGATCATTCCAATGGCTGTCATGAGCAAACACATAAATTTGCTGTAAGGCTTTGTCTACTTTTCTGAAATTTTGCCAGCACTGCACCTCAAAGATTTCAATTTTCTTCCTGTCAGCAGCACTTCTTTTTTATGATTCATATTTTGGCTACTGCAAAAAATGTGCTTTTTACCAGTCATGTCTTGTACAATTCAGGTTTTCAGGGAATCTTACCAATTTTTACCAGTCATGTCTTGTACAATTTCAGGTTTACTTGGGAATTTTAAAAACTCCCTATGACTGATGCATTTAACTGACAAGGAGCACAAACTAGTAAATATTGTAGAAGAGCTTAGGTTGAATCCTAAATAGCTGTATTTTGTGTCTCTACAGCTGAATAACTGAGATGTTTTGCATCTCATTTTGATTAATGAAATCTAGATTTTTGACATATTCACAGAGTGTCCTTATTCTTTGCAACATTTTTGCTTCCAAATTGGTGGTTGTAGGAAGATGTTGTTTTCTTGTTACAGCTGAAATATTTTCAAGGATTTGAATGAATGGAGAATCAGTTTCACTATGTAAGGTCTTACCTTACCCCAATTTAATTCTCCTGCCACACAAAGGAAAGGCTGCAAACCGAAAACATTCTTGTCTTCCACAAGCCATTCACTTGCTGTGATGGCAGATGATATTTGTGTTATCATAAATATATATTTTCCTTAAAAACACACCATGAACATGTCTACACATGGATGAAATAATAAATAACCTTTCTAAGTAGTCACTGAAGAAATCTCCAGTAGGTCCTGCTATTCCATGTATCTTCCAACAATTTGATGTAGCAATATCCTGATACATAAACCCACTATTTGTAGTGACTAAAGACAATTTCCTCTCATCAATCTATTGCAGCTTCTAGCCTATAAATCTTGCCACCTTGTGTAACTTCTGGATCATTCTGTCTTTGATACTTTGACCAAAGTGCAATTACTCTCTCCTTGCTGCATTCCTTCCTGTTTGTGGCTGCTGGTCGTTGAATATTCCACACAAATTCCACTTTCTAAAGGCACTTCCTGTATTGGGAGTCCATGCCATCCCAGGAATAAAGCCAGTCAGAGCTATTTGCCACTTCATCAGGGTTGAGAAGTTTCAGAAGTACAGCTCAGCTCTGGCTGCCAGTCAATTCCAAATGCAATTGCTGAATACAATTCTTGTAGCTGGACTCAACAAGGCCAATTAAGATTTACGTGACAGTTTAAATTTCTGAATTTCTGCTAAAAATGTGTTTCATAATCCAAATGATTTTTTTATGAATACCTAACAAAGTATACATCAGAGTTGTAACATTCATTTTCTAATTGTTTTGCAGACAAGAATAAAAAGTGGAAAATGTGCATTGGAACAAAATTTCTGGAAATACACCAAGAACTGCAGTGAAACTGTCATTCATCTTTGCATCTACAGGGATAAAAAAAAAATAAAGCTTTTGAGCCTCCTCCAGCCACCAAATGAATCTCATTGACAATTTCCTTGCATCCTCCACACAATTCTCTGCAGATCAAATCCACACATGAACATCCTGTAGGTTATTTTGGTTTCAGCAGTGCCTTGGCTCTGGGACTGCTCCACTGTTCAACTCACAGGCTGAGCTTAAGCATAGTATATTCTTTTTCAAAGAAGCACGCCTATACCTTCTGCTCTAAAAAAAAAAAAATAAAAATTGAAAAGAAACCTATCACTAACCTTATTAGGGCTCCAAATTACCTACAGCCATTGTTCAAAGTAGGCTGTCTGTATCTTCTCTCATCAATCTCTTTCTAAATTACAGGCAGCACTATAAACCAGTTCCTTAGCATTTCTCTATAATTTCTCTCTTTCAGTTAAAAATATTCTGAGTTCTGTTCTTTTAAATACATAATTTCAAATTTATGTTCTTTAGAGGCAAAACAATTTCATGTCAGCTCCAAAATTGCTTCCCATAATCTCATGTAGCATATATTTACCTTCCTCTAGCACTAACCCCATTCTTCCCACAATGAAACTGATTCTGTAATTTGAGATACAACTTCTCCACCGCTGTTTCCTTTTTACTCTGTTATTGTCAGTAACATCTCTGTATAAATAAGATCCTGCCTTGTACACAAAGATCTGGAAACTCACTGCTAATTGTTGTATTATTAATTGCTAAGTCAACTACTGGCAACAGGGAGTCCAACTGCTGTCTCTGGAGGGTCAAAAGGATTGTCAGAGAAGTAGCTTTTTTTATCAGCTGCTCTGTTTTCTTTCTTTCTGGGAATGCAGACTATGTTGTTTTCCTGAAAACATGCAAGCGGTGATAGCTAGAATACAAAGGCACCCCATGGAATGGGCTCAGTGCACTCCAAGAGAAGCATACCCTAATTAGATTATGTCACTAGACTTGCTTAGTAATGACTATTGAAGGCACAGAAGACGAATGCTACAAGTATAATTATAGTACCTGACAGAACAACAAATTAAGTACGAGATACCTCCAGATTCACCAAGCTTTTCTTTTCCTGTCTTTTGACTGATGCAATATTTAAAATGCTTCACACAGATTCATGCATGTGCAGCATGACAATTGATTGGCACAAGGTGATTTGTTTTCCTGAGTGATGCTGGTATGATCCTCACTCACAGTCTTTTATTGATCCTTGAAACAAATATCCTCCTGTACTGGTTTCATTAGACAGGCTCTGTCTTGTTAATTACCGCTCTCTCAAATCTTTTGGTGTTTCATTAAAGTGAACAAATTGAAAGAATTAAATAAACAATCTATGTCAGCTGCCACTGTGGCACTGGTCTTTAATTCCCCAGAATGCCAATAAAGAAAGGTCTCCCCTCCTCCTTTTTTTTTAGTATTTCTGACATCAAGTCACAACAAAGTGGTGCAATGCACCATAAGAATTGACTAAATCAAGTTGGAAAATAGTATGAAAGACTTGGCTGACTATATCCCAAATCCTTTTGGACTTCAGGGAGGGTTCTTCTATCTCACTACGGATACATATGGTTTCATCAGCTTCTCTGCAATGGATCAAAAGGAGTTGTTTTCCTCTATTCATGAGAGAGAGAGGGAAGGAGTAAACAGCAGAAATAATTTGTATGGAGATTTCCAAAATGAGTCATATTAAATTGCTCTGATAAAAACATTTGAAAATTGCTTTTGCAGGAGAGAAAAAAAAATTACTTTTGTTCCTTTACAAAGAAAATAGGCTTTTTTACCCCTCCTGATAGGTAAAATCTGGAAATCTGAAAAAAAGGGAAAAGTAAAAAAATTACTTATTGTCTACAATGGGTATAATCGATTTTGGAAGGCTGCAGAATACTAGAAATTGGAATTACAGAATATTCTCTATAGTCAGGAATACCTAATAAAAACTCAAGATTCAAGATGATTAGGAACAGCCAGGGCACTTTTTTATTAATGAATCCTTTATTCTGTGTGTTCTCAGGCTTTTGGAAATGTCTACATCTCCCTAAGCATATTTAGCAGCTTTATCAGTATTAAGGTAATGATTCCCTCACCTCTTTTCATCGTGCTGTCATCCAGTCACTAACAGATTTCCTTACAACCTGCAGTGAGACATTAGAAAAATGGAAAGCAGCAGAATTCAGAGGAAGTTGCTATTTTTCCCAATTTTCCTAAACCCAGAAACATCTGAAAATAATTCAGCTGCTATTTAAGTGCCTTTTTCCCTGTTCTTTTCACTTCCTTAGTACCTTGCCTTCCCCAGGGCACAGCCTTTGAGAGAGAAACTCCCAAGCCCCCTAGAGCTTAGCTTCAATAAATAATGGACCAGGAGGAGATCCGGCCAAAAGCTCACTTTCTTTTTTCAAGAAAACCACAGTCAATGTCACATTTACACTAAAGAGAGAGACTACAGTCCTAAGATGGAAAGCAGTCAGATTTTTGACATCTTGAAGCAGATAGTGACTATCTTGAACCTATGTTTTTGGGTTTGGGGACTTGGGGAGAGGCACTATTTTTCACCAAACATCTGTTCATTTTCAAAAGGGTAAAGCATAAATCCCAGAATTATACCAATGAGCACCACTATCAGTTGAAAACTGCAAGAATTAACAGCAGTATTGACACACATTTAAACGAACAGGAGACCGAAGGAGCAAAGCCAAAAAATGAGGTTGAAAATACTGATTTCACCTTCCCTTCCTCCTCTATCTCCCTTTCACTCCCCTTTCTCTTCAGTTTTCTATCTTCTACTCATCTTTATCTGAAAGGGACCTATCAGCTATTATGTGTCTGACTGGTAGTGATGAGACTGCCAAAATGTGACAGCCTTATCTACAGCACAGCCCTGCAAATTGCCAACCATTGATCCAGCAACCTGTGCCAGCTGATCAGTGCAAAGCTGTTTTGATTTCTTTTCTTCTGGGAAAGAAATTAACTTCTCTGCCAGCAGCCACTATCCTGCCAGTGCTATTCCCCAGCCAAACAAAGGACTTGAAAATTAGAACTTAGTTAGATGAATTAACAAGACATCCCTTTCTCCTCACTTGATTTTTGCAGCATTTTGGATGTTTCGTTGCATTCTGAAATGTGAGGGAAAAACAATACAATTGATTATAATAATTTTTATTCAGGCTTCATGCACATAAATGTCTTCCAGGTACAAGGTAGAACATTGCCAGATTCCCATAAATTTATATCACAGGAGCTTTTCAAAGAAGTCTTCCTCTATTATTGCAATCAGATTTCACAACCAAAGAAATTTTGGCTAGTTATGTCCCACTGTGAGAAGGAACACTATTTTGCATAGTTTCTTCTCCCCAAATTATGTCCTTGTGGGATTATTTGACAAACTCTATTTGCCTCTTGAAAAGGAAAGAAAAAATTAATCTTGAAAAGGCAACCTCATAGTTCTCGTTTTACACCTACATTCTATAGGTTATGTACAGTCATCCCTCAGACTACAAAAGCTTTACAGAAATAAAGAATGTGTGTGTGCTTCCAAACAGAGAGCAAGTTAAATATAACAAAGAAAGATGAAGCATATAGCTTTCTTTAATTTATTCAAAATGGGGCATTTGCTAGTTTCTCTCTTTCTTCATGGGTAGAGGTCTGTGGACAGATATTATTTTTATTAATCAGTGACTGCTAAAGAAAATAGCCCAAATGTTGGCAAAGAGGAGCTTGCTGACACTGGAAATTTGCAAATGACAAGATAGTGTGTAAGTCCTGAAGTTTTGACTCCTGTTTTAATATATATATTTAATATAATAGCAAGATTAAATAGAAAAAAATAGAATTAAAATTATTTTCTCTCTATTTTCACCAAACCTAACTAAACCTAAAGATATGGTTTTCCTCCCTTTTTTTTTTTTCTGAAACATTTCTATTTCATCCCTCAGAAGTTTCTCATTTTATACTATTATTTCCTTTACTATTTCTCAGTTTAGCTAAACTTCCTGCAAAGGTGTGCTTTCATGGGCTTTGGTTTTACCTCTGCAGACACTTTCAGATCATTTTCTATTTTATTTTGGTTTCCTAAAATATTTTCTGGTACTTTTAATGAACTTCATTACAACTCTTTATTAAGTTTGAATGTTTTTCAACTTACACACTGTTTTGCAAAACTAGCAGGGTGCTCATTAAGCCCTTTCTTCCCAAGTTGGGGTTGAGCGCATCAGGAAACCCACCCCTTCTTTCCAGTTGCAAAAGATTTCACTTCACCCAAAATAAAACGTTTCACATTGATGGACATCTTCTGGCTCCAGGCAAGGCTAAATCTGTGTAGCTAGCTCCAAAATGTAACATCAGAAAGGAACTCACACCTCTCATTACATCAGAGAAAGATGTAGAATATGCATCGTGGCAGCTAAACTCCTCTGAGGAAACAGGCTTTGTCACACTTTATAACACTCCTTTCTAACTGCTGTGGTACCTTTACTGAGCTGCAGTGCATGGGATAAATCAAAAGGGACAGAGGCAGCCAGCAGTCCATGGGCAACCACTCACTGACATCAGCACAGCAAATGCAAAGCACCGTGCCAGTCCTGAAGGATGTGAAAATGCTTTTTATCCTGATTCCTCTATGCAGATTGGAATGAGAACTCATTCCCATCCTTCTGGCAAGAATGTATTTAGCATTAGTGCAACGCTGTTTTTAATTCCTCTTTTAGATGTAACTCATGCCTTCCTCCCTTTGAGCTGGAAGCCTTCACTATACTTTTAAAAAAGCCACAAACTCCCAAAGACCCTGTACCAATAAAAACACTTGAAGAATGAAAAGCCACGCAGAAAAAAGAATGGATTACTGAAAGATTAGTGCAGTAATTAGCAAACATAAGCTAATTCATACTTGTAACACATTAAGGAAATAACTAGAGTTGCCCTCAGTAAGAAGAAGAAACTAAAATTTACTGCAATTGTAGGAGTTAAATTCCATATTCTGCTTGAATGCTCAGTGGAAAAAAACATCATCCACATCTAAATAAAGCACTTATGAGGACTTAACTGAAAGCACATGAGTAGCTGAAATTAGAGTATCTAGTTAAGCAAATTTCAGTGGACATTTAAGTGCTAACTTAGATTAACATAATTTTACTAATTTCTCATCTTGGTATCTTCTTTGGGATATTGGAGGAGCATCAGTTTATAGTTCCACGGGAATACGAAGCTTGGAATCATTGCAACCCTTTTAATTTCTCATTAGGACTTTATTTACTGACTGCAGATGTGATGGGGTTTAAGTGCAGCCTATGCTTGCGAGTTCCTGCATCACAGTAAATTACCATTACAACAGTTATCTTCCACTTTTTTCCCCACTACTTCTTGCACTGGTTTCAATCATGCCAAAAAAAATTTAGCCAGCCAGAGAACCATTACCAAAATAAGTCACTGACTGACTAGAAGCAATTTGCCAAAGGAAAAACTGGGAACCAGTGGCAGAAAGAGAGAAGAGCAACAGAATCTAAGCCAGCATTTCACAAGCCTAAGGTCTAGGAGCCTATTGACAAAAGCAGGCAATCCCAATTAACAGCAAATTACATAAACAGATAAATGTGCAGTTGGGAACTTAAGACTGTGCTCATCTACAGCCTACTTACAAAATTAGGATTGTTGAAAGCCTGGGTTGAGAATTTTCAAAAAAATCATATATCACATAGACTATTCTATGCTTCTCATTTATCTGGAAAGCCTTGCAAAGCATTATATACCAATTATTTAACAAAACAAGACAATTAGAAAAATAAATTAAAATAATGGTAAGGGAAATTCAGACATGAGTGAGGATGTCATCAATCCATGACTTCGACACAAGGAATTAGAAAAATTATTCACTTAGTGTAACTTTTAATGATCTGATACTTAAAGAAAAAAAAGCAAGACAGACTAGAAAAACAAAGAGCTCATAGAATAGTGCTGTGCAGTGGAGATGCAATCTGCCATGTTTCTGCTTGTTTCAGTGTCACTTCAGTGTCCTTGGCTAAGCCTAACTCTCATTTTTCATACTGCATCTTAGGAAGCTGCTCTGATTTTCTGCTGCTCCATAGAGCACTCATTACCTTTATACTCATCACAACTACTTAGGTACAAAGTAATCCACAGACTGTCTGACAGATCATCACACTGCACAGCACACCACCTGTCCTGGGTTAAAGTGTATTCTATTCCCATTTTTGTGAGCTATTGAAACCAGGTGCAGCAATGTTCCTTGCCCCCTCGTGTTACGGGCCCATCACCACCCGCCACAGGACTCACAGATAACTTGCACCTGCTCCTGCCTCATGTTCATGGGCCCAGCAAGGCCCGGATCACTCGCACCTGCTCTCAATGGGCCCCTCAGCACAGAAAACTCCTACCTGCTCTGTCTCACCTCCACTTCCCACTGTGAGATGCTCCGCCCAGGGGGAGGAACCCAGCATTTCATGTGAATATAACCTGGGGTTTGGAACAACAGAGACAGCATCACCTACTGGGATCCCAGAGAACAAGAGCTGCACAACCACCACTGGACTTTCCGAGAAGGATCAGACGTTTCCTACAGGATCACTGCTTCAACAGGAGCACTTCAGAGAGAACTGCAGCTACCGCCCAATCAGACTGCTACCACAGCCCTGCCCGGCAGGGTGTCAGGATGTATCCCTGACTGTCAGGCTAAACCAGTGTTTTTGTATCATTGCTTTGTTATATTAGTAAAAGAACTGTTGTTCCTATTCCTCATATCTTTGTCTGAAAGCCCCTTAATTTCAAATTTATAATAATTTGGAGGGACAGGGTTTGCATTTTCTATTATAAAGGGGGGCTCCTGCCTTCCTTAGTAGACACTTGTCTTTCAAACCAAGACACCACCACACTATTTGATGTCTTGAATGCTTGACAAGGGTGAGAATGAGATTATTCTCCCACTATCATATCCAGAGTCCTAAAACCTGCTTCTTTCTAGAGCCTTGATCCCAGACAGTTCTGTAGCCAGAAAGGCAGCAGTCCTTGAGCTTCATGAGCTGTCTACTGAGTTTCCCTGGTGTTACAAGACCAGAAAAAACAGAAGTAGAGAAATAATATTTAAGTCACATTTTTTTGCGTGTGGACAGAAAAAACATTTTGATTCTTTAAAGTTTTCACATTCTGTCTTAAGAAAATATGTGATGTGAGCTACCCCTAACTCCACAGGTCCTTCTTTACACTCACCTTGACTGTGAGGAAAGGAGGAGCCAATTCCCACCTTTTTATTATCTTTGACCACAATATTATCCTGTCTGCACAAGTGACTTTGTGTGTCCTGTTTCTGCCATGCCTGTTTTACTTTACAGGATTAACACAGACACACTCTGAACTTTGAACACATGCACCTCCACAAATACACACACTATACAGAGAAGCCTGGTGGCATTGTGAATACAATCTCAAAAATGGCATCACAGTGATAAGATTTTTAATTAGTTTAACACTGGCATATCTTTCTCTTTGCTCCCATCACATCCATGAGCTCCTAATGAAGCTCTGGGAGTACAGATAACTACCAAGGCTCTCTGGTGGGCTCCAGCATGGCCCAGTCAAAGAGCAGGGCTCCTCTCCATTACAAGTTTCTGTGAACAGGACAAGGAAGATAAGTGCACTGAGGTCATGAGCCTGGACCTCCTGAAACAGCCAGTGAATCCTTCAGGCTACAGATGAGCGAGGAGAGAGACTGAAGCAGCCAAAAGCAGCACAGGGCTCTGTATGGGAAAATCAGCCTGTGAGAAATATGTCCTGCTCACAGTGTAGCGCTTTGCTGCAGAATAAAATGGGGTTTGATTTGTCCTTTTCTAGGCTCGTAGGAAGAAGGTGAATTGTTACAGGGATCTGGCCTCTGCCAGCTGCTGCCCATTCCTAACCCTCGTTTCCACTGGAGCACAAAGCCTGCCAAAGCGCTCTGGGCTATGGGGCAGCGCCAGACCCAGCCCTGGTTTAACCACCCCATTGCACAAGGTTCTTTTGAGCCATTATTTTGCTGACTGAAAAACTATGAAGATTTTCACATTTCAGAGAGATGAATGCACTGCCTGTGCCTAAAACGCTCATGGAGTGGTCTCTGCTGAGAAAGGTCTATTTAAGATACACATCTAATTATCTCCCATTCTTAAAGATGTCATTTTTTTAAAAAAAAGTTGAATCAGTTTTTTCAAGGTTTTCTTCCCCTTGAAGAGCTGCTGCCACCCCCACTTCAGTTCTTCAGTTGATTAGGATTATTTCTCCCAGCTTTTTGCATGTACAACCTCCCATCAAGAGCCATGATGTCTCTGCTGATCTATTAATATCACATGGCAGCTTTCATTGTGTTCATCCACAGTTTTTCCACGAGCTTGTACCATAAAATTATGCAATTTTTCAGCACTGCCTACTAAGTAGTTTACACCCTGAAGCAGGAGGATCAAGAACCTTCATAAACAATATCTCATGTAATTAATAATTTTATTTACATGTTGTAAATTTCTAATGCTTGCCAAATCTAAGATATTTAATTGATGAGGTTAAATGCCACATTTCCTAACACAGTTTTCACTCTTCCTTTCAGATATTTGAGATACGAACAAAGTGCACTAAGGAGAAGTGAGCCAGAACCATTTTTGTAAGAACATAACGTACATAAGCCAATTCTGTCCAGCTCCTTGAAAACAGAAGTCAATCTGGACAAGCCACAGCACTGACAATTGCAAGAGACAGAGTGTGGATTCTAAGATAGCTGCTGTTTGAATAGTCTCTAAGGCAAAGTTGGATCATCTTTATTAACTGAGTTTATCCCCTGTTAACAACAGCCTCTTACAGAAATGTTTACTCATGAACCAAACAGTACCTGTTGAAAAAACAACTTGCTTTCACCATAGCAATATTTTGTAAATTAGTCTATTGCCAAGGAGGAACAACACTGCATGACACACATACAAACACACTGAATTCTCATTTCAATTTTTCACACATTTGTTAGAGTTGTGCAAAATCTGCAGTGATTCCTAGAACAATTTATTTGCATACAACGATCGATCCATTATTTCAATAACACTCAGCTCCAGACTTCTCTCTATATTAGACACCTTTCAAACGTTGGTGGAGGGAGAGAAAAGGCAAGAAATAAACAGGCTTTGATACAACTCAGCTCAGGGGAAATGTGACATGTATCAATGCAGGGAGGCAAATTAATCTTAAAATTACTACTGGGTTTGACAGTGTAATATACACCTAAGATTTATTTCCATCTTTTCCTATGCAATATATTGAACTTTCAGTGTTTCTGCTTACGCTTACCCATGTGGCTGCATCTGTTCCCCTCCTGAGTAAACTACAATGATTCCCTTTTAGCTAGAAAATTTCTGCAAGAGGCATGTTTGTTGATTTCCATGAACAATCCCAAAAGATTTGTGCATGATAGAAAATTTTCCTTTTTAAGAGGCCAGCATCAAGAACTTCTATCAATAGTATCCTCTCAGCTCTAACTCAGAATGTCATTTATGACAAATATCCAGATCCCTCTGATATTAAAGGGGAAAACCCTACTGAGGTGAGCCCCAGTGAGACAAGCCTGAAGCAGTGTAGGGATAATTTATGAGAAGGTAACAGCACAGTTTCTTGACACCAACAGAAGGAAGAGAGAGAAAGCTGCAGCATGAATGAAGAACATCTTTAAAATTACAAGAACCAGAACCACAGAGTACATATAGGTATATTGTGTGTCCAAATCAAGCTGTCTCCTTGTATGCCCATTAATATTTCAGAAGTAAACAATTCAAAACAGATATGAAGCGAGACAAATAAGAAAAAATAATCTAGTTCTGTTATTAAATATATTCCACAGAGAAATAGCACTTTGCATTTTAGCAACTACATTTGCCTTGATACTTAATGGTTTCATAAGTTATCATTAAATAATGGTAATTATTTGCCATAGCAACTATAACAATATGTAATTTATACGTATTTTTGAGCTGTAGGGATAGGTCCATTTCATTAAGTAGCACAGCTAACGTACAATAAAAAAAAAATCTGCGCTTTCAATCAAAAAAAGGAATGTGTTTGACGACAGGGAGAAATGGCTATTTGTCCTCATTTTCCAAAAACACTAAATCATGTTTTTCTCCAAATCAGAGTGTATTTCTGTTATTGATTACATTAAAGCAGATCAAGGCATTTAGTTCTGTAGGGAAATACAAAGTCAGTAATTTAGATGGTTGCCATTTGGCTTAAAAACAACAGAACATCAAGGTAGCTTATAGAGAAATATTTAAAGGCATATGGTTAAAAAGTTTTTCAGATTTTTCAGCCATGCCCATTAGCAGGTAGAAAAACTTATATTAATCCACTAATTTCACCACTAGTGGCAAAATAAGAAAACAAATAGAAAAAAAAATAAACCACATTTGGTAAACAAAACAGTCTTGACATTTCGCTCAGATCTTTTCCACTTAGCTTCATATATGTCTGAGTTTTCTTTCTGCTCTACAGAAGCCTCTTAAGAAGAAGAAAATCTATTTTATGATAAATGGACTGGAAAACCTGATCAGGATGCTTTCAGGTTTTTTTCCTCCAGTTACACAAACCTGAGCCTGTCACTGCTGGTGGGAGGTACAGGATGCTGCTGTACTATGGTGCCAGAGCACATCATCTGCATGGAGCATTGCAAACCTGAGACCATCACAAGAATTCCCACACAGAAAATGAACAAAAAGTCTGGAAGACATTCAAAAGACTCTAGAAAAGGAAATGAAATTAAAAAGGATATGAAGGATTAAAGGAAGGTAAAGGATTGGGAGAGGCAAGCAAATTTGATGGAAATGAATAAACCAGTTGGAAAAAGGGAAAACAAAAAGCCAAAGAAACCCAGCAGCTGAACCTCAGAGATACACCCAGGAAGAGAGACAGCAGAGTCCTGTGCCCATTTCATGGACTGACAGCAAGGAGTGAATCAGCAACTCAAGGACAAGGAGGTACAACAGATTTACTGAGTATCTTTGATAAATTACTCTAGCTCTCCATAAATTGTTCCACAGCGCTGCTGAGGATGGACTCACTGGTGTTACAGAAGGAAAACAATGTGCCCCTTGTAGTATTTACTACTTGGTTCATATTGCGAGCATGCAAATGGGCTCATTTGGTGTGAACACAAGAAAGGAATCACACTTTGCCCCCAATGTACATTTTTATGATCTAAGAAGCTTCTCTGGTGTCACATTCTGCAATGATAAAAAAAAAAAAATAAAAATTATTTTAAAAAACCCTAAACAAAACAACAAAACTAAACTGAACCCAAAAAGAAATCCATCTGAAAACTGGAAAACAACTTTAAAGTGTTAGCACAAATGCAAAGCAAAATATGAGTTGATTTTCAGCAGTTATGAAGCTGCTCCATATTTTGACACATCCAACATAAATCTATCAGTAAACCTACACAAAATAATTTATTGTATGTATCCACTATCTTTTCCAACTTCATGTGAACGTTGCAGTCCAAGAAAACTTGCTGACATCCAAGAATTAAGCTGGGTATTGCATAATTGTAGAACAATTACTGTATTTCACAGGATTGCTTCAATCCAGTTGGACCCCTTTTAGCCTGATTTTGGTAAAAGCTACCTTTGATCTGCAAAATACCACTACCCAAGCTATTAAGGTTATCTGACACAGAAGACAAATCAAATGAGGAGTTATCAAATATCCTTGAAAATGAGCATATTTATTAATGTCTTCCATTGCACTCATAACAGTTTTATTTTTGCATATCAATAGTTAACAAGCGTTAATAGCAGCAGCACTTTCTGAAGTCATTAGATCAATCTGAAAGGAAACGTCTTCCTAAAGAATCATACATTTCTACTAGATATTATGGAGTAATGGAGTTAAATTATTTAAATGTAATTACAAATCCAAGCAAAGCACTGAAGCCATGTACCAATATTACAAACTGGTGTGGCAACAATATATAATGCATTTCTACCAAGCGTGCTATGAATGTTAACAATTTTTTTCTTGTCTGTGAAGGAGCTTTTAAAACATTTGGGCCCAGAGAACTTCCATCTTTTTGATTCCCTTTTGTGATACTCCAACATGCTTCTTTTATAAACCCAGCAACAGTGTTCTAACTAGATGACCAGGCTTGATTTAGAGAGAGAAAAAAAAAAAGAAAAAATAAAAGAAGAACCACAGTAGAAACCTCCAAAAGAACAAAACCAACAGCAAAACCTGCTACAGAGGGAAGTGGTTGACAGCTGACTGACAGAGAATCACAGACATACTCTTACACTCCCCAGCTCAGAAATAAGTAAATTATATTTCCCACACAAAAACACCACAATGACACAGTGCAATTGCTTGTGAAGTGAAACCACAATCCTAATATATCCATTTGACTTCATACCTATGTCATTATATCCCATTGAGAACATTTTTCGTTTCAGTCCACAGGTTAGTAAGGAAAAGCAAGTTAGCAAAAAAATCTGAAGGATGGTCTGAAAAAAAGAACAAAAAAGCAAACAAAACCTAGCAGGCTGACTTTGAGCAGTTACAAGCCAGTAAGGTAAACTGTGGAGTTGAGGGTAAGTGGTAGAAGGCAAGAAACAAGCTACAATAAAGATGAACAGAAAGTGGACAACACAGAGTAAATAATAAGTACTGAGAGTCTCCCGCCCGTATTGTAATTGACTTTCCCATTGTACTGAGTCTGAGTGATCAAAACAAAAGCCACACAGACATTGGGACATTATTTTACTGCAGCCAAACTGTTTTAACATCTCCCTCTCCAACTCCCTATTCAAGGGAAGCATTAAGACCCACTGCCATCCCAGACCAGCTGGAAGCCCAGGCTTTCTTTTCGGTATTTTCATTTGGCTTTTGGGCCCCCAAAGAAATCTTTGGCAAAACACTGCCTCCATGTCCTCCAGTGCCTACTCTTCTAAAAAGGCTTCCAAATGCTAAAAAAAATAATCTCAATTTTTAATTCATAACACCTCCTATTTAATATTTTCTTTAGATCTCTGCTGCTGGAGGGATGTGATTACATGACACTTGGAGATTTAAGAGATTGCAGAAGGATTTAGTATATGAATCTTAATCAAAGCTGTAAAGCAAATGCAGAAAAATCTTCCAAAAATATTCAATGCAAATGTTATGATTTACAATCCGGTCTTGTGATCCCCAGACAAATGAGACTGGAAGTGTTGGATAAAAAGTTCCTGAGTTTGGGAAAAAAAACCAAAACCAAAACAAATAAACAGGTAGAATTTCTGCCTTTTTTAAAAAAAGATTTCTGACATCACCAGAGGGAAGATGCTGCACACTGTATGTAGCACAAAGTTAATGAAAAGTTCCAAAAGAAACATCTGAAAGGGGATCTATTCTATCACACTGAGGGAATAAAACAACAACATTGAAAATCATCCATAATTTTTTTTCTTTTCTGGTTTTCCAGGACAAGGTTATCCTTGAAGGATACTTAGCTAAAGAAGAAAGTACTCTAGAAGCCTCTGAGAGTGCCCCCAGGAACTGCCATGGAGCTGCTGCTCAGGACCTTCCCTCCCTGCAACACCCTCCTGCCCAGGCTGAGCCTGGACCCAGCACAACCCAGCAGCCACTCCCCTTCCCAAGGTGCCTGGTGTTCCTGATGGCAGCACTCACTCCAAGTGCCTTTTTTCATGTGGTTTTATAGGTTCATAGATTCACAGCTTTATGGAACAGTCAAAACAAAGCTGGAAAGCAAAGCCCTTGCCTCGTCAGGATGTGCTGGTTTGATGCCTTCTCTTTCCAATGCCAGCAGATGTCATTGTCTCCTAATCTTTTTTTTCTTATCAGGAGTGATGCATTTAACTCAAAAGCTCTCATTCACAAGCAGAGAGAATTACAAATCATCCAGACAAATTTATCTTAGTTAGAAATGAGGGAAATTGGCTGATTTGCCACTTCAGCCCTTTCCAGAGGATTTCAGTGTGTCTAGGAAGTCTGAGCTCATGCAGGCAGCTCTGCAGGGTCTGTATGTGCACGTACCACACTACTGAAGCTCTCCTTATGTCATTATCATTCTGTACCTTCTGCCTTCAGGTCCTCCCTTGTATGGGTAAAGCAGCATTCTCTGAGGGGAGCAGTCCCTTTCCAAGCAGTCCAAATGATTGGCAGCATTTATGCTTTATAAGTATTGCACTGAACTTCAAAAGGAGTTGCAAAATAAATGATCAGTGTGTGGCAGCCCTTAGCAGAGTCCTCCTCAAGTGATGATATTGAAATCAAAGCAATTAAAATTATGGGGTGTTAGAATTGGGGATTTTTTAATCTATTCCAATAAGGTAAGAACTCTTCATCCACTCTGCAGATTCAATAAATAAGAATATTCTTGTTAGAAGAAGAAAAATGAAATGGAAATGAAAATAGTGGTCACAAACACAGAAAGGTACCGAGTTTTCCTTATCAAACAGGCCGTAAAACTGACATTTTTCACACATTGAGTCTGACACTGTCCTCCTATTCAAAGCATGGATTTCTACATGCCAATTTTTAAACTCTTTATGCTTTCCATCTCACAGAATTCAGCTCATATAGGCAGTGCCTTTGATTTTCTTTTCATCATTAATATGTTCCTATTTCATTTACTGCAGGACCATCAATGTTTGGTTTATTTTCTCATTTGAAATGTATTCTCACTCAGCTACAAGGATGAAATCCCAATGCCACATTTCTAAGGGTGCTACCACAGAAGGACGATCTCAATCATTTACCTCTAACAATACAGCTTTGATTTGGAAGTCAAAAAGCAAGAAAACCTTGAATTGTGATTCATATACCTGCTTTATACATAATTTTGTCATATTTAATACAAATGAACCTTAAGACTTCAATCACACTATGAGCTGCTTCTACAAGAATCAGTTCTCTAATAAAAAATATACTCTTCTGCAGCTAATGAACATAGAAGAGGTTTGCTCATTATCACTCTACTCATTGCCATCATTTTAAGAACTTAATTAATATTGTTACATTCTACTGCCTTTCTAGGAGTTCACAATCCAGCAGCTGTTAATGTTGGCTGCAGTGGATAGAATTAATATGTTGGAAGTGGTTGTTAAAAAAAATTACTCCAGAAAACACCTCTGTGGAATGTGGAGAGCAAAACATGATGCTAACAGTCTATGCATGGAACTGTGGGATCTGCAACTACCCTTGGTAAATTAATGTTAGCATAACTCTGTTTTTAATAAAATTGAGCCCCATAACTCTAGGTTTGTTTTGTGACTGAGACACAAAAGCAAGAATAAGATTTCAATTTAAAATTTCTCACTAAATAGGTGGGTTTTGATAGGGTTAAGCATATATAAAATCAGAAAATGAGGAGATTTCATGTGTCTTACGTTTCACAATTACAGCATATTTACAATACTTCAGTGTGTAAATTAGGGCTGTATGGGGAAGCCATGCAGATTACTGAGCACTTCAAATTGCCCTTTTCCCTAATATTTGCCATAAAATGGATTATAAATGCTGTGGATGACTTTAGAATAGTGAATAGCCATATGCCAAAGTGGATATTATAAAGTTGTTTACGAGGTTCCTGTTTCACTGTTCTTACATGCTTCCATACAGAATTTATGTCTTAGATACACTTAGATAGAAGAGTCTACCAAAAGTCTGACACAAACTAACACAAAAATAAGATTGGAAATGATAACTCCAGCATATATCCAAATACCAAGTATGGACAAGAGTTCATGAGGTTAAATGGCTACATTTCCTTTCCATTATTTGGGATAGCACTTACAGGTTCTTAACCTATTGCAATTACAGTGTGTGCAAGTAATTTTTATCTAATAAGTCACCCCCTTAATTTGTCTCCAGTAAAGCTGCTGTGCAATAAAAGTGTTACATGATGAAGTGAATATTATTTTTCTCAGAGATTTATTCAGTTTGAAATTTCTATTGCAGTCCTTCTTTAAACAAGTGTGTGTGATTCTCTCCACCATACAACAGCA
Source organism: Climacteris rufus (assembly GCA_013398175.1). Classification (NCBI taxonomy): domain Eukaryota; kingdom Metazoa; phylum Chordata; class Aves; order Passeriformes; family Climacteridae; genus Climacteris; species Climacteris rufus. The sequence continues at coordinate 2,000,487 of VZRZ01001998.1, forward strand.
ACACTGAAGTGGAGGTTGGCAGAGGATTTGTTTTGTGAAATTTTTTGCACCACCAAATGAAGTTTTAGTTTCTATTCTGGTTCAGACAAGATTTTTGTTTTGCTTTGACACTGGCTGTTATTTCAATCGAAGATTTACTTGATAAACACAACACTTAATATCAACTGATTCACTGGGCTCTGTCTGACTTGTGTTCAGTCTTAGGTACCTTTAAGTTTTGTCTCACTTGGGCTGCTGCCTTTTCTTCATTGATATCAGAAAATCTCTGATAAATTATACAAAATTATATTTATTACCTATATATCTTTAAACACCTGTTTCCATTTTCTGAACCTCATCTTCATGCCCTAGCACTGATTTTGTGTGTGTCCTATTTGTTATTGATTGAGATGAAAGAAAGAAGCTCTAAAATGCTGAAAGAAAAAAGTTTACAATTACCTTAGACTGAGTTTAGCTGTAGTTTAAGCATTTTAAATACATAGTTGAGAGAAAGAGCCTTAGCTAAATAAAAAGACTATCAGAAAAGTGGAAAGAATTTACATTATTGATAGGGTATCAGATGCTAAAGGATTCTAAAGGGTTACTTCCAAATATGCCTAAATATGGGATAATGAAATTTAATAATTCAGGAATTATTCAGTACTTTTGTCTTGGAGTCTCCTTCAGCTGCTCAGAGGACAATCAAATGCACTTGAGAACTAGTCCATAAATGGTGAAAACATCTTTATATCAGAAACCAAACAGTTAAAACTAGTGCAATTATTCTTCCCATCTATACAGATATTTAGTTATTGATGTTTACAGACATGTAGACTAAAATCTCAAGTTTATATTAAGTTACTTCATCATGAGGGTGTTTGAGGTATGTGAAAAGACTGAAGGTAATTAAGAATAGTTATAACCTTTCCTATGCAGCAATTTCATTAGAGTTTACAATTTCTAGAATAAAAACATTTCTGATCCAGTTAAATAGGAGGTTCCTTAGCTCTGACATTGTATTTTTGAAAGACCTAGGCAAAAAAAGCTAAAAAATCACCTCTTACACTATCTATGGGCCTTGCTTTTGTGCTCCACAAGCTGCCAAAATTGTTTCCAGCAGTTCAATATATCTCACAGGGATTTCAAATTAAATGCAAAACACAGTACCTGAAGTGGAAGGCTACTATTTTATACAGATAACCACCAAGGAACAGGTCTCTTCTTGCACAGCATTTTGGAGAAATTACAACGCATTAGTAACATGCAATCCAAAAGAAAAGTATAAAATTGATAGTCTAGAAAATATCCTCTGTAAAATATCAAACTATATTTATAAAACAAGAAAAGTTTCTATATAAAACGATATCCTATAAACTTCTAGATGAAGGTGAACCTTCACCTGAAAAGAAACTGTTCTGTCAATAATATGCTGGTGTTTGCTGCAGTCAAAGAAGCACTTAGAAAACAACCCCAGTTTACTGTCAATACAACCCTGGGTTTTTTATTCTAACATTTTATAAAGACAAAAACATCATTTGAATGCCAAAGCTTTTGATTTGGGAAAAGGCTATCACAGACTCTGGAAGTAAATGCATGTACAATTACTTTAAAATTTCCTTATGCATGTCAGTGTTGTCATACGTGTATGTGTCTCCTTTTTCACAAAATGCAGAATCTCTATCTCTAAATTGTCCCACTTGTGCCTCTGGGGCTTTTTTTTTTCCTCCATCATGATCACATTCTCCAAAATACTGCAATGCGACTCAATGACTCCATCAACAAATGGATTATAGTGGATAGAAAGAGAAAATAATTTATATTTCATGATACACTTTGAGGTACTCAGCTGAAAGGCTTTTCAGAAAGCCAGTGTTCTTATTTCTCTAATTTTTAGGTAGGTAAAAAAAATATATATATGGAGAAGTTAATTCTGGTTTCATGGAAAGCCAGAACATTCACATCAGCAAAGTTGCCAGGAGATAACTTGCACTCTTGCTCCAAACAAAAATTGGTTTGTAAGCCTAAATCCCCACATATTGCTACCTTTTGAAAGAATTACAGAAACATAGGGAGCAATATGCACCAAGGCTTAAAAATTGAAGACAACAAGACTTACAGGTTTTCAGTTTTGCAGCTGGGTTTTCCCTCACACTGGTAGGAACACTGAAGTGGGGCAGCAGCTCCCGGGTGCCTCCCGGAGCTCCCTGCCCTGAGCACTCGGGGACATTTGTCTCCCAGGCACAATTAACTCCAAAGAGCTCATGCACAATGATGTGGATTTACCACAAAGAAAAACAATTTCCTGCACTGCTCTCTAGCTAACTGAAGAGTGGACAAGTGGGCAGATTTTATTGGAAGTATGGTATAAACCTTGCTGCTCTGGAGCATTTATTTCAGTACCTCTGCAAAACCATTCATCATAGCAGAAGAGGTGCTAAAGCCATTGTGTTAGAAAATAATTTGATTCATGGCACTTGATATAGAATCATCACAATGTGACAAATCAAGCTTTAGGCATTGCATCAAAAGCTCTAAATGGTGAAGAAATTATTTGGAAGCATGGATTCCATCTTGCTGGGCAGTAACATGACCCAAGTCCCATATTAAGGCTATGGTGTTTCAGGTGGGAGGGCAGTGTGCTAACTGAGTGACTCCACGCTTTTGACATCAGTCCATCAACTAGACTTCTTCATTTCAGGAGAAATAGCTCAAGATCATCTCAAATTTAAGATTAAAGAAAACTATGGTTATTGGAAGTCACAGGGTGATCTCAATCACACCAGCTCACCCTGCTGCTTGGGGTGATTGAGATTTGCCATGAGCCCTTTCTCCTCTGTCCTTCAGACAATTCCTTCCATGTGCCACCACTGAAGTTCAAGCCAGAATCCTCTCACTAGTACAATTATCCCAATTATTTTAAGATTCTACTGCAATTACAGAAGTTTTCCTTCTTACTCCAGATCATAACTCAATGTACAAACCCAAACTTCTCAGGTTCTTCCACATTCCCTCTTGTTCCCTTCCAGAAGCTCCACAAGACACTTTTAGAGGAAGACACTCTTTACAGACCTCCTCTGACCCCATACCTGGAATCACCAAATCACCAGGATTTGTCAGCAAATCCTTATGAGGAAGTATAAAAATATTTCTCTAAGATGCTGGGAGTCAGTTGCTCTTGAAGACAAAACTCAACTGAATCCACACATCAGTTTCTTGACAATGAGAAAACAGAGGATGACTTGTCCTCGAGAACAGGACTATTTTCTGGATGACCAAAACACTACAGCAGACTCAGAGCTAAACACAGATTCATTGATCTGGATTCAGGCAATAAACCCATTTCAACATTTAAGTTAAGCACTTGGTTTAGACCCTAATAGATTCTCTCATACTCTGCCTTCTTTGATCCCAAGTATCCTCTAGCTACTAACCTTGAAGGTAGCACATAGATTAAATTCTGAATGATACACTTAAATAAGTTGCTGTTAGCAATGTGTTATCGTGTGACATGAGTCTATGAATTCTTCCAGTTGTCAATGACAGCTTAGTGATAAACTTTCCTCTCAGCCATAACATCCCCTTGATGCACCTTATTTTCCCATTTTCTTTTATGTTTAATAAAATGTCATACAGATAGAAATAAATAGGAATATATTACATCAAATATTTCTCACAGTAGCATTTTCTTAACAGACAATGACACAGACAGATATATTTGTTTCTTTGGAAAATACAAGCAAATTTCAATGAACTGTCTTGTTCATCTCTAAGCTACCAAAAAACCTGCAGATTGAGATTCCTTCTCTCACTGTATTTCCAGCTCTATAATATTGCACACATTCCTATTCTAAAAGGTGTTTTTAAACCATTTTGACTGCTTTTCATTTTAAGCAGTTTGTTTTCCTCCTGTAACACCCTTCTGATCATAAAGGTCAAAGAATCAGGAGGTTTTTCTAAAGCTGGTATCAAGGACTTCACAGAAAGCATGCAGAAGCCCTATTAATTAAGGTAACTGCTGCAGAAAATTGTGTTATGCTGCATCAGCATCATGTAGCTGACCCAAAAAAAGTTGTTTGTTAAGCCATCTAAGCTCCATGTAAATTACAGCAAGAAAAGACTGTTGAATCACATTGAAGACACAAGTTTAAGCATATTTTTCTTCTCTCTGAAAAACAAGTTTTAAGAGGAAAAAAAGGATATACAATCTTGGAATTAACAAGAAGAATATCAATATTCAGTAGCTTATAACACACATAGTCAGTACTGTGGGAAGCACTGCAATGAATGTGTGGGACTCCTGGTTCTTTTCTGCTAAGAATAATTCTAGGCATTCTTAAAAATCAAACAAACAAACCAAAAAACAAACACCAACACACCAAAAAACTAAAAGCCAAAACCAAAAAGCAACCAAACCCAAAAGTATTATTCTTCTCTACCACCAAGGACAAGAAACTTCAATAATCAGATGCGTTGCATAGTTCAGGGTACAAGACCTATTTTCTTGGGACAAATCAGTCAAGCCCACATAAGAGATTTTTATGTAGCATAAAAGAAATAATCTATTTACAAAAATTATTTATTTCAACAGGCAATTTATTAAGGTGGGTTAATCATCCTATTTATTGCTTACTATTCCTTAGCCCACCTAAAGAATTTAAATGGTCATCTTAATATTGAAGACCCAAACTCAGGCATGCCAGACACCTACAAGCACACAAGGAAAACATCCAGATTCCGTGATAACTCAGGAGTTTCCTTTGTGCTATGCCCACATGCATGCACCCAGAAAAGGCTTTCTTTTGGTAACAGTACTGAATAAACAGAGATGTACATGCCCCACTTCCAGATGAATCTTAAGGCTACTTAGGGAAGTCTGCTATGCTTCATTTGTCATGCTATCCAGCCCATGAGATCAAAGTAACAGCACACCTTCCCAAAGGTTTTAAGAATATGAGCCTATTACAGCATGGAAATATTTACGTATTATAGAGGGAAGTACAACGGAAAAACTCCTAACTAAATAAAGCAACTTATAAATGAATCATTCAGCAGTAGTCATATTCTGATACCTTTTCCCAGAGACAGCCTTCCCTCTGGAATACCAACAGACACACAATTGCATGAAAAGACAGAGTTTTATGATTTCAAACAGCTCTTATTAAAAGCACACATAAAAGTAATAAACTTATTTCATTTGTCATTTTAATATTTCCAAAACACATCTATATTTTAATCCCCCATCTATTACTGCTATGAGATGGATAAGCTAGGAGTGGAGATGAGAAGGAGGAACATTTTTTGACACAAAATGTCAAATGTTTTTTGACTGGGAGAAAGTCTCCTGCTTCCCTGGTCCTGAATTTTTCCCACTAGCCTTAACTCGGTCATTACATCAGGACACAGAACAGCATTGCAACGAGCCCCACTACCCACATTCTTGTCTTGCAGCATAGCCAGGAACCAAACTGTGTATTGGTTACTGGAAGCTCTCAGAATTGTAGGGAATCCTATCTAACAAAAAAAAAAAAAACCACCAAAAAAAACCAAAAAACAAAAAAACCAAAACCCCATCAAAACCACCAAATCCAGGCCCAAAAAACATTTGGGTTTTTTTTGTTTGTTTGTTTTTTTAAGTAAAGTACACACACGGAATCCAATTAAAAAGGAAAAGGGCTCTGCTTAATACCCAGGAAATAAGTGCATGATTCTCAAACTCAGGCACAAAAACATTGACACCCCTAAAGTAACAGGAAATTATTTAACAAAAATAAATTAAATTATTGAATGGCATAAAAGGACTGACAAGATTTGTTCATTTACTTGGCATCAGTGCCCAAAGAGCAGCCAAAAGAGGTGGCTGGAAGAAGAGATACATATGTTCCCTTTGACACTGGTTCCAGCCTATTAACAGGACTGTAAACATGTGCTGCTGCTCACTCATGCTTATCAAAACACTCCTCTTATACAGTTCCAAACCTATGAAAGAAAAAAATCCAGCAAGGTCTGATTTTACATTAAAAGCCTAATTATGTGGACAAGACCACTTTTGGCAAGTCCTCTGGGCTTCCAGCACTTACAGTGCTGGAACAAACTGACAGTTTCAGAATTCATAATTCATCTCAGAATTATTACATTCTTCCTTAGTGATAATAATTTGGTTGTTGGGGCTAGGGTATGTCATGAGTTTGTGTCTCTTTTGGGGAGAGTGGGAGGTTTTTGTATATTATTTTTTGAAGTATCCCGTTCATTGCCTACTCAGTCCACCAAACTTCATATTGCATTTTTTGCTGTGCCCCACGCCACTTAACACTCATTAAGCTTGATATTGCAACATTACACTTCAATTTTTTCTATTGTTAAATCCATGACTGAGTACAGGTAATTGGTAAGGACACAGATTATTGGCTCTTCACTACCACCACCTTCCTAAAAAATCATGTTACTAAATTAAAACCATTGCAAAACCTCTGAATCTCTGTGACATAGCATTTGCCACAGTGAATTGTTTCCTTTGCTACATAACTGTGGTAATCATGTATCTCTATAGCAATTAAATTGAATAACCTCACAGAGACAGGAATAAACTCTTCTTTGAACATGTATGTTTAATATTCGTTCTCACTAAGGATGAAATCCCATCCTTACTGAGATCACTAGTTTCTAAAGCTTCAGTTGTGGAAAGATTTGTGTATTCGAAGGAATTTACAGGAAGGTTATTTTGGGCTGGAAGTGAAGTGAAACATATACGCTATGCAGATACAAGTCATATGGAGGAGTGAAATTTTAGTGCTTAGTCAAGTTGTATAGTTTTCCAAATACAGCAGAAAATGTTGAAACATTAACAGGCAGACATCTGAAACAAATGGTGTTGGATAAAACCTCCCTTGACTGCAAGTATTTGAACTATTTCCAGATAGGGAACATACTCATCTAATCAGTTTGGAAGTACAGATTCCAGTATTACAGAATGTAGGCCCCTCAGCAATCTGTGGTTTTTGTCTTTTGAGTCAGAGTTTGCCTCGAGTCCAACAGGACTATTTGGAAGGAGAGTGGTTCTCAGTATGAGTAAAGGCAAAATTCAAATACCTTCATTTCACTGCTCAAGATGGAGAAGTTACTTCAACTACATTAAAGTCCATGAATGGCTAAACTATCATCTTATCTTTACAAAAAATATATAATACCCAGCACACTCTTTATCAGTACTTTGCTATTTGTATGCCATAATAACATCAATCTAATGGTATGGTCTTTTCCCTAAGACAAGAGAATATACTGAGTCAGAATTAAACCAGTGCAGTCACCTAAATATTGCATAAATGAAAGGGTTTAACAGGATCTGGAACAAGATGCTGCTTAAAAAGTTGATGTATCTATCCTAGCAGAAACTTAAGGACATAACTGCAGTCTCTCTGTCCTCTTAGAAGAGATAGATGGAGATATACAATACTTCATCTTCTTGACTTGCCATTTTACACAAAGATTTAACGTTTAAATGCCTGCTGGTGCTCAGGCTCTGGGTAGCTGGATTTCAGGAAGGCATTAGGACTGCTACTGTCAATGCAGTCACCACCATGTAAAATGTATTACAGCATTATACACCTACCAAGTTGAGCTCGAGACACTTTCATCCACTGAAACTGAAACTTTGACTATTTGATGTTTCAGTAGAAACCAATACATAAATGTCTAATTCCATGAAAAAAAGTATTTCAATTCTTTGCTGTTAAAAATTATGCTAGAAAGTGTCCAAACTACAAAGAGAAATGTTACTATAAGATTAATATATGACACCCAAATCCATAATATACACCTATATGAGACAGTCTAGCAGCCCTTCATCAGCCAAAGAATTTGCATGTTGGAAATTGCAAAGGCAGGCAGAATGTAATGCCTGATGAGAGCTGACAGGCAAGGGATTAACAAGAACACAGTCAAGTAATTCCACCCTAGGTTTTACCTGTAACTGACACAGGTAGAAGTATTTAATGAATTATTCCAAAGAGATGAGGAGAGTGGCAGAGTCCTCCACCTGTCTCACATCAGCTCAGGCGCTGTTTGATAGCTCCTGGCACCTGGTAGCATCCTGGATAAATCCTGGATGGAATTGCCGCATTACTCACATAGAGGCAGGAATTAGTTTTAAGCAGGTGAAATGCAAACTGACTTTACAGTCCCTCACAGTAGGATCTTGATGTTGAACAGGGATATAAACCCATCTACCAACAATACTTTGCATTACATGGTTATACTTCTTTTTCAGGACAATGGAGAAACAATTAAGCAACTTGTTCAAGAATACAGAACAATCCCCTTACAAGGAGCCCAAGCACTCTTACTTGCTGGTATTATGCTTTCCATGGAGGATCACCCTCTCATTCCTTTGGCTATCTGTGTGCATTACTGAATATTCATTTTGTGATTCATGGGACTACAGTGGGTTTTAGTTTGTCTCTGGATCAGAGATAAAATTTCTGAATAGAGCTTTGTGGCTTGGAGTGTTTAGTTTTCCTGTAACATCATTACTGAGTTAGCTACACACATCCTAGGACATCAGTTCCAGATATCCTGCCAAAGATCAGATGAGATCCAAAGGACTGCATTCATTAGCTGCCAAAAAAATGCTGGGGGGAAGGGAGAGAAAATTGCCTACATCTGTGACAGTGGAAAAAAGAAATACAAGGCAGTTGAATATGAAAATAAAAGCAAATATTTACACAAGTTAAAAATGAGTGTGGCAAACCAAATTATATTTTCAAATCAGGAATAAACTTCTGAATGTTAGGGAGAATGGATTTTTGAACAAAGTCTTATAAAAGCACTAAAGGAATATTTTCACTTGATATTTAGGTAACATTTTCATTTGCTTACTTTCGTACTGTGTTCTTGTAACACCCTCCCAGGAAGAATGGAAGTCACTTTTCTTGATTGTTCCATTGTAGTGCCTGAATATCCTGTATTCTCTACAGATGGAGCTGTATATTAACAGAGCTGAGTTTGTACAAACAGCTCAATCAATGTAACACAAGGATTAATCATCGTATGCCTGATTTCCCATAAATGCTGGGGAGAAAAACAGGGGCTTGCAAGGACATCCTTTTCAGCCCTCACAGAAGTTATGTGTTTTTCAACCTCTTAAGATATTTTGGCCTTCAATGGAGTAGAAAACATTTAATCTTTTTACTGGTTGTTCCCCCACCTAAGTCCCCTGAAAGGAGCTGGGGCACTAACCTGCTTCCTGGCATTGATTTTACTTAGTTCATTGTGCATGTTACAAACACACACTCCCCTTTTAAAGGCACTCTTATTCTAAAGATGCTTTATTTTACAGCTTCCCGCTCAAAGGAAGCATTTCATTCCCATGTCTGTGTCTCTGCTGCTCCCCCAGCAGCTGCTCAGGGAGCAGCAGCCGGGATGGAGCTCTGGAAATTGAGATTACACCAATGACTCTACATTAAAGCAACATACATTAAGATCTTTATCTCTCAGAGATAAGCTTTATTAAAATTGAACAAATATTGTGGTTTTCCCTTCCATTCCATGTACCTTTGTACAGTTAGTCTGAGACATGTAACTTCAACAATAACACAATCCCTGGAATTGGAAATCGATGCACAACTGTGCCAATAAATGCAAAGTAAAGAATTCAGTTCCATTTTCTATACGTTGTTGCTAGGACATGGTAAACTAATGCTTGTTTGTAACTCTGCACAGAGATATAAAATTTTAGGGCAAGGTTTCTTTCCTGTAAGAAGAGGCCAGTCTTATGCATTGTTCTTTAGACAACACTTATGATTTGAATTTTCCTCCTAAATTACTTTAACTCTATACAAACTGTTTAATGGCTTTGAAAGCCCCGTGCAAGAACGAGAGGACAGAAGAATACAGAAGCTTTAAGATGCTACCTAATACAAGTCTAATTCATAAAGTAGGTCTGTCAATACATTGGACAGTAAATAAAAAAATCAGTTTTAAAGTGAACACCAAAGAGAACATAGACACAAATTCACCACAGTTTGTTTGCCTAATGGCTCTTGTGTAAGTTAAATAATTGCTTAATATTGTCTTTGAAAACTAACAGATAATTTATTTTCATTATGAGATAATTTAAGTTCATTTTGGTTAGTACTAAAATTTTAAAGCCTATAAAAGCATTTCATTAAAAATACACATTGTATTAGAAGTGAGAAGGGATCTCCTCTATGAAAAGAAATTGAAGAATTTAAAAGATTATGTAAAATTATTCCAGTACCAATCAAGTCCCAGGAACCTGCTCCCCCTTGGAATAGAAACACCTGTAGTTTCATGGATCCTTGTTATTCCTGGCAAGTCCTTTCCTAGCCCTGTGCTGACAGCAGTTTACTCCCTCTCCTAAAACCCCTCAGCTCTGGCCAGACAAGTCAGTAGAGAGAGACAGAGATTTCTGTCCATATTCATTCTAATCCTACACATCCACCAGGGTAACTCTGGCCAGAACTGCAAATGGATACAGAAGTGCAATAAAGAATCATGGACTTACTTAATAGGAGGGAAGGAGGGAAGGAGGGAAGGAGGGAAGGAGGGAAGGAGGGAAGGAGGGAAGGAGGGAAGGAGGGAAGGAGGGAAGGAGGAAAGGAGGGAAGGAGGGAAGGAGGGCAGGAGGGAAGGAGGGAAGGCGGGAAGGCAAACTTTGAGCTCCTGTATCCATGAGCCCAAACAAAAAGGGACTCTTGAAACTGTACATAAGGATCTCAGAAGGCAGCCAGCACCACCTAAACACAGGGTGGCTGGGAATACGATTCAAAACAAATTCTGTAGAGTAGAACATCCTTCTGACTGACCTTTCACAATAGCTGTAATTCTTCACACTCTCCCTCACACCCAGTTACTTCCCTTTTTTGTACGAGCCAAATAAATTTCCTGCTTCAGAAAGAGGATGGAACAAGCAGCCCTGCTAACCTCAAAATTCTGCATAGTTAAGCTTTGGCTTCCTATTTTACAAATCATCTTTGGCAATCCTAGGTATGCACTTAGCAGACTAAAAGCATAACTATTACTTTTATAAATCGGAATAATGAATCCAATCCTTTTTTCTTTATTAAGCTATTTAATATAATTAGAGAGAAAATAAAATTTTCCTCATTTGGAGCCGTACATGCATCTGGCACTCTTGAAAAGTTGATTCCCTTGGATTATGGAATATAGAAGAGACCTGAAGGATCTGCCCTCTGATGACCACAAGCTCTACCACAGCTGCTTCACTTGAGCTGAACCTTGTAATTTCACAAGAACATTTTGAGTCTGAAAAGCAAATGCACGAAGCACTGTCCAAAGCACTCACTGAAAGGTGGAAGAGAGTCAAAATCAGAAGATGAGTGAAGGAAGCCATTCCCCAGCACACTGAAAAGCCCTGCTAGCAGGCTCCCTGGGGGAGAGGTGCAGTGTGAGCCTGGCAGATGAGCAGGGATGTGGACACTCCATTCCCTGCGCGGCCGCAGGAGCCACCGGCCACGCTACTCCGGGCTGCTCTGCAAACAGGGCCAGGGGCAGGCAGGGGCTCTGCCATGCCCTGTGACTGAGCTCCTGTTTCAGACATCAGCTCCCCTCCACACATAGGAACCACTCGGCAGCTTCACCTCAGGCAAATGCGGAGCGCGAGTCTCCCTGCTCAGCTCCTGCCACCTCTCGTTTAGCACTTTGGTGAGCACGCTCCTCTACAAGGTTGGCCATTTGCTCAAGGCCTGAGGGCAATTCAGTTTTAGACATTAGTGAGGGAAAAAAGCCTCCACACCGAGCAGGAACCTTTCCACCTTAGGATCTATAGGCCAATTTAACTAAAAGAATTATGACTTTTTTTTCTCATAGGAATTTTGCCTCTGTGAAAAAGCTACACAAGGAAAAAGAGTCTCAGAGGGACCAGACCTCAACTCTACCTGTAAAAATTCTCTAGAGAGAGACCTGAAAAATCTTTTTATATTTACATAAATGCAACCAGATTCTCCCCTTAAATGTCTTGTATAGAGACAGCAAAATAGCTCAATCCTTTATGTATTTTTTGTTGACAAAACCAATGGTGAATATGTGCTTATTTGTGTGATATTCATTGCTCTCATCTCCAATGCCCTTCCTCCGAGAAAATTGAAACTTATATTAATTAAGAAAAGTTCATTAGTTCAACAGATTCATTAACCTTTTTTGGGAAATGTACACTGAGCACCAAATTAATCAGCATTCTGAAAACAAGTCACAACTTATCTCTCTGTGTATTATATTTTAAAAATATTTTTCAATATAAACGTACATAAACCCAGCCTACATCATTTTGGGAATACTTATTTCCTACTCTAATTCCCTAGTGGTCAGCTCTCACATTAAAATACTTTTTTTTTTTACCTTATTTAAACAAAAGACTAATTTGAGAAGCCACCTGGGATTTCAAACCTGTTTTCAGACATTATTAATTCAGAAGTATTGGGCTGTGCCCTCCTCTGACTCCAGCAGTGCCCGCTGAAGAAGCAGTCTTTCCACCAAATTAGCCCAATTCCCACTGATGAACCCCCTCCAGATCCGTGTGGTTCTTAATCACTTTCCGCCAAATTAATTCATTTATTTCACGCTCAGTTTTTACCTATCAGGTCTTTGCCAAACAACTTCATTTTCCTTGGCAGGGCACACTAGAGGCTGTAACGATGTCAGGCCCATTTTTCTTTGGTTCTTTTTGGCTGTGGATGGACCCCACAAAGCTACAGCATGTCGAGATGCTCAGACTGGTGATGACTGAGACTGCCCATCCATCCCTCAGGTGTCTTATTTATATTTGTTTCTGATGACTCCACCAGATGCTAATATTCCTGATTGACCTCTTCTATGGCCATTTCAACTTAGTTCATTACTCAAAAAGATGTGAAAAATATATTATTTTGACTGTATTAAAATCTTGCGGTGATATTTTATTTGGATTTTTCTCCCAGTTCCATAGTTAAGGCCACAGAGCTTATGCCAGTGTTTTACTATTTATTATGAATGTGAAGAGCTGACTACACTGTAAAACCTTTGTTCTTCATAAAAAAATAAGGACAACAGCCTGTGGACCTTGGCAAGACAAGATTAATTTAGGATCGATCAAGTCCTTTCAATTGTAACATCGACACAGGTGCCCTTGCAGCAAAGGCCAAACACATCATCATTTTATCACCACATTTGTTTCAGAGCCCCTCTCATTACATTTCAACTTCTAGTCACTAATTTTTGGCACGATTAAACCAAGAATTAACATCACTGTAGTTCCCTTTATCACTGCGTGCTACATTCTAATACAAGAATATATCAAAGTGATGTTGTTGCCAGCTGCATGTAGTTTCCAAACAGCAAGGAATAGAATATTGGGGGGGGGGGGGATAAAGCCAGATTGAAAACTGCTCACAAGATGAGTATCAAAGAGTTCATGCTTTAAAATATTTGTCTCAGNAGCGAGGTGTTACGCAAACAGAGGGAGAAAGAGACTGGGGGGGGGGGGGGATAAAGCCAGATTGAAAACTGCTCACAAGATGAGTATCAAAGAGTTCATGCTTTAAAATATTTGTCTCAGAGAAATCAGCACATTTAGATCAGACAAAAAGATCTTGGGAAAAATTTTTCATCTTCAATAACATGCAACTAATATTGAGTTTTCTGTTTCAAACAAGTTTCAGTCTGAAGAGTTTCTATAACCTTTAGCAAGATCCTAATTTCAGAAGAAATACAAACTCATTCTGAACAAAGTGGTAATTATAGCTGCACAAGAAATAATTGTCAGTTCATGGTATTATTTTTTAACCATTGATATTCAGAAACTATCATACCTGCAAAAAAGAGCATTCCACTCAAATTAATCCAAGCTGTCATTTATCCATTACTGTTTACTAACTTTTTCCACCATATCACTAAATCCAGTCTGGTGAAACACTGCTCCATTGACTTGATTCCATAATCCCACCTATGCCATTAACTACTAGAAAATAATTAGCAATAGTAAAACCAGTGAAGAGTATTATAAGTAAATTTCTTTCTCCTTCTGCTAGAGAAGGAGGAATTTGGCATGCAAATTTCATAGAAATATATGTTTCTTATTCCCATCTAAAAGCTGGAAACACAATTCATGGAGATCCTACCTGGAATCTTCAACTACCAATTCTTGCTTCACCACATCTGTGATAAATTCTGATGCAATACAAAGCTATCTATTTGTTTAAAATTTTGGCGGGTAGTTTACTGCTTTAAATTGATTACTGGCTTTCTATCACAAGGTTTTACTTTATGTCTGCCAAATTTTAAACAGTGTTAAATGTAATGTTATACTAACACTGAGCACAACTCAGATGTAGGTATCTACCAAACAAACCCCTCAGAGACAGAAAGCAATGTCCTAACTGCACACACAGAAATTCAGGTGCTTCAGAAAAGTACAAAGAGGAGCACTAGCCAAAGCGTAGTCAGAAAATCCTGTCTCTACAGGCTGGAAATCCAAGGACCTACATGACTCTATTGCTACAAACTGGGAAATCATTCACCTCTGCAGATCACCTCCCCAGTACCAGTCACCCTCTGCTGAAGGTCACCAATATGACCAAGTCTTGCTGCCATCTGAACACAAATCTCACATCTCCCTCCTCTTGCTCCTCTTGCTTTTGAATCTTCAGAGCAATCTGGGCAGACTTCAGTCTTTTCTCCTTAGGGAAGTCAAACTCTATTGCATGTGCTCTCTTTTAATAGAAATATTGGACACCACATCCCCAGAGAATCTTGAAAACTTGCAGTTAAATGGAAAGAATATATTTGACCATAGATCTCACAGATGGAGATACACTTCATGCAAGTAATATAAATAAAATATTAATTCTAAGGTAATGGGAAAAGTGCCTTCCTAATTTTTCTTTCAATTTTAAAAAGCTTGAGACTTTCTTGGCTCAAGAGGAAAATTCCAGCAAGTTTGGAATTTTCTTAAAAGCAATAAAAGACTTAGGAAAAAAAAAAAGTAGTTCTTATCAGGTCCCCAAAGGTATTTAGGCATTTACCTCTCTCCTAAAATTAGCAGTCACGCCATTCTGAACATGCATCTGAAATATAGATTCTTACCAATTTAAATGAGGACTGTGGACGCCCTCACCAAACGAGATGGAGAGCTTAAATTCTCAGTAATGCACATATACTAAACATATGAAACTATAAAATAGCTCACGCGGATGGTTAGATATACACATCTCCATGCAAATTTTAATTACTAGTCAACATTTGGGAGTGTTTTGCAGAAGCACATGATTTATATTTGTTCTGTTATAGACCTGAAGCTGATTTCATAGAGGTTGTGCTCCAAGGCAGGATTGCACCACACAGCAGTGAGGCAGCATAGCAGGCAGACTATGAAATCAATGCAGTGTCTCACATTTGCTAACAAATCACAAGTGCACCGTCAGACCATCTGCTGGGAACAAGGCACGGTGAGCTGCAGTGATCACACTGATTGACATTCTGGTTTGAACATCTAGTTAGAATTAGCTCACCTTGGCTTCAGGAACTACCTCACTTGTAATACATATTTACAACACTGGTCGTGAGTTTACTGAGTAAGAGGAAAGTTCATCTTCATCCTTCCAAGTCCTTCATACTTTGCCTAATAGAGTCTACAGTGAAGGGAAAAGGTAAGTGCAGCTTCATTTCCAACATTACATCAAGCTAATACTTTTATAACATTGAGGTAAGGGCTTTATATTCCTCACACAGTTTCTATAGTAAAAAAAATTTAAACTATCAAATCAATGGTAAGTCTTTTTTAACCCACAGAAGTACAGTTTTTATATGTTTTGTAAGAAGATAGAACTGAAATCTGGAAAGGAGCTACATCCCAGATGTAACTCAAGGCACCCAGTCTGTCATTCAGATTTGCTGTGAGCTAAAGATTCAATGGTGCCAAACCCAGCAGAACCACCTCTCTTCTGTTCTATGTAAAGCTGCTGGAACTCAGTTACAGCAGATTAAAGAATAGATTTCTATCACCTGGATAGGTCTGAGCAGACTTCAGGCAGCTGAAGTACTCCTGTGCTCTGGAGGTCACCAAACCATCATTTCACAGCCTAATGCAGATGAAGTGCTGCACTACAGCATCATCATCTGGCCACATCTCTTCCATTTTCTCTAGCACTTAGGATGCAACAGCATCTAAGGAAATAACATATCAAAGGTGGCCAATATATCCTTGAACCTTAGGGGCTTCAAGCGTGGCTCCCTTCACTGTGCTTGAATTGCAATGCTGTAATCCAAATCAGCATAGAAATGCAGGAAAATGTGAGTGAAAAGAGCTTGGCCTTGCTGGGGGACTGATGGACAGAGATGCAAATCTAGCCTAAGTCCACCTCTGTGGGAACAGCACTGGAAAAACTGACTGTAAATTCATTATCCCTTTTCACTGTCAGCTTCATCATCCAGGCCACACACTTCTGCCCACAGAAACATTTTGGTGTGAGACACTGAGATTCAGGTGTCTGATTCTGCTATCTGTAAGAGACTTCTATTTCACAAAGCCAGTCAGAGGTCCCATACAACAGACTTGTGCGGTTCCATGCCAAAGTCTCTTCCACAGGATGTGCCCCTCTGACAGGATCAGGGCCACACCACACAGCCTCCCCCAACCCCAAAAGGTAGCTCTGCCAGAACTGAGTGCCAAAATGGGGCTGAACTGGAAAGGTGGTGCCCAGGCTCCATCACCTTTATCTTATGGAAACCTCTGCACTAGGGATGGGGAAAGTGAAGGTCAAAAAAATTACTGAAGAAAACTTCAGTAATGGAAGGATTCTCACACCTAGCACAGGGCTGGGGCTCCCAGCTACCACAGCATTTATGACCAAATAAATAAAACCACTCTATGTTAAAAGTCTTCAGGTAAGTAATGTCACTAATTGGGCAAGGGAGCTCCCCTCTGATATGTGAATTGCAGTACACATTAAAAAGAATGCTAATGAGATTATAATAAGATACTACATTTACATGGCAATGCCACCTTTGTCACAGAGTAAAAAACACTTCAGAGTGTAAAGAGTAAAAATCATAGTAAGAAAGAGATACTGAGACATTTTTCCTTCTACTACTGAAATTATGTCCCTTTACTATTTAAAGAATAACAATGAAAATATTTTTCTCAACAGAGGATTGCACAGAGCAGCAACCAAAATATGGCAGAGGTTGGTAGTAAAGCCAAAATTTGCAATCTGAGACATAGCCATGTCTTGACATAAGAATTACTTTTATTGGAAATGTTTTGCATTCTTCACAGGTTGCACCTATATTGAAAAAACCTCTAGCAAACATAAGACAACTTCCACATTAGAGCAAAGCACCAGCAGAAAAAGATGAGAAAGCAAACATTTCTTGCTAAAAATCCTTATAATAAAACATGGCATGCACAAGGCCATAGAGCTGATATCCTACACAAGGAAACAAAACCTGCTTGCAAATACACCTTCTACCAAAAACTGAAACTAAAAAACCAAAAGATTTCCTCCATTGGTATGCAGCTCTAGCTCAAGGTGAACTTAAAATCCTAAATTACAGCAAGAAAAAAGTATCAACAAAATTTACTGAGAGAACAAATTAAATATGCTGAAACAATGAGAAAGCTCCAGAATCTCTAGTTAATCTCAGTGTAAGATGGGGGATACAAAAATGTATTCTCTTGCTTGTCTAAACAAAATCCTCACATAACCAGTAATTAATATCCTTCTGCCCTTCTTGAGAGAAGTTTTAGGCATTTGAAGGAGGAGTATAAATGGGAAGAAAAATTCCTCACATCATTCATAAGAAAATATTCATATCCTAATTGTGCCCCCATACTTGAGGGACTGCCTGTATTGAACTAAGCTAAAACACCCAAAACACTTTTTAGGACACCAGTTTTAAAGCAATATAATCTCATATAACTTAAAAAGAAAAAACTTATAGATTTCTTGATTAAAGTAAATCTGTCACATAAATAGTATGACAGGTCTTTTACCAAGCTGGGAATCCTATGACTGGAAGATATGGTGAAAGAACAATCGTAAAGGACATAAAAGAGTCCTATGCAAAGGTTTATGAATATTGGCTGCTCCTAATATTCATCTCTACAGTGATTTTACATAACTTCTCTTTATTACATATTCATTTTTACTGCATATTCATTTTATCAATGTCAAGTGAAAATGAATATCCTCAACTGATGCTAGAGGGACTTGCTTTTTCCCCTCCTCTCCTTCTTAAAATCCATTTTATTCTTGCCTTTCCATTTTTGCAAAACTTCAGGCTACACTAGTTATGTTCTGTAGCATATTCAGTACTAATGAATCACAGCCTTTCACAACCTGGGCAAAACAAGTCATTGTAATGACACCTTTTTGCTACACTATATTTATTTGCCAGCAGGATCCCAAATGGCAATTCTTGCCACAACACAGTGGCTGCTGCTGCTGCTACTCTCAGTCCCTACAAGGAATGGACAAATACAGAAATTTCATTATTTATAGTAATCATGGAAGAAAGCACAAGAAGTCTTTTTCATGACCCAAAGAGTACTGAAAATTGGCTGCCCTGAGAAAGCCAATCTCAAATGCACACCAATAAAAACACACAAGCATTCACTGCAATGTACAGCATCACTCATCAAGAAAATTAATTCTGGAGTAATTTTGATGTATGTTGATCTGCAGGATCTTGATTTGAGGGTGTAATACCATACTGTTTTATTTTTTACATAGTATATATAAAAACCCATGTAACTATGAGAAATGTAGGAAGATAATTACATTAGGTGAAAGTACTATAAGAGAAAATGAAGAGGTTTGTGATTTTCTCAATTTCTTTCTTTCCATGCTCTGATCTTCAATACAATCAGCAAAGCCAGTTGACTGTTTTAAGATTTGTGTAATTTTCCTACAATATTATATATTCTTTACATACAAAATAAATTGAAAGGGAGTATAAATATATCAATAAATAATCCCATAACTCAGTATTTAACTACTATGTAAAGCACATACCTTCAGATATTACTTGATAACAGAAAAGAGTGATGCTTATTCATCTCTAACAAACTGGGACTGAATCAAAACACATTCAGACAAAAATTGTTTCTACACCACAGAAGATAAAAAAGAACATTTGTCTTAGCAAAGACAAAAAGTGGTAATTCAGTACCAAATATGAAGATGGTGATTATTTGCTATCTCAAAACTGTTTGCAGGGGTTATTTCCTCCTGTGTGATGAAGTGCTATCAACAGTATCAAAGCAGACAAAAAATTACCATATCTGTAAAAAAGTATCAGATGAGCCTTTAAGAACTTGAAGGACTTGGCAAAAATCTAACAGTAATAGTAAGCAAACAGTTTAAAAAATAATTTGTTTTCTTCTCAGTGTTCCTTTTCTTCACGGTCTGTTTCCATGCTGTTAAATAAATTCAGCTTTCTTCATTCTTTTGGTCTAAGCTGAAACTTCCATTGTTTATAATATAATTTAATATAAACACACCATCCCAGTGATCTCTTTCCAGAGTAGTAACTTTGAATTCCACTTAAAATTCTCAAAATTCTGTGTGTGATTGCTTTGCAGTGAACACCAACAAATTAACAAGAATGCAAAAGACCTTTGTTTCATTTACTGGAGGGGGGGTTGGGAGTGGGAACAAAACAACAAACCAGCCAATGTTTCTTCACAGATTTTACGTTTTCATTGCATTACTGCCTATACAGCATAAAGTAAGATTTTGGAAATGTCTGAAATGTTTATTAAAGAAAGGGGGAAGGAAGAGGTGTAATAACTGCAATTGATTTTAAAATTAATGATCTTCAAATTATTTCTATTCTTACATATCAAAATGTGCCTATATTAAAGAGTATGGTAGTCACCTCTTCTAACTGTAAATAATAAAGGCACATTATTAAATCCATTGATTTTAAACCAAGCTCACTTTGAAAGATTTGTCCATTTGCTCTTAAAACACCCTGATACTACATTCCCTCTAATTGCAAGTGTGTAAGAAAACATGATTGCTTCACAGAAACACAAAAAACTACGACACAAGTTGAGTGAATGTCCCAAAATAATCAAGTCTGCTCGAGTTCAGAAGACCCCTACAATCTTCACACCAATTCCCCTTGCCTCCAAGCAACAACTGTTGTGTGTAAAAACTCTCAAGGGGAACAGTCTCCAAATTCTCCCATCAGCACAAGTATAATTTACAGGAGAAACACCTGCTTACCCACAGGAAAAGAGCAGCAGTCTTAAAATCTGCCAAAAAATCCAGGATTTAACTGAGGCTTACAAGGAGGTGCAGCTCCTTCTGGCTCCACTAAGCTCAGTTACCAGAGAGAGGGTTTGTGTTCCTTTTTCCTAAGCACCTAAAGCTCCAGAAGCTGCATCAAGTCCTGCCTTTCAGACACACTTCACCAAGCAGTACAGGCAGCAGTATCAACTGAGCTGGAAGGCTCAGATCTGATTGTGATGAAGCAAATGGCCAAGGCAAACAGTCCAGTGCCTGACAGAATTAAATAAAAAGCAATAGGAATAGCAAATACCACAAGGAAAACAAAACTCACTTTCAGAAATCCCCTGAACTGAAAAGGAAGCTAAAATCACTGGCTGAATTATTTACAATGATATTATTTTCAAAGATTGATTTCAGCAACAAAGTGTTTGATCATCCTGGCTTCACCTCAGATGCTTCCTTTAAACTGCTCAGATGCACATCAATCATGAAATTCACCTAATCACTGCATCAAGAATTTACTTCAGCTTTTCAAACCCACATATTCAGTTCAGAGACATCTTGCAAAGAAGTTTTTCCATTTCCTTCCACTATTCATTGGGAACTGCCTGACATTGCATGATAGGATGTTTTGGATGGCTCAGAGGAACAGCAAGGCACACACTCTTCTGAATAAGGGTGTGATACAGAAAGAGCCCAGCTCTATTACTATTCCCTCAAAGTAACAGTTTTGAATGAATGATCCAGGTGGCACTTTATATGTTTATATACAATAATTCTATTGCTCTATAACATTAGTTATCCCATATAAGATTAGTCCATTTTGAGCATCAAATTGACATCCAAAATGGATTTGCTTTTCATTCTCTCTCCAACTTTAGCCCATTCAGTTCAATAACCTTCCTTCAGAACAAGTCTTAGCTGAGTTTTTCTACACATGGGGAAGGCTGCTTTATACCCTGGCACCTCCAAGGGCTAAGCAACATCCTGTGAATATTGCAACATGGAATCATTTATAAAATCATACACAATTTGTGGCTTAGAAGTTTTAATATAGAAACCTTTAAAATGCTCTGTTTGTTTTTAGAAGATCAGTTATACTCTTCTATTCCAAACCAAAAACCTTAGTAGAGATTTATCATAAGAACAGATATTTATGTTTCTGACAAGTTTCACTTTTCCTGAAAAGAGTTTAAATAATACTCTGGAAAATGTGTACAACTCCCTGAAATCCCATTTATACTAACTTCCTTCTGATGTCAAATTATTATTCCAGTTGCCTTAGTTACATCATTTCAGTTATCTCAGACATGGATACCTCTGCCTTATCTCCAGATAGATTTTAGAAAATTCATTATTTCTCTGTGCATGGAGTCTTTATTTTCAGAATGTTGCTCACACACTGGTGGCTTCATTTATTTCTGTACTTAGGGCAGATAAGAGAGAGCCAGTGAGCGCGAAGAATTTCTCTGGAAGATTCATACACTGCTCCTACCAGGTGGAGGCCTGAAATAGCAGCTTAAGATCCATTTCCCTGTTTTCAGCATAGCTGGACATACTGGCTGCTAATGGTGTCACAAAGCTGCTCTTTGGTTACACAAAATCAGGCACAGCACTCTTTTCTAATTTACCACTTAACCACACATCTGCTCAAACCTTCTCAATAAGCTGAGGCACAATGAGGGAATTGCAACCAGATGTTTTTACATGCACAAGTTAATAAACATACTATATCCTTAATTTCAACACCTTTTTTATTCCAGATGTGGTACGTGCCACCCAACAACTGCAAACCCAAACCACCAGAGAGATCCAGCTGCAACCAACCATCCAGCTTGGAATAGACTCTAAGTCAGGTTAAGTTTATTAAAAGCTTTAAACATTTATAAATCTCCAGGGAAGCATGACTTTAACACATGGCATTTAGAGGTAAATCGTTGGTGTAATAGAGAGGCTCCTTCCTCTGCAGCCTCCTGGGACTGGAGGCTGGCTCAGACGAACTCCTTTATCATCCTCATGCTAATTGTGGCACATCTTGAAATTATGAGATCTATTGTTAGACCAGGCCTTGTCAACAGCTGGGACATGGTGATTAATAGAAATTTCTCCTTAATTCCTTAGGATGTAGAAGTCTAAAGTCACCATTGAGCCCTGGACCCCAATTATTAGGTGATTAATGAAATTATAATTGCCACTCTTTCGCTCACATTCATCACTAGGTTTACTATTAGTCATTAGAGGTAAAGCACAGGAAAGAAAAAATATTTTAAAAGCACTATGTTACAGACACGAGGGAAAGCTGTATTTGGGTCAGGAAAATATCCTCTCCACCAAGCTGGAGCAAATGTGTGTCATTACCAACAACTTAGCAGTACTAACGGTTCAAATGAAGGTCAAGTTTGCTAATAGGAATCATTTTCTGCCTGATAACAACAGCTACCGCCTTATCCAGCATTTGAGACACAGATACAGACCAGCTGGCCATCAAGGTAGAAAAAACAATTTTGAGCATCCCTGCCAGTAAATGAAACAATCAACCCCAGTAACAAGATCCCTTTCTGAGTTATAAGAATAGACTATTTATTTTAAAATCATGTGATATAGAGATCATATAACTACATTGTGTCTGTCTGTGGGCATGGACAGCCTTACACCATTGGATCTATCCTCTGACATCCTGTACCTACACCACACTGCCCACCAGCTGATGGAGCAGCCAGACCACTGATAACACTTCCCTCCACTCCCACTCCCCACTGCTTTTATTCACTGATGTCTCTGAAGCTCCATGGGTCACATCTTCCAAAGGCAACTCAAAGTTCCGTATTCACAGGAATTAAGTGAATAACTCTTTTGCCTATAAAATATGCAGTTGAAAAAGAAAAAAAA